>QAOA01000025.1:24753-47515 GCA_003255065.1 Cercis canadensis
TGATACATCTCAACAATTTGAAGGATTGTTATAACTACAATAATTTGAAGGGGTTAATATACTCATTAGTGTTGAAATACCACACATGATGAAAACATAATGACTAAAATAAAAGAGTTCGTTTTAATCCTAAAATAAAGCACTATAGGCATTTTTGCACATAAAACAAAACCTAGTCCAATCTTTTAAACCCAAATCATACATATATAGTATGGTGAGAAACGTGAAGCTACATCCCAAAGGCATTTTAATTTTTAAGCTAGTCTCCTAAATCATTAGTAGACTAGGGCTTGCTGGTGCATACATAAACTCTAGGCCTCTATAGGATCTATGTATCAATTCTATCATTTTTCCCACCTTTTCCCTTCCCTAAGCTAATTTTGGAGGTGATCAAATTAATGAGTTAGCAACAAGTGTATAGTTATGTCATTTTTGCTATATATACACTAATTACTCAATAAGATTATCACACTTGTTATAAGAGATCCTCAAAGAGTTGAGTTATATCATGCCACTTGGACCCAAATCAAGTGTGGAAACTTGATATAGTAAAAAAGCAAGGCATGCATGGTACGTAATACAATCTGGCTAAACAAACTTTGACAAGAGCTTTCAATTTTTTTGTTTGTTTTCCATCTACACACCGAAAACAACGGTCAAAATTAACGCTCCAAAACTAGCCAATATCCCATTGATTCGCTGTCTTTGTGCAAAATTATTTTGTGTCAACAAGAAGTGCCTCTTTTGGTGTCTCTCTTCCCTTTTTTGTCGCCCTTTGTCTTCCTCCTCTCTTTGATGCCACGCCCTTCTTCGTCGTCCTCCTCTTGGACGACGACGAGTGGGAGCTCCAAACCCCGCCATAATCATCTCCATTTTGCTTCTCTCTTCTCTTGGGCGAAATTCAAAGCCTTTAACTTTAAGCGAACCACCTCGGATAAGCTCTACAAAAAATACCTTAATTCTTACAAGATCAAGTAATCGTCATCATTATTATTGTCCATTGTCGAAATCCAGAAACTTGCTATTGGTGCCTTCAAGTGAAGAAATTTAATCTTGCAGGCACCAACAACGAAACAAGTTTGTGTATTTGAATTGTCCCTTTCTCTTGTTTTCCTTAATTACCATCATGTCAAACATTCTAGCCCCCTTCCAGCTCTTGGAACTCAATGTCATATCTGCACAAGATCTGGCTCCTGCCGCTCGTTCCATGCGAACCTACGCCGTTGCATGGGTGCACCCAGATCGAAAGCTCTCCACCCGGGTCGACACCCATGGGCACAACAACCCGACTTGGAACGACAAGTTCGTGTTCCGGGTCGATGATGAATTCTTGTATTCAGACACATCAGCGATCATGATTGAAATCTATGCTCTACATTGGTTCCGAGACATCCACGTGGGAACGGTTCGTGTCCTCGTCGATAACCTTATCCCGCCGCCGTCGAAGCCATTTATAAATACCCACCTGCCGTTGGGAATGCGGTTTGTGGCGCTCCAGGTGAAAAGAGGATCGGGTCGCCCGCAAGGGATTTTAAACATTGGTGTGGCGGTGCTTGATAGCTCCATGCGGAGCATGCCTCTGTATACACACAGCACCTCAGCCGTTGGATACCGGCATTTGATGGGAGAGAAAGATGCTTATAGTAATCATAACCATCTTAGTCCTAATCAGCATTTTTCTAAGCCGGAGCTTCGGCGCACCAAGAGTGATACCAGCTCGATGATCGGCTCGGAAGTAACAGCTCGGCAGCACCATGTCAGGGCTAGAAATGGGAAAGCAAGTTCTGTGATAACCCCTTCGGAAGTAAGCTCCAGGAACCGGAGACGGGGCCGGTCCAAGGCTAGCTCATTGGTTAATGCGTCTGAGCTCAGCAGGAACAAAAATGGAAAATCCAGTTCGATTCTCAGCGATTCCGTGATCTCATGGAAGGGTAAAAAGGGGAAAACAGGCTCCACGTTAAGCGGCTCCGACGTCGTGAAGGATTCGTGGAAGAAGGGTAAATTTGGCAAACCAAGTCCCGTTGTTAATAGCTCAGATGGCGTGAAATCACCTGGCAATGGCAATGGCAATCGCAACAAGATCAACCAGCCTATCAACATAGAATCGTCAATCAGCACTTCCGAGACGGCGACAACCACCACCAACGACACTGCCGAAGAAAAACAGGGACCCTTCCCGATCAATAACAATGTGTATGAAGTTAAGCCGTCACCGATGCGGCAGTTTCGAAACTCTCCGGGTCAGCCGTTTCGGAACTCTCCCAGCCAACAGGTTCGGAACTCTCCCGGGCAACACGTTCGGAACTCTCCCAAACTCAACCTTGCTCAGGGTCTTGCAGGTTCACATAGAGGAACGCCAAAAGCTACTCCATTGCATCCAAAGCCATTGGGGAAGTTTAATGGTGGACCCCTGGAATTTGGGACCCCACGTAGGTCCAATTTGGGTGCTCCGATCCTGACCGAATCGGAGTTGGGCCCGTCGCCGTCTGAGGTGGCGGCCGCCATGGCAAGAGCGCCAAAAATCGACGAGGGTGAGAATTCTACGGTGGGTGGATGGAGCTTGGACGAAAGTATTGAAGGGTTGCAATCGAAGCTGGAGAGGTGGCGGACGGAGCTGCCACCGGTTTATGACCGCAGCGACCCCTCGAGCATTCAGACATCGAGCAAGACCGGCCATAACCGGAGGCACACAGAAGGTGACAATGGGTTGTTCTCATGCTTTAGTAATATTTGTGGTTGTCAGTGCTCCATCGTCTGCGGTGGCCGTAATGAGAAGAAGAAGGGTGGGCGCCGCCGGACTCCGTCGGCAGAAAACTTGAGCTTTGTCTGATCCGACCCGGATGCTCGACCCGAGAAAAATTAATCTAATTTGGGTTACTTGGCAGCTTGAACGTGAAGATAAGAAAACGCGGGAAAGGAAAGGAGTAACGGTTATGATGATGCTATACTGCACAGGGTGCGCATTATAAGTTGTAAAAACAATGGGAATTTTCATGTTCATGCAAATAGGTCAAGAGGTGTAACATTAAATGTGGGATGTGCAAAAGTGCGGAGGGGCTGAGAGAGTTTACATGGGTTAGAGCTTCTACTTATTCTTATTCTTTTTCTTTTTTATCTTTTCCTATTTTTGGTATTTTTTTTTTCTAATGGAATCTCAAATTATCTTTCAATCATGTGAAGTGGATTCCATAGCAGAAAAAAATATATGTCAGAAAGGAGGAAGGGGGAAAGAAAAATACATTTCTGGCATTTTTTTTTTTTTTTNTTTTTGATATGATATTTCTGGGATTGTTGATGGTTGTAGAATATATTTATCAAAATTATAAGATTTTATGATGAATATTTATGTAGTTGATTCAGGATTCATAATGTGGTTGTATTAAACATGTAGATCTTCTAAGTCTCTTCTTATTATTTATTTTTCAATATTTTTTTTTTTGGACTTTGGATAAGAGGAGGAAATGGAGAGATCAAAATATGAAAAAAAAAGAAAAAAATAGAAATATTGTAAACAAGGAAATGTTGTTTTAAGTTTGAAAATGAGAAAAATGAAATTGTGGTTTTTTAAGAAAATGAAATGATTATATGGATAACGTTGTAAACTTTTTCCAGTGAAGAGAGTGGTCACTTTCCCTCTATTTTGGGAGAGAAAATTTTCTGATGGAAGCCACTCACTTTTACCCATTTTTTCTCGCCTCTCTAGTTTTTTATGAGAATCCCAACGGGGAAATTTTCTTTTTCCAACCCAGTTTCTCCATTCTATTTCTTTGTGGACTTAATGTGTAAAGCATCAATATAGACAAGTTTTAGTTATTATTTTCCATTCCTGCATGTTAACTAGCTAGCAGAACTCCAGTGGAAAACTCAAAGTTCAGATATTGCTTTTTTTTTTTTTTTTTTTTTNTTTTAAATAATTCTCTGTTTTTGTAAAATCTTTTCTCCAATTGTTCTTCGCAATGAGTTTTTTCGTTTTCGGAATATAAGAGAAGAATTTGACAATATTGACAAGAAGAAAAATTAAATTGGTGGAGAATAGGAGCAGAATACTGTTAATCTTTGAAGCCTTAGAACTCTCATACAAAGGCTCTAAATAGGGGGAAGATGAAATGTGTCGTTGCCGAGGTTAGTTGAGTTTGACAACCTCCACAAAGAGAGAGGGATGGTCAAGAGGAGGCCAGAGTTCTGGCGCCACTTCCGATGTTCAAATTAGCTAGGTAACGGGGAAAAAAGGAGAGGAACCGAGAGAAAAAAGAGAGAGTGTGAGATCCAGAAAAAAANAAAAAAAAAAAAAAAAAAAAACATGAGGTCCGGAGAGAGTGTGAATAAGAGTGTATACCTTAGCAAGGGTATTTTGGTCTTTTTACTGTAGCAAGGGCACTTTGGTCCTTTTACTATAGTAAGGGATAATGAATTTACTAAGTATTAACAAGATGAAAGTTAATGATATAAAAGAAAAATAATTGGTGGAACCTTAATAACATCTCTGAAATCAAGAACATTANGTGTGAATAAGAGTGTATACCTTAGCAAGGTTATTTTGGTCTTTTTACTGTAGCAAGGGCACTTTGGTCCTTTTACTATAGTAAGGGGTAATGAATTTACTAAGTATTAACAAGATGAAAGTTAATGATATAAAAGAAAAATAATTGGTGGAACCTTAATAACATCTCTGAAATCAAGAACATTATCCTTGACCCCCCTTTAAGCCTGAATCCAATTGCTTAGGACACTATCAGTTTGGGCTTAGCTAGAGATGTTGGGTTCTCTGAAAAGCACCTACAATTTTCTCAAGCCCTAGAGAATTTTATGTAATTTTTTTTTTGGTTACAAATTTCCTGATTATTGTTACTTGTTATCTTACGCAACAAAGTTAAGTTTATGAATAATTTAAAAGTTTCAGATTATAAATTTCTATTAGATGATATTGAGTTTTACATCTTTTTTGGTGAATACTACGAGTATTTTCACTTTATCCAATTAAGTGTGAGATTAATATCATTTGAGGGTTAAAGTTATTACGATTTTTCCTCTCTCAATAATGCTCTCACTGAATCTCGAACATTTGACCATGGCCTAGGGCGCATACCCAAAGTTCAATTTACTACCGACTGAACTAAGCGCTTGTCGGTTATATTTAGTCTTACATCTGAAGCTTTAATAATTTAGGAATATAAATTTTGAATCATACATAAAAAGTTTTCATTTTTACCCTAATTATTAGGAATACATATGATCGATGGAAAAAAACACTCTTGTCCTTTCGTAACAAAAAATATTATTATTAATGATTACTTCTGCCTTCTATTTTTGCTGACATTAATTATTACTTCTCTTGAAGAAGACAATGATACTATAAGTAATAGTTCCTAATCACTATTTGATCATACTACTAAACCGTAACATTATAAGTTATTTAATATACCTGATCATGATTTCTTGGATCTACACAACTCAATAGATGTTTTTGATATAACTTTTTAGTTTCTGTATTATAGCTAAATGGTTTTAATGATGCTATAATTAAGCTTGTTGTTTTTGTTGCTTTACTTTCTGTCAGTAGTAAGTGATGCAAGCAGTTGATTTCTCACGATTGAAAATATTTAATGTATAATCGGTGCCATCAAAATGCTTCTTTTATTTTTATTTTTATTTTTTTTGAATTTTTGGTATTCTTATCTTCTTTCTTTTTCTTTCATTTTTTTTTTTATCTTCCTATTTTTTATTTTCTTTCTCTAGCTCTCCGTCTCTAGATCTCTTTTGTTCAAAATTGGGAGCATTCTACCTTGCATCTCGCAAATATAACTAAGATATTATCCAAATAACTGAAATCATAGAACAAAATTTGAATGTATATACATGCATGCATTCAAATAAATTAGATACACCTTACTCTGTCTTTTTTTTATTTTTATTTTTTATATGTACTCTGTCTTATTTTCAAGCTCTTAATTTGCGTTCAATGACTTAAAAAAAGAAATTTGGGAAACAAATTCCACAAAATACCATTTTTTCAAAATAATTTCCACAAATACTACAAATTTAAATATTTTAATGAAGCAGGTCGAATGGGTCAATGATGCCATATGCCGTATTGCATCACCAGGATGGTGACGCCATAAGCCATATGGCATCAAGCAACTAGTGCCACAGCCACTGAAAGTATGCATTCAACTCTAATGCATCTGCAAAAAAAGAGTGTGGACATATGGTATATGTCGTCATCAGTCTCTTTTTTTTTTTTTTTTTCAAAATGTGATAATATTAAAATATTCAAAAACACGATAGGGACAGAAATACTTTCAACAGGACCCTATTTGTGAAATAAGTTCCACAAAATGCATTATTGATTTCATAATTAAAAAATTGACCTCTATTAACAAACAAATAAGTAAAGACAGAAAAAGTTTGACACGAAAATTGTTACTTTGCTTGCTAAAGAAAAATATTTCACCCCTTATAATAATTTTTTTGACCATTAATTAATTAATTTTTTAATATATAGTAACATTTATTGTCAATCCCTCTTTTTTTTTTTTTTAGGTGATGNTTTTTTAAGGTGATGGAAAGAAAGGAGAAGGAAAAATATTAATTTTTATATTTAGGACCTTTCGGTTTTAATTAAGACTGCCCTTCAAAATCTCGTTTGTGGGAGTTTGGAAAAAATAATTTACCTTCCTTTTCTGTTCATTGATCTTGTCTTTCTTTTTTGAACTCAATTAATCTCAGTTAAGCTTTCTTTTTTCTAAAAATTAAACTCATCAAAATTTGTAATATCATAATTTGTCTTCATTTATAGATATAAAAGTGAGAGAGTTACTCCTAAATGCTTCAAATTAATAGAATTTTTTTTCAAGTGCATCAAGCACTTGCTTTACTTGCAAGCTATGTAGATATTATATTTTTATATATAATTATTATATGTAAAATATATTATTATTATTATATTTAAATATGTAATTATTATATTTAAAAAGTGTCAAATAAAAATAAAATAACTATATAACTTAAAATATATTTTTATAATTTTATAAATACCTTAAGCACCTAGCTAGAAGAAAAATAAATTTTTATATACGAGTAATTTTGTATTATTTTTAAGTATTTAAGAAGAGCTTTCCCTACATAATTTGTATATTTATCACGTCTTTTTTTTCTTTTTCCCCCTCTTTGTACCATCTCCAACCCAACCTAAACACAATGTTTAGCTTGGTCCCATCGAATTGTTTGTAATGATAAATGCAACATACTTTTAATGAAGCAATATATATAAATTTTATTTAAAACAAGCTTCTTTTTGTCTGGCCCACCACACAATGACAATGCATATCTTTAGGTCCCAACTTTCTAAAACAAGGTTTTGTGCCCGTTTGTCCTCTAAATAGTAGACAGCACCTTGGAGAAAAGAAAAGGTGGCATAGAGAAGTTAAACTAGAATAATGGTCATGCTGGTAAAAGGATTAGCCTTTAGACTTTAACCCATGCTTTTTTTTTTTTATGCCAAAGCTGCTTGAGACACCTAAGCTAATCTTAAGGTTAACATTAAGATTGTATATCTTAATCATTATATTTTTTTCATTTTGTTTGGTTCTTTTGTCCTCCTGCCATGGTTTTTGTTGATGATGATGAGAAGTTCTGTGGGATCCTAGAGCAATCTATTTAGGAGAGGGAACAAATGGAAAATAGTAAACCACAATTACAAGAAGGGTAAATAGTAAAATTTCACCTTCAGCCACCCATTTAAGAGACATAAACATTGAAAATATAGCCATGTACAAATTGTAATGTAGCAGAATTTAAGTTTGACAGATAAAAATTTGAGTAAAATATATTTTTTGTCCTTAAATTATTTTTTAAATATCATTTTAGTTATTGATTTATTTTTTATGTCACTTTCGTCATTGAATAATCACTTTATCCATCAAATTAGTCTTTCATAAACACCAAAAGTAACAATTAAAGAACTAATTTAACATGCAAAGTAATTATTCAAAAACTAAAAGGATACAAAAAATAAATTAATGACTAAAATGATATTCAAGAAATAATTCAAAGACAAAAAAGATATTTAACTCTAAAAATTTAATTAACCTTAATTAAATTTAAATTTTATGACAATATTTTTTTGATGAAATATTATGATACAAAATCTGTAAATGTATCATTATTCCTGAGTTAAAAACTTTTTGACCAATCTCTTTCGTGATATATAATGTCTTGTGTGTAAATGTCAATTAAGACATTGGAAGAAAAAGAAAACAAACTACAAGAAGGGGAGCTAGTCAAATTTGACCTGACGTACAGCCAATCCTTGCTTGATTAAATGGCCAACTAATAATTTCTTTTGATTAACATCATGTCACTTGTGTAAATCTTTTCTAGAAAAGCATTCAACTTCAAGTCATGTTAAGAAAGACACTTTATATTTGATTAGATTAACTTAAATAGTAAATCCAGGTGCCCTTAAGGCTAAGGAATTTCTTGTTCAACTTGGTCTGTTTCCTAGCTGACAATTTTGATGTTATTAGTAACTTTATCTTTTCGAGGTATGAGGTAATTAGCAACTTAATTAATATTTACTCTTTCCTATAGTGAAATGTCCAAAAATGAATGCAAATATAGATTAAAGATTTGATTTAGTTACAATTATGTTTTCAAAGTATAGATTATATATAAAGAATTTTGTGAGATTTTTACTGGTATATTTGTAGGATAGTGATTTTGCCAATATATATGTGTACAGGTAATTCACTCTCTAGAGAGCGCTAGGTATTAAGGAATATTTTAAATCAATTAATTTTTATTCAATTTTTTTTATCTACAAAAAAATTGTGATTGTATTTATAATTGAGGGGATTCAAATCGAAAAAATAGAGTAAAAAGGAGAACATATTTTAGCAAGGTGCAGAAGAATCTCTGTCAAAAGTCATGAAATCTTGGCAATAAGCGAAATAATCTCTGCATTGAATGAATATGTGTACAACAAAATAATCTCTACATTGCATTGAAAGAATCTCTGCATTGCATTGAAATAATCTCTGCAAAATTCCTACCCTTGCACGTGAACCTCCACAAAATATCAAGACATACAATGAACATGTGTAGTTCACCCATGCACATGCTCTGTAGTTCACCCAGCATAGCTTCCCTAGCAATGTAATTCGCTAGCAAGCTCACCCAGTGTACCAGTGTAGTTTGCACATGGTCAAGCTCACCCAGTATAGCTCGCCCATGCATATGGTCTAGCTCACCCAGTCTGACATGCAAAGCTTGCCTAACCATTGAATACCCATGTGGGAACCATTACCAAACAGAAGAAGTCAAAAAAATAAGATAATTTTATTAAATAAGAATATATATTATTTGATATCCAAAAAAAACATTTAAAATATATCATTTAATTATTATTATGAGCTTTTTACACTTTTGCATTCTTCAAACTTCAAAGCTCGGGGGCAAGTGATGAGGACTGGCCTAAAGCCAGTCGAACTCCAAGTCCACTATCCAGTCGACAATGCGCCACATCTTCGGTACAACAAGGGGCCACCAGTTCAACTCTACAACTACTATAAATACACGAAAATACAGTCTAAAAGGTAACTTGTCAAAACTATACCTAGACTGGATTACCTCTCTTATCACCTACCTATTTTTAACTTAAGCATCGGAGAGCCTTCCTCGGCTCACTGCCAAGCTTGGCTTACTGTCAGTACATCCAGCTCAGGCATTTCTGACATCAACACCTTATGACTAAGAACATGTTCTATTGAACTAGAGCTCTTTCTTATTTCAATTTTATTATCAATATAAATGAACGGTTCATTTCTAACTTTGATATCAATCCTCTTGAAAAAGAGACTTAAATTCAAAGTTCTCATTTCATAATTCATCACTTATATATTATGTAAAAAAGGATACTCGGAAACCATCTGCAAGATTTTTATTGCAAATATCACCAAGGATATTTGATAGGATACCTATCAAGTTAATACTATTTCATAAAAATTATTATATACTCAACANCATAAAAATTATTATGTACTCAACAATTTAATGTTTCAAAATAGAAGAGGAAATGTTTTTCTTCACTTCAGAAACACTGAACAATGCTAAGATTTACTCAAAGAAATATATCAAAATTTAAATATGATTATTAATAAATAAATAAAAAAGATAATGGAGTGCTTATTTATTTAATTTCTTTTTAATCTCACATCATCTTTAACTACAAATTTGCGCAATTCATTCAAGATCAATTATTAATTTTTAGAGTAAAACATATTTTTCCTCCCTTGTATTTTCACATAATATAAATAATTCTCCTCTCTATTTTTAAAATATACAGAGACCTCCCATAAACTTTGACAAAACGTTACAACTTACTCAAATTAAATCATAGTAAAACGGAGTAAAGATGATATAAATTATCCATCATACTCTAGATTAGCAATTAATTTCTAGCAATTAAATTCTTGCAACAATTATGATAGTTAAATTTTGGCTGCCTAATAATTTTTAAAATTGTTCCAAAATTGCTACAAAAGCTTAACTACAAAATTTTCAATGATAATTGAGAGTATTATGGACATTTTATGTCATTTTTTCCCTTCTTTGACTATGACTTAACAATTGAAACAGATTAAACTAAGTTGTAATGTTTTTTCAAAATTCACGAAAGATCTATGTAGGTTTTGAAAATAGAATGAAGAGTCGTATATATTATGTGAAAATATAAGGGAGGGAGAAAAGTATTTTATTCTAATATTTAGTCATAAAAATAAGTTTTATTTAGATAAGGTATATATTGACGTGAGTAATTATGAGTTTAATGACTTTTAACATCACACTTAAGTAAACAGTAAAAGCATCTTAACACTCCACACAAGTCGAAAACATCATTAACTATCATACTTATTCATTCTCACACCTGAAGAAGAAAAAGTAAGTCCACCTGTCGAGTAATAAGTTAAAATGTATCATCTTCATAACTGTATTCCATCAAGACACCTCTCTGTCGTTTTTCTTTTTAACATTAGGGATAAATGTCATCTGGCTTTTGCTTTTTACAAAGACAATTTTTAAATAAAGATTTAAAAGGATTTTGTTTTTGGTGAATGATTTCAAAGTAATAGTAATTCGACTAAAATTCAGAATGATGGATGTTCATGCAAGCGTAGCTTACTTTTTATAATAACCTAATAAGGTTCCAAGCTTCAAATGTGTAAGAACAATCCTATAATCAAGCCTTCAAACTCAATACGGGCTTCACAAAAATAGTTGGGTGAGAGTTTTTACAACCAGGACTTGGATTCTTGATGTCACAGCTATGGACTGAGCTAAATCACATGCCTTTTACGCCACAATGAGGATAAAAATAAGAATTAGCAAGGTGCTAAGATTAAACCTTGGATAAGGAACTTTCAAGGCTTGTTGCATAACTAATTGAGTTTTATTGTTCATAGTCCCTTAGTAGTTGGTACTTTTTACTATGATTTTTGATTCGAGCTCGAAACTTACAAGTCTTGAATACGACTTCAATAACACTTAACTACAAGTCATTTAGTAAATCAATATAGTGGACACACAATGTAAGACTCAAACATGCATCATCCAAACCTATATCAATTGTTTGATTTAATCCGAATCTTTAGGTGTCATGTATTATTTTGTGTTCTATATATATAGCAAAACTCCCCCCACCCCCAACAAAATTGCATCAATTTAAGACATATCACATACATGTACATTCACAAATACATATATAAATATGATATGAAATTGCTTCATATGAAAAATCTCAAAATTTTCAGTTACCTATTATATATTAAAAAAAAAAAATAGTTTGTACATCAAGAGGGAAATCAATTACTATTTTTGTATTGGTCTGATAATTAAATCAATGAGGTCACTTACCTTAGATAGTAAGGGAAAAATTAAGGCCCCCCTACATAGTTTCTTTGAAATGACCTTTCAAATCATGTTAGATTTTGGCTAGATCAATCTCGAAGAGGTTCATTTTGAGTTGACCATCAACGGTGATTGAGAAGAATTTGATTATTTTGCATCCCTAGACAAAGTGGAGTCTTAATTCCTAAAAGCTAGCTTGGGAAAAAAAAGAAATCTAATTTGGACTTTAGTAGTAAGAGGAATATTGGAGTAGAAATTCAAACATAGGTTTTATTCATGCTAAATTATTTTGAGAAAAATTTACCATTCAAGAAGAGGAAGAAATACAAGTCAAAACACAAACTTAAAAATGAAGAATCTATGATTTTAATAGTTTACATAAAGTTGAAAGATTCAAATTTTTACCATTATATATAGATATATATATATATATATATATATATATATAAAAGACTAGAGGGGCAGAGACGAAAGTGGGTATTGGCGTGCATGCAAGTGTCTACTAAGGAAATCATATTGCTATTTAGGTCATATTGAGAGTTGGAGAAGATTCTTGATAAGATTGATACATGACGATAACCATTAATTGAGATTGAGGTGCAGATTCTTAATTGCATTATATATAAAAATGGTATAACTATGTTATATGGGTTAAGTTATTATTGGACCACGTTCTGAGATCAGAAATCCTGATAAGATGTGTATCTGTTTCAACTTTCACGCATCAAGATTCTAGAACTAATATGTCTTCTCAAAACAATGACAATGGTGAAAAGGGAAATATCTTTGGAAACTTATTAAAATTTGTATAAGGAAAAATTTATGACATACCATGATTAAAACCGATAATATTCATAATTTTTCTTCTCTTATTTATAAAAGTGTGCCTTTTACACCAATGAATAAATACATTTTTCCTTATATATATATATATATACACACACATAATATTTAATTATATTTATTTAATTTAAATTATTTTTACATCACCAACAAGATTACTCAATTAGTGAGATAAAGCTATATAAATATACATAGTATAAATGATCTAAGGAGTTTTATAAAAATTGAGAGTTAAGGTTTGAATTTTATTTTCTCATATCACATTTAAAAAATTTAATTCTATATATTTAATGACAAAAAAAAAAAGATAAGATGGGACTACGTCAATAAAAAAAAATCTTCAGTTTAAATTTGTTATTATTAACCATTTTCTATATAAAAAAAAAGATTATTTAGTGTAGGATAGTTATAATATATAGATACATGCGAAATGACCTAAATTGTTAAGAATCTAAAATATGATAAAGGTTCCAACCAAAAAAAAATGATAATGGTTATTGTATATTCAAGAAAAATAATTTTAAAAAGACCAAATTACATTACTATGACACCAAACTATAAGTATTTTTAATAAAACTGTATTTTTTTATTTTTTTTATCGTTGTCCAAATTCAAAAAAAAAAAGAAAAAGAAGACATTTCTCTATTCATAAGATGTTGCTATTTTAATGTAGGCAAAGGAAATTAGATTCTGTACAGTTATGAATGATGTCTAGAAAAAAATGAGAGTGGTATGCGCACTAAGCAGACATAAGGGTCCCATATCATCACTCCCTCCACCACCTCCCACAGCACCAACCCCTTTCCCCTTCTTTGCTGCTTTTTGTTGCTTCCCTGCTTCACTCACTCACTCTATACCATATTGTCTTCCAGCTCCCATTGCCAAGTCACTTCCTTTTACCACTCTCTCTTTGTCTCTTCTCTTTTTCTCATTCCCTCACAACCAATATAATAAACATTGCCTTCACTACTTTCTCTTCTTCATTTTCATTTTCATCCTTAATTGCTCCATGACTCTGGGTTTACTAGGTGGTGGTGGCGGCGGCGGTGGTGGTGTTTCTTCTGGGGTTTCTACGAATGAATCAAAAGTGTCAAATGTGAAGGTTATGGGGCAAGATTACTTGACCATGTCTCCCTCTGAGGCATCCTCTTACAATGGTGAGGCTGAGCTTGAATTGGGTTTGGGTTTGGGTCTGAGCCTCGGTGGTGGTGTTGGTGGTGGGAAGGCGAAGGCTTCTGCATGGGGTGAGTGTGGTCGTATCTTGACAGCTAAAGACTTTCCTTCTGTGGTCTCTCATGGTGCTGCTTCTCGTTTCTCAGAAAGAGTTGGTAGCACTTCTATTGGGACTAAGAGAGCTGCTGACTCTGTTTCTCAGGAAGGAGGATCTCCTACTGCTGGCAGGTAATTAGATGGTTCATGTACAACAAAGTTTTCACCTTTTATGAATTATTGTTCTGTATATTGAATTTGAGAGGTTTTGGGTTAATTAATTAATTAATTCCTCTGCTAATTATTTTGTAATTACTTATCTTTCTTGTATGTTTTGTGATTGAATTTGAGATAACCTTATTTTTATGACTGCTAATTTGTGCGAATATGGATGTGTTTTTTAGCCCTGCATTCCTTAGCTCTATTAATAATTAATGATTAGTTTACTCTTTCTCTATTATTTGTATAACATATTATATTATGTACTAATTAATGAGATATGATGGTGTTAAGTTTAGAACAGAAAAAGTATGCTTTTGCCAATTGGTTTGGAAGCCTAATGGCACTGATCATCACCTAACAAATATATACATATATATATAAATATATATATAAGGAGGTAAATTTCAAGTCAGAGATAAGGCATAGTTCAGCCAGTTTTAAATGTGAATATAATATAAAATACAAAATAAGAAAAAATTAAAAAATTAATTTTAAACCAATTTTCTTTCTTCTGGATGATCCTTTCATTTTGTGGATATTTTTTTGGTTTTTAAGTGATTAACTATCTTGCTTTTATTAGAACTCTTTCTCTTTTTCTTTTCTGTTTTCAATTTTGTATAAGATGTTAGTTTTAGTGATCTTTTACAATTCCTTCAACTCTATGTAATGTATACCTGGTTTTGGTAATCAAATTATGACCGCTCTGACTTGTGTTATGTTTTGTGTGTTATGGAAGCAGTCAAGTTGTTGGATGGCCACCTATAAGGGCGTATAGGATGAACAGCTTGATTAACCAAGCAAAGTCTCAGAGGGCTGAAGAAGACAAATCAAGTGGTGAGAGAGATAATCCTAAAGATGCTTCAATTGCCAAAACCAATAACATGGGTGTCAATGAAAAGGCAAATCTTGGATTTGTGAAGGTGAACATGGATGGAATCCGCATCGGCAGAAAAGTGGACTTGAATTCTCATTCAAGCTATGAGACTTTAGCTCAAACACTGGAAGACATGTTTTTCAGGCCTGCAACTGCTGCTAATCAAACTGGTTCGTTCTTTATTTCTTTAATGATTTTCATCAGCTTGACTCAACTAAATAATTGAATCTATAATGGTTTAAGAAATTTCATCGTCCGAAAATAGCATAAAGATTACTCTGATTTATAATCTGTTATGTCCAACTTGACCATAGGATGGAAGTTATGTTTTGTGCTGGTTACACCTTTCACATTCATTTAGAGTACTGTGCATGAACAACCAGTTCTGTATATGGATACTATGGTTCCTGCATGACACCATGCTTGCGTAATTTGTAACAGGTGGAGAGAAAGAACAGGCAACAAAACCATCTAAGCTCTTAGATGGAACATCTGAATTTGTGCTCACATATGAAGATAAAGAGGGTGATTGGATGCTTGTGGGAGATGTTCCTTGGCGGTATGCAAATTTACTTGTATAAAAATTCTTATAACATGAAAGGGACTGACGAAGATGAAAATAATAGAGAAAGATTATCATCACATTATGCATACAAATGTTTAAAAGAAACTCTTTTTGCTCCAAAATATTAAGAGGTAGCATGCCCGTGATCGCCACACCTCGGCGCCAAATCACTCAATTATCAGATCTTCAGCAGCTTGGTCTGCTTAAGAGAACATTCACCTGCACTTATCAAGCTGTATGAAAATATTTGTAATGCTTATTCTATTTTTCATGCTTCTGTGTAGAATGTTCCTCAGCTCAGTGAGAAGACTCCGAATCATGAGAACATCAGAGGCTAATGGACTTGGTAATCAAAATTTATCCTTGTATTTGGCTTTCAATCAGATTTTTCCTCTCTCTCATATTCTAACTATACCTGCTTGTTTATGATCTGCAGCTCCAAGATTTCAAGAGAAAAGTGAGAAACAAAGAAATAAACCCATCTAGGATATTTTTTGTTCACTTCGCGACCCGGCAGGATATAGAAAATCTACAGTTTGACAACAGAATGTTACAAGAAAATAGAGAAGTTGATGAAAGACTGTTTTCCTAAGATTTTGTCTCCCAATGGTTTTCAGTTTGTCTATTATGTTATTTTCAACTATTCCCCGGTTCTTGTGTCTTCTTCATTTTCTTTTTCTTGGTAGAGCCTTGGTTTTAGTCTACACAGTCCCTTATACCATACAGGCCCTGAATACTTGACTCAAGGCTCCTTTTCATACTGTAAATAGTGGAGTACTCAATATCTAGCGTGTCAAGTTTGCTGCAATGAAGTGGACTAAGCTTTTTCATCTGGTGACAGAAGAAAAAACCATGTGTTGTGTTTCTATTGTTGATTTTATCTGTTCTTCTTGAGTTGGTTTGGGCATGTTTCAAAGTATTATTGTACTCCACCCTTTGAGTTACCCTTTCTCTGTGGCTTAATATTTATTGTCACAATTTTTGTTTTAAACACTGGATCATCAACCTGTCCTATCTTTCAAGCCTGTTTAGGAAAATGATGAAGTAAATCTCAATGGATCAACCAAATGACCTGTGGCCGAGTGGTATTGAGGTCAATCTCAGGACTTATGGGTTTTGTGTTTGAATCTAGAATCATAGCCAAAGTATCAAAAAAAATCTCAACGGACCAATAATATATAATATAGAAGACATCATGATTTCAATTTTCTGGAATATATATTAAACTTCAGGTTGCAAGAGTTTTAATTACCAAAATCTTTATCTTAAACAAATATCCAGTCCCTGTAGTATTTTTATTTAGAAGATTAAATATGAAAGAATAAGAAAATAAGTTTGTTTCAAGTTGTAGTTAGGGAAAATTAATCTTGGGAAACACATTACAGGAAGGGACTCTATAGGAGGACCCCGTTTTGGTAATTTAATAATTGTTCAATGACTTATAACTGAATAACAAAAAGTTTAAATCAGTTTGGTTATATGGTTATTTGGATAATCACACTGGGTCCTTCAAAATAATTAAAACTTCTGGATCCTTTTCTGTAAATAAGTGGTCATTTGATTTCTAATATTGTAGTTTTATTAGAATAATGTGACAATACATAAATTTCAATAATTTGAGGCCACATTTTATATATATATATAAGTTTATGATGAGGAGAGGATATCATATTTTAAAATTAGAGAATATCACATACCTTAATTAAGGCTTACAATAATATTTATAAATTACATATTAAAAGAGGATTGTAAACAATAGAAATCAAATCTAAACCTTATAAACAAAATACTTTAAACCTTACTAGCTGAAGTAACCTTCGTCGGTCTTAATCAATTTTGCTTCAAAACATATTGCCTCCAATTAAAATTGAATAGTGATACTCTTATACTGTGCAAATTCAATAAACACTCTGTATTGACTCATTTATTTATCTTTTGTTGTTAAATCCTGACTACACATCTCAACAAATGTAAAAATGGTGTAACAAAAATTATTTAATGGTATCATTTTCCATTAAAATTTGGATTATATTTGGGTATATTTGAGGTCAATATTTCCTAAAGAAAGACACTATAAATGAATTTATATGAGCAAATTTCGGATCAAGTATATCAATAATGCAATTTTTCATTGTAATTACATAGATACGGTACTTCTAAAACTATTTCCTCTAATACCATAGTTTTGAATTTTTTATTATTTCTTTTTTTGAAGAGAGAAAAAAGAGAAAAGTTTAGCCTCGTTGAGTGTCACAATTTAAGAATTTGCGACACTCAACGGAGTAAATTAAATTTAAGTTGTGGCACTCCACATACTCACACACAAATTACGACACTCTACAAAAGCTCAATATGCGACACTCAATTGGAAAATTTATCTAGTTCTGCAATATGAAAAGTTCAAAGTTGCAACACTCCAAGAGCAAAATTGTAGCAAAATTGCGGCACTAGGGGGGAACTTGTGGAACGAAGTTAAAAAAAAAAAAAAAAAAANAAAAAAAAAAAAAAAGCTAAAATGCGAAACTCCAATAGACCAAATTACGGGACTCCAAAGGGCTAATTGCCAAACTCCAAAGGAAAAATTGCGGAACTAAGAGGCCAAAATATGACACTGCGGTACTGAACAGTGTCGTCACATCATAGATTCTTTGTTTTTGTTTCAGAGATTCTTCTGCATGACTGTGAGTGTTGCAATTTTGGTAACAATTTTGAAATTAAAATTGCGTATTGATATTTCATATTGCGTCAACCATATCGTTACACAATTTTAATTGCAAAATTGTTACCAAAATTTCAACACTTAGAGTTATGCAGAAGAATCTCTGAAACAAAAAAAAAATTTATGACGTGACAACACTGTTGAGTGTCGACTGTGTTTAGTGACACAGTGTTGTATTTTGGCCTCTTAGTTCCACAATTGGCCCTTTGAAGTTCCGTGATTTAGTCTTTCCGCATTTTGGCTTTTTTTATTTATTTTTATTTTTAACTTGGTTCCACAAGTCCCCCCGCCCCCCCGCCCCCCCGCCCGGCGGGTGCCGCAATTTTTGCTCTTGGAGTGTCGCAACTTTGAACTTTTCATATTGCAAAACTTGAAAAATTTTCCAATTGAGTGCCACATATTGAGCTTTTGTGGAGTGTTGTAATTTGTGTGAGAGTGTGTGGAGTGCCACAACTTAAATTTGATTTACTTTATTGGGTGTCACAAATTCTCGAATTGCGACACTCAAGGAGGCTAACATTTTCTCCCTGGTCTTTTTTTAGAAAAAAAATAATAATAAAAAATTTAAAACTATAACATTAAAAAAAATAGTTTCAGAAGTACTATTTATGTAATTACAATAAAAAAAAAAAATTGCATTATTAATGTACTTGACCCGCAAATTTCCACAATCCCCATTAAGGTCAAGAAAAGTCATAATTAGTGTAGATGATTAATGCTTTTAGAAGGCCAGCATCGTTATCATTCAACCTTCAGAACAGGCACATTCAATAACAATGAAATATGTTCCCCACCTTTCAATTCTCAAGAATCTGATTGATTTGGTTGTCAGAAACTAACTATAGATAACAGACACAAATCACTATCATTCAGATGGCACTCATAAAGTCTTCACCTTCTTTTACGTACAGAAATGACAAATCCTAAATTTATACAAACCACTGTGCACAAAATATGATGTGATAAATTCCGAATTTGATGAAAACAATTAAGACTCATTAAGTTTAAATTATGCATATAATAGTTTCTGAAACGTTCAATTATATTAGCATAGTTACTCTAGAAAAAAGTTTAAGTTAGATTTTTCTCCTCCTCAAAAAATTGTCTAACAATTCGTAATTATAAATTTATAATAGATAATAGGATGTGAATTGAACATGAAAAAATTGTAGGGAATTTTTTTTTTTCCCATCTAAGATAAAAGAAGTTAGTGTGATTGTTTTTTCTCCTCTAATAAGGGATGCTAATTTTTTTTTATTAGTCCAAAGATATGAGAGAACTTAGAACTTTAACTTTATAAAAATTGTATAAATTTAAGTGAGATTAATTAAATATAGTTGACACTCAATATAAGTTATATTGTGCACATTATTGGTATATATTTATCATTACATTCTGTAAAAAGAAACCAAACGGGTGGTTCAAGTCTTCAAGATCACTGATCATGTTACCTTTTTTAGCTATAGTGGGCAAAAGATTTAATTGCTTTATTGCACGCGCACGTAGAATTTGTCCTTGTAATCAAACTAGGTGTTAAATTCAGAAAGATAATGAGTGAAAATACTAAACCCTAGATTAGTAGGTCCCATCCATTAGAGCCAGTATTTGAGATTTGAGTTTTGGTATTCTACCTCAAATAATATGATATTATGTCGGATTACTTTTATGTTTAATTAGACTCACTTCTCATATGTTAGCATGATAAAAATATTACTCATTTAGATGTCTCAAGAAAAAAAGTTTTAGAGAATTCGGTAAAATTTAAATTGTGTCAACTGTAACAATGTGACACAATGTGTGAATGTTTAAACAATGTACAAATTTTAGTTGCATACGTAAAATATAAGAATTCAGAAATGAGTCCAATTTTAAGTTTAGATGGCTCCATAAAACTTAAATGTTATTATGGATGCAGAAAAAGTTTAGAGATATAAAAATTTAAATATAGATATATCAATACTCATGTCTAGTTAGTGCGGGTTACCAGGTATATGGAAAAAAAAAATTCATTTTGGCTTTATTGTGTAGGGAGAGAGACATTTTGCCATATTTTGAGTTTGAAATCCAAGTGGTACATGGCAGTTCAGATTTATCAAATGGTATGTGCTGGAGTGGTACTGAAATCATATTTAGGATTTACAAATTCTGTTTTTAAATTTAAAATTGTAGTCAAAGTAAAAAAAAAAAATGACTATCAAGATTTTTAAAATATTTTATTTGATGTTTGAATTTTCAATTATACATATACTAGTAAAATGTCCATGAAATTTACAGTACTTTTTGATTCTCTAGATGCACGTAATTTCCTATTTAAGAAAAAAAAAAATTTTCTCTTCGTTTTATGCTTCAAACTCAGTTGATTTAGTAACTNAAAAAAATATTTCTCTTCGTTTTATGCTTCAAACTCAGTTGATTTAGTAACTTAGTTCTATTATGTAAAGCTTCAAAATTTAAGAATTATATAAACTAAGATGTCATACAAAAGAAATGAGTATTTAATAAAAAAATCTTGATAAGAAAACATGCATCCTTCCGTATACAAAGGAATGGATACAATCTCAACACAATTGAAATGCAATAGAAGTGTAAATTCCAAGGAGAGATCACATATCTATTTATATCTTTTCTGAGGACAAAGACTCAAGAACACAGTCCAAAAGTGAGTTCTATATTTGGCCTCAAAAGAAGAAAACCAAAGAAAAAACAATTAAGAACTTGAAAAGCATGGTTATAAAGATTAGGCAATCTTGTTGATTTTGACTGAAAATCTTTCAATCCTTCTATATTAACAAATAGATTGTAGTAACCCTTATAATAATTGCTTTTATTTTAATTAATCTCTTAGTGGACAACTGTCTTCTATTATTTTCAAAGGTCTCATAAGTAGAGACCAAAAAGAAAACTCATGCTTGGATCTGTTTACCTTTTTCCTTCCCTTTCCCATAAATTACTTGCAGAGCTTCCGTTCAATTTGTACTGCAGTAAAAGGCAAAAGGGCTGTCTGATTGGAAAAAGGTTATTGCAATATATTTCCAAAAATGGGGGAGCAGAGTCTATAAAAGGAAAAATAACTTTGCCCAAGTTTTAATCTAGGCTAGTCCTATAATTATCAGAAAAGATAGCAGCTCCAACAACTTGAATATTTTAAATTTAAAGTGTTAGTTACGACACCAATACGGGTACCAATCGAGTTAAATCTCACCAACACTTCCCAATGATTCAATATTAATGCAACTTATACAATTCTCCTATTCATAATTATGTGTAACCTTACAAACAAGTAGCTTCATTCAATTTCAGATGACTCTCCTTAAAAACAAAGATTTTAGGTTAAAATAGAGTCACTTATACAGTTGTGCACAACGTAAATACAAGAGTACCACTGGATATATTCTACACTTGCCAGATAATTTATGCCAAACAGAATGCCTGTCAGGACAGAGTTGCTGCATATACAACGGCTTTAAAGTTTAAATTCAGTTCCATCATTTTATGTTTTACAATGAGGCAGAAACAGATCATTAGCATATCTTACAACAATAGGTGAGAATTTTTAACATAAAAACATGTAGTGACACTTCCAGGGAAAGAAAAGTTCAAAGGAAACAAGGGGCTGAACAAATTGATTTCAGCCTCAAGATTGAACTTAAAATTCAGAAATTGGTACCAAAAGTAAATATTAATGAGTCAAATATTTTAGCTTAAAATTAGGATTTTTTCTTACAATATATTGCGAGAAAACAGGTGAATCTATAGCATTTGAAGTTTTTCTATTGAGGAATACTAAATATATAGTACCTGTTGTTCACTCAAGCATTCGTAAGTGTCTTTTGGGCCACTCATACAAGCAGCACAACTAGAACTTGCAGGTGGATCACAAACAGCTTCTTCAAATAACTGAGAACGAGTCTTTCCACAAGAGCCTGGTACCTCAAAGTGTATAAGTCAATACAAACCTGAACATTGTTGTACAAGTATGGTGTGTTTTGTCAATGATTTGCTTTGTATACTTCCAAAACGGCAAATACAGTTCATATTCTAGCATACAGGTAGTACGTTGTAACAAACCTTTTGAGTAGCAGGGACAAGAAATAATATAGGAACATTGACACTTTTCCCCTACAATATTAAACTAGTTTCAGTATGTTAAAGGTGAGGAAAGAAAAGGAATATTAATTCCTAATTAATATGTAATGGGAAGAGAGAAATGAAAATTAAAGAAATAGATATTTTTTTGTACTTTGGCTATGACTTCCAATTTAAATAACTTGTAAGCCCTAAAGACAATTTTAGTACTACTCTGCCACAAACTATTTAATAAAACTTAAAATTAGAGAAATAGACTATCTATAAAAGTACATCCTCAAAAACAATTAAAAACGACACAATATATTAACTGGGATTTTATGATACCATATGGGTATGT
>QAOA01000025.1:47572-111522 GCA_003255065.1 Cercis canadensis
GACTTCCAATTTAAATAACTTGTAAGCCCTAAAGACAATTTTAGTACTACTCTGCCACAAATTATTTAATAAAACTTAAAATTAGAGAAATAGACTATCTATAAAAGTACATCCTCAAAAACAATTAAAAACGACACAATATATTAACTAGGATTTTATGATACCATATGGGTATGTCATACCACACTGACGTGACAACATACATAATTTGTATATTTTATTGTATATATCATTCACATATTGATTATTTTCATGTGGTATGATATACCATATAAATACAAAAAATATATAAGAAACCTCTATATATTAAATGCATCCAAATATACTTCATGATTAACATAATGACCATAATGCCCGTAGAGGTTAATTTGGAATATATCAGGTATATTTTGTTAATATAGTAGCACAAGCCAAGTTGCAATCAAGCACATGTCAAGCTAAAGTCAAGCACAAGCCAAGCTGAAGTCAAGATGACAGATCAACATTGTTAATCTGGCAAGTTAGTTATGCCTGTTAGTTTAGTAATTAAACTATCAGTTATTTTACCGATATGAGCTGTCAGTTAGTTAGGATTACAGCTTTAAGTTAGTATTCAAAGTGCTATATAAAGTGTAAGATGCTATGCATTGAATTAATGAGAATTCAGTTCAAACAATTCAGTTTTCATTCTCTTTTCTTCTCTCCGTTAAGCTTCTTGCATTCAGCACTTTTGGTATAACAAATTCTGTAGAGTTGCATATCCTGCATAATTTGATTCTTGCTTCTAAATCTCATATGGTATTAGAGCTCCACCAATGGCAGATCACTCCAACATCAACGTGACACCATTGACGAAAACTCAGAATCTTGGGAATGAACATTCATTAAACACCATGGCAACACAAGGTGCTGGTATCAAGTTTAACCTTCCTACCTTTGGTCAAACTCTTACAATCAAGCTTGATCGCAATAATTTTCTCATATGGAGGAATCAATTGCTCAACATTGTAATAACCAATGGATATGAAGATATCCTAGAAGGCACACGGCCATGTCCAAATCAATGGATTGCAGTCACTGATTCTGCATCTACAACCATTGGATCAGTGATCTTGAACCTTGAATATGTTCAGTGATGAGTTGGATATACTCCTCTCTCACTGAGCAAATGATGACACAAATCATGACTTACATTTCAGCTTGTGAAATTTGGACAACATTGCGTGAAAGCTATGCTTTTGCCTCCCGTGCAAGAATTATGGAGCTATGTCTGCAACTTCAAACAACAAGAAAAGGTGGATTGAGTGTGATGGATTACATGCTTCGAATCCAACACATATGTGATCACTTGCGAGCAATTGGTGAAACAGTAAGCATGGATGATCAAGTAATGGCTATGCTAGCAGGTTTAGGATCAGATTACAATCCAATTGTGGCTTCCATTACCTCTCAATTGGATTCTATCTCCGTACAAGCTTTACAAAGCTATCTTGAAACATATGAAAACAGATTGGCAAGTCAAAACTCAGTGGAGCAACACATACCACTGCAAGCCAATGCTGCCATATACAACTCAAATAGAGGAAAAAGAAAGCCTTATCAACAGAACCATGGTTTTCATAACTCTCAAACACATGGTCCTGCTACCAATAATTCTAGCCATTGCAACACTGGACAAGGTGTCTCACATGGTGGTTATCACAACAAAGGAAAGACCACATCTGGTTCAAAACCATAGTGCCAGATTTGTTTCAAAATTGGTCATGTGGCAATGGAGGGTTGGCATGGGTTTGACAATCAATTTCAACCTAAAACTCCTAATTCTAACCAGTTTTCCTCATCTGCATAGGATCCTCAAGCCTTAATGGCTGCTCCTAGCCTTCTTGGTGAGACTCTTTGGTTTCTTGACACAAAAGCCACACATCATGTCACATCAGATTTGGCTAATCTTTCTCTGCATAATCCATTCAGTGGCAATGACAAGGTGATCGTAGGAAATGGTAAGGGTCTCTCTGTGCTTCATACTGGTCACAATTCAATTTCTACCCCTCATGGTCACTTAATGCTTAACAATGTGCTGCATGTTCCCAAAATTGCTGTTAATTTAGTTAGTGTGCAAAAACTATGTCATGACAACAATGCTTATGTAGAGTTTTATCCATCTTATTTTCATGTGAAGGATCAGAAAACTCAAGCAATCCTACTCAAAAGAGGTCTTAACAAAGGTCTATATTGTGTTCCCTCTGCACCTTCATCAAGTAAATCTGCGAACAAAGTATTTCAAGTTTTTAGTACACCCTCTCAATCTAGTATTGATTTACTGAGGCTTTAGCATAATAGTTGGGCCATCCCTCACTTGAAATTGTTAATAAAATACTGCAACGTAATATTCCTACTTTCAGTACAAACAGTAGACCATTATGTGACACTTGTCAACTAGCCAAAAGTCACAAATTTCCTTTTGTACTCTAAAGCAATAAGACCTTTTGAATTAGTTCATGCTAACTTGTGGGGTTCTCCTTCTTGCTTATCTGTGAATGGTGCATGTTATTTTCTGCTACTTAGTGATGACTATAGCAGATTCTCTTGGTTATATTTACTTTAGTCCAAGAATGAAGCACTGGTGCGTTTCAAACAGTTTCAAGTCATGGTTGAAAAACAATTTGACTCCAAAATAAAAATCATACAATTAGATTTTGGTGGTGAATTTCAAGCATTCACTTAACTAGTAACCAGCTTAGGCATGTTGCATCAATTTTCTTGTCCTCATACCCTTGAACAGAATGGCAGGGTTGAAAGAAAGAATCGCCAAGTTGTTGAGGTTGGGTTATCCATGCTCATTAATGCAGCTATGCCACACAAATATTAGAGTTTTGCTTTTCAAGCTGCAATTCATACCATCAACAGATTACCACATTCTGCAGTCCAGTTTCAGTCTCCATACACACTACTATATGGTAAAAATCTTGATTACTCTCATCTCAAAACGTTTGGATGCTTATGCTTTCCTTATCTCAGGCCCTACAGATCCCATAAATTGCAAAATCACTCTGCTACTTGTTGTTTCTTAAGATATAGCAGTAAGCACAATGGTTATCATTGTCTTGACATGACCACTAAGAGAATTTATACATCCAGACATGTCATTTTCTTTGAAAATGATTTTCCTTTTCAAACTTCTCCACCAGTGGTCATCCCTTCTCAGTCTTCCACATGCATTCCTATCTCCACCTCCTTGTCTCAATCTTTACCTCTTACTTAACCAGTAAAAATCACATCTGCCTCAGGTTTCTCTACTCCAGGCCTATCTTTATCACCTTTTCAGCTCTTATTTTCATCCTCTCAGTCCCTCCAACCTCAGTCTGCCTCACCTCAGTCCCTTCCTACTGTTTCTGAATCACTTAACCCAGCAGCACCTACATCAGTGCCTCACAGAATGGTGACTCGTACCCAAAATAGAATTTTTAAGCCCAAAGTATTTTTCTATGTTGTGGATTCTTTGCCTCTAGAACCTTCTACATATAACCAAGCTGCTAAGCATTCTTGTTGGAGGGATGCTATGACTGCTGAGTTTCAGGCGTTACAAGCCAATAACACTTGGCAATTGGTGCCATGTCCACCTGCTAAGCACATTGTAGGTTGTCGCTGGCTCTTTAAGACAAATTTCAAGGCAAATGGCTTTATTGAGCACCACAAAGCAAGGCTGGTTGCTCAAGGTTATACATAAACCTATGGGGTGGACTACTTTAAAACATTTTGTCCTATTGTCAAGCCATCTACCATTCAGATTATCTTAACTCTTGCACTGTCAAAAGGATGGTTTGTTAGGCAATTGGATGTTAACAATGCATTTCTAAATGGTGAGCTTAAGGAGGAAGTATTCATGAAGCAACCTCAGGGATTTGTGCATCCTCAGTTTCCTCAACATGTTTGTAAACTAAAAAAGGCTCTTTATGGTTTAAAGCAAGCCCCTCGAGCATGGTTCAATAAGCTTAAGGCTGCTTTTCTTCATTGGGGGTTTTGCTGCACTATTTCAGATAACTCTCTATTTTTCTACCAATTTGTCCATGTTGTCATCTACTTACTTGTCTATGTTGATGACATCATTGTTACTGGCTCCAATCTGATCACTCACTTCATCACTAGTTTACATTCTTAGTTTGCTCTTAAGGATCTTGGACAGCTGAATTACTTTCTAAGGGTTCAGGCCACCTGGTCTTCTATTGGACTTCATCTCTCTCAGTCCAAGTACATATCAGACTTACTGCATAAGTCTGGACTTTCTTTGGCTAAACCCCTCCCCACACCTATGGTTAATTCTCACATTCTCTTAGCAACTCATGGCTCTTCATTAGCTGATCCCTCTGCCTACAGAAACATTGTTGGTGCCTTGCAGTATTGCACAATCACAAGGCCTAACATCTCTTATTCTGTCAATAAACTCTGCCAGTTCATGAGTTCCCCTATTGATGAGCATTTCAAAGTTGTCAAACGCTTGCTCAGGTACTAAAAGGGCACTGTTCAGTTTGGCTTGTCTCTTAAGCCTACCTCAACATGCTCTCTACTTGCCTATGCCGACTCAGATTGGGCTAGATGTCCAGATGACCGCAGGAGTACTAGTGGCCATGCCATCTTCCTTGGCTCCAACCTTGTCTCATGGTGTTCAGGCAAGCAGAAGGTGGTCTCACGCTCAAGCATAGAGGCTGAGTATCGAGCCCTTGCTAATGTAGCTTCTGAACTTCAGTGGATTCAGTCCCTTCTCAAGGAGCTCAATATCTCTCTTCTCAGACCACCCCTTCTCCTCTATGATAACCTAAGTGCTACTTATTTGGCAGCTAATCCCATTCTTCATTCCAGAACTTGTCATGTGGAGATTGACTGCTACTTCATCAGGGAAAAGGTGCTCAACAAGTCTCTTCTCATTAGGCATATTTCCTCTTCTGATCAACTAGCAGATGTGCTTACCAAACCTCTGCCTGCACCTGCTCTTTTGTCTCTACGTCCCAAACTCACAATCCTTCCCAATCCTATGAGTTTGAGGGGGGATGTTAATATAGTAACACAAGCCACGTTGCAGTCAAGCACATGTCAAGCTAAAGTCAAGCACAAGCCAAGCTGAAGTCAAGATGACAGATCAGCATTGCTGATCTGCCAAGTTAGTTATGCCTGTTAGTTTAGTAATTAAGCTATCAGTTATTTTACTGATATGAGCTGTCAGTTAGTTAGGATTACAGCTGTAAGTTAGTATTCGAAGTGCAATATGAAAAGTGTAAGATGCTATGCATTGAATTAATAAGTAGGGGTCGAGTATGATAATTGAGACGGAGAGGGAAAGGGAACGAAAATGAAAATTATAACTAGGTCTAGGTATAGTCTTTGGGGGAAAAAGATTAAATAACCTATAGCACTAGGAAAAATATTGGAGTTAGACCACAGGTACAAGTTTGCTAAAGTTTTAATAGGATTATAATTTGGATAACCAATAAACTAATCATGTCGGGTGATTAAATAGGATTTCCTATGGCACTTGGAAAAAGGGTGGGATTAGACCATATGGACAAGTTTCTAAAAATTCTAATAGGACTATAATATGGATAACCACTAAAGCAACCTCAACGGGTAATCCAATAGGCTTTTTTTATTCTGTGTCGCCCCCGCCGTAATGCCCAGCCGCGCATCGCGCGGGGCCCAATACTAGTAAAGTGTAAGATGCTATGCATTGAATTAATGAGAATTCAGTTCAAACAATTCAGTTTTCATTCTCTTTTCTTCTCTCCGTTAAGCTTCTTGCATTCAGCACTTCTGGTATAACAAATTCTGCAGAGTTGCATATCCTGCATAATTTGATTCTTGCTTCTAAATCTCATATATTTCACTTTCTAGGGATCCCTGTCTCTCCATCTACCTCTATGTCTCTCTTGCCCACTCCTCTTTTTCTCTCTCACGAAGATCACTGGCTTGAAAACCAGCTTCGGTCACTCTCACAGTGTTTCTCTTCTTGCAAATCCCTAGAGAACTAGTCTGCAACAGAACTTTTCCTTGCTTTTGTAATTGTAGAAGAATTATACTATACACTGACTCAAAAGATAAAAAAAAATATCCTTACACTGACACAGATATTGTGGAAGCATCCTTTTATTACATAAAAGATGAATTCTTTTATTATCATGAACAGAACATGTCTATCCTAAATTCCTAATTTTTACGAGAAGCAGATAGCCATCCAAACTTATTACCATATACATGCAGAAATATTAAGTGTCTACCACGATCTTAACTATTTATGTGCTATTATTTGCAGTGAGGTAACAGGTTCAAGCTTCTCTTGTAGAGCTAATTGAAGGCTTCCCATGGTAAAATAAATAAAGTTTGCAAACTAAAGAAAGTGAGAGTGATATAAATTTGTAATATATACCTAGTGCAGAAAGAGAACTTTTGCTGCAGATATAAAATCCTCAGTCGTTTGAATACAACCCAACTCACCAAGGATCTTTGAAAAAGTTGAGGTCCAATTTAAATCTCATTCCTTTGTATCCTTAGTTAAAAATTTTAGTTATATATTTATCTAATGTAATGTTGTTGAAAAATTTAATGTGATAGTACAGTGATAGTGGCTTAGGTTTATTAATCATAATTTTTGTAGTGTTGACACCTGAACTTGTCCATAAATTCCCTTATTTTATTTTCTTTCCTAAACTATCATTCATTTCATCTTTATATTGATTAATGGGTTTTTTTTGTTTCTTATCTTCTACTTTTGGGTCCATTCTTGACATTTTTGTGTTGGATTTATCTTTTAGGGCTTTGGGCTAAACTTCTGATTCGGGTCTTACTTCCAAAATCCAAACCTAAATTATCAGCCCATGCATACAAAAACAGAAAACAAAGATAATAAAATGGATGAGTTTCTTCCCGTTGAGCCTTGTCTCATGATAAAGAGATATAGTTGATACAGTAGTAGGTTGGCATGCTTTTCTCATTTTTTTTTTTTTTTTATAATCTGTTAATCTTTTCTTGATTTTGCCTTTCTCTTTTCTCCTTTTAGACAGAACCATCCAAATTTGAAGGAACGTAAAACCTGCATATTAAAAGATATAATTCTGGAAATAAAAGAGCAAATGCATATCCTTAAATAAGGGAGGCATTTTGGGCAGAATAAAATAATCTAAATGGGAAAACATGAACAGGAAATTTTTCTGGATTAATGGATTATAGGAAGAAACATTACAAATCCCCCATATATATTATTATTCTTTATCTATTTATATTTTGACTATCCCCCTCATTTGTCAAGTATTTAGTTTTTGTTAATAAACCAAACGGAATCATTACTGATTACCCACACCTCTAAGTGATGATCCCACGTGTATTGACAAGCCCTGTGGTACTCTTCTTGAATTTTCCAGACATCCCTTGTGCATGCGTTTCATCTTCTGCATTTTTATCACTAGTACTAATCATCTCAGTGATCTAGTCCAATTGATCACCAATTTTCATAACCTTGTTGGATCTAGTTATGTTGCTCATTAACACGACAATGTCATGTTAGTTAAATCTTAACTATTAGTCTTCATTAGAAAGATCTCAATGTCATAGATGATGCCAAGTCACCATTCCCATCAAAAAAAATTTCCCCCTCTTTTCCTCTTTTTCTCGCACGTGAAGTGGTCTTCATTCACCTTTTCCAATCAATTCCTCATCTCAAATTGATTTGTACCAACAGAACTAAAAATAAAAAAGAAAAGGAAAACTGAAATTTTTTGAGAGAAAATCAACAAAGCGCCACTTATTTTGTACTAATAGAAACCAAAATCCAGTAATGTAGAACTAACATTAAAAAAGAAAAAAAAAAACTGCTTATTGTTGGCTTGCAAAGCATTAGTGGGTCATCCAAAAATCACCGAATAAAGTTAGGTTCTATAGTTCTAGTGGCGTCGTAGAAGGTGTTGATGGTGTTGGAGCAAAAGAAACTAGTGATGGTGGTGATAAAGTTGGAGAAATTGAGTCCACAAAGGGTCAAGTTATCAAAGAGGTTTGATGGCTCATGAGAAAAAAGAGGTCTAGAAAGATAAACTAAGTAATGAGTTCAATAGAGTAACGGATGATGGTGCTCGATGAAGAAAAAATGTTGAGATAAAGAATCCATGGAGAATGCGAAGGGGGAGACAACTATGTGTGAGAGAGAAACAAAAAAAGGTTTTGAAATTTAAATGAATTATCACAACAATAAAATATTTTGACACAAATAAGAATCCAATTGTATCTTGCTTAGTTTGAGCATTATATGTCAAAATGTATATGTATTAAGACATAACTAAATACATACTTTTATTTTATCACGTATAATGGCAGTTAAATTAGGCACAATGAATATTGAATTTTACTTCTGAAATTATCTCTTTGTAATTTTGACTATAATGCTAAGCTTAAAAATTTTAATTTAATTTTTTTTCAAATTAATTATCAATCAATGAATTATAATTGGCATGTGATTGAAATTATTGTATAATTTTTCATTTTTATATTAATTTCGTATTTATTAAATTATGAAAAATCTAAGTTTGTAAATTTACTTATTTGTACTTGTAAACCTAATTCATATTCAATGTTTAAGCTTTACTCAATAAAAATAAAACTTCTAAAAACTAAGCATAGATTTATTGGGGTCTAATATTAATTTTTCCATTAACTTGAAATTTTCCTTATTCGGTTTTCTTATTGATCATTCAACAATATAAATTTATGATTTTTCATAATTTTTAGCGATAGAAATTTATTTTTCCAAATAAATAAAATTTAAAATCGGCAAACAAAATTAATAGTACCATATTTTAAAGCTAGGAGTTGGCAGCCTTGGGTTGTGCTTTATTTATATGCAAAATGAGGCTCAACATAAGAAACCCCAGGTAATTGAAATTTCTAAAAATTAGTACTCTAATCAGCAATAATTTCTGAAATTATAATTTCAAATTACTAATTAAATGTGAGACTAAAATTAAAGAGGAAATTCTGAAATTCTTCCATCAAGAAATTAATTATGAATTTCAAATATCAAAGAAATATATTTATGGAAGCTAATAAAGACAAATGTTTTATTTTTTAATTATTCAATAAATAATAAATGTTGAAAGATCTAAAAATGGAAGTTATTTAGTGCCACGAATTTTAATTTCTTTTTCATGTTTTTTATTTATATATCAGACATACTTCATATTTTAGATTATTTTTAAATGTTGTACAATAGAAGAAATTCACACAGCCTGCCACTTGTCGTCACCTTGATAGCGACACTTGTCAGCTCCACATTGTGTACTCTATTATTAATATTATACTAGTATTGGGCCCCGCGCGATGCGCGGCTGGGCATTACAGCGGGAGGCGACACAAAATAAAAAAATCCTATTGGATTACCCGTTGGGGTTGCTTTAGTCCTTTTTCCAAGTGCCATAGGAAATCATATTTAATCACCCAATGTGATTAGTTTATTGGTTACCCAAATTATAATCCTATTAAAACTTTAGCAAATTTGTACTTGTGGTCTAACTCTAATCTTTTTCCTAGTGTTATAGGTTATTTAATCTTTTTCCTCCAAAGATTATACCTAGACCTAGTTATAATTTTGATTTTCGTTCCCTTCTCTCTCTATCTCAATTATCATATTCGACCCCTACTCATTTCAACTCATTTATATTTAAATATGATTCTAATTACTATTGCTATTTTGTATAGATTTAAAGAAAAGTTATAACAGGGATATCCCTGTGTAAAATGGTAGGACATTTATTTTTCATTCAAACATCACAAGAGTATATACCATTTTTTATTGATAAAGCATTGACCCGCTAATGGTTAGTAAAATAATTTAGTTCACATTCCCATCTTATCCCAAAAATTAACTACACAAAATTAAATTGCCCCTTGTATATATTTAAATGCGACATGTAATGATTTTTTTTATATTTATAATAAATGTCACATCCCAATATTTGATTACCATTGATAAATTTTAAAGTAATGAAAAAATAATTAGTGTCATTAGCACTTAAAAACGTAAACACATTTCTATATATAAAAAAAAAAACATTTACTCAATAATAAACAAAATCCTTTAAGAAAAATTTGAATAGCAAATATATAACTCAAGAACAACATGATAAACTTTGAAGTACATTTAAAAATTTTGTAGACATAGAGTAAATGTTCTAAGATGGATAGTCTTGATAGAAATCACATTTCAAAATTAGTTAGCATCCTAAAGTTTTATGAAAATACTCACCAACAGAAAAAGTAATCTATAATCAAGATAATAATTTGTTAAATATCTCCTTATATTAAAGGGATAAGATCATAGCCCCTCCTTACAATCAATCAGTACATCAAGATATTTTCTACAGACTTTGTCAATCCAAGCAAGAGATTATCAATGAGGTCAAGGTAGATTGAGGTATGTGTTGGCATGTATTTTCAAACGTTAAATAGCTCAAATCATTCCTATTTATTGTTTTCGGTATGGAGACCGAATAAGTGCTATTTAGAATAGGTCGGTAAGATCAGGCCTCCCTCTATCTCTCTCAGTAGTCCTCTCTTCCACTAATGGATTGTGGTTTATCTCTTTGTTCTATCTGCTCAACCTCTGTTCTCCAGTCAATTTCATTTTTTTTTTCAGATACCTTATGATATAGTTCTTTGTACAATCTAATATAGTTAGATCTTGCTTTTTGGCCCATGATTTTTCTTCTTTGGTCAGTTCTTATTTATTAATCTCCCATTTTTTGTTTCCTTTCAATGCCTAGTGCAGCTGGAGATGGAGAAATTCTTTGCAACAATCAGCCTATCAATGGTGAATAAGCTCACATAGGGTTTAATATATATAGAGAACTATGTAGGCAAAAAAGTGTAACCCTAATTTTAGGATTCAAATTTGAAATTAAACAATTATTGTGTGACTAAAATTAAAGAGAATAAATGACACTTTATTCCAACCAAAATTGAATAATAAAATTAAAAAAAAATTCAAATTGTTCTTCAAGAACCACTAAAATTTTGCTAATTTGCTTTTCTCAATTAAAATTTTTGATTTCTGATTGGTCTTACCAATCAAGACAAAGGAAAGGTAACCCTAATTCTAATTTCAAAATAGCAATTAACAAATTATTTGGTGTCATCAATTTATGAAAGTAATTGCCAAAATTAAATAGAAAAATATTACCTTGATTGGCTTTTTTTGTGAAGGGTGGCAGTAACACATATATCAAAATCCAAAATCTTGCTTTGGATGACTGTCAAAACGTCAGTTTCCCTAAGAAAAACCAAAAAGGTTTTGAATTTTAAATGAATTATCACAACAATAAAATATTTTGACACAAATAAGAATCCAATTGTATCTTGCTTAGTTTGAGCATTATATGTCAAAATGTATATGTATTAAGACATAACTAAATACATACTTTTATTTTATCACGTATAATGGCAGTTAAATTAGGCACAATGAATACTGAATTTTACTTCTGAAATTATCTCTTTGTAATTTTGACTATAATGCTAAGCTTAAAAATTTTAATTTAATTTTTTTTCAAATTAATTATCAATCAATGAATTATAATTGGCATGTGATTGAAATTATTGTATAATTTTTCATTTTTATATTAATTTCGTATTTATTAAATTATGAAAAATCTAAGTTTGTAAATTTACTTATTTGTACTTGTAAACCTAATTCATATTCAATGTTTAAGCTTTACTCAATAAAAATAAAACTTCTAAAAACTAAGCATAGACTTATTGGGGTCTAATATTAATTTTTCCATTAACTTGAAATTTTCCTTATTCGGTTTTCTTATTGATCATTCAACAATATAAATTTATGATTTTTCATAATTTTTAGCGATAGAAATTTATTTTTCCAAATAAATAAAATTTAAAATCGGCAAACAAAATTAATAGTACCATATTTTAAAGCTAGGAGTTGGCAGCCTTGGGTTGTGCTTTATTTATATGCAAAATGACGCTCAACATAAGAAACCCCAGGTAGTTAAAATTCCTAAAAATTAGTACTCTAATTAGCAATAATTTCTGAAATTTTAATTTCAAATTTCTAATTAAATGTGAGACTAAAATTAAAGAGGAAATTCTGAAATTCTTCCATCAAGAAATTAATTATGAATTTCAAATATCAAAGAAATATATTTATGGAAGTTAATAAAGACAAACGTTTTATTTTTTAATTATTCAATAAATAATAAATGTTGAAAGATCTAAAAATGGAAGTTATTTAGTGCCACAAATTTTAATTTCTTTTTCATATTTTTTATTTATATATCAGACATACTTCATATGTTAGATTATTTTTAAATGTTGTAGAATAGAATAAATTCACACAGCCTGCCACTTATCGTCACCTTGAAAGTGACACTTGTCAGCTCCACATTGTGTACTCTATTATTAATATTATATAGATAGATTATTTAATTTTGAGTTATTTTTAATAGAATAAGAGAATTAGATCTATCTTTATCTCATTAGATTTTATCTTATAGAACAAAAAAGTTACATTATGAGACCTTTGAAAATAATATAAGATAGTTGTCCACTAATTGACTAAAAGTTAAAAGTAATTATTGTTGGAATTTACTGACAAATAGTAATAAAGATAGACTAAATGGCATTAAGTTGTGTTGTAGCCAATTGCTACTTCTTTATATGCTCACTTATTTGGCTTAAGAGCCCTCTGGAGGTTGAATTCTCTCAAGACACTAACGCTAATGTTATTTTCATGGCGGAAAACTCACGAAGAATGAGAAATGCGGTGGTTGAATCCAACTTGATCGCATACTGTTTTTTTCTTTCTTTTGATAACTCAATATCACTAGGCGAGCCATATCTTCAGGGTTTCATTATTGAAACATCTATAATTGTAATTTTGTATAGAGGAGCGCTTAAAGAACTTCGTTTATTGTCAAAACAATGTCTCGAACACACAATCCTCTACTTACCAAAAAAAACTTTATGGCCATATAATCTAAAGTCTAGAGTGTCCACATACTTAAGATGATGGATGAGTGCTAACAAATGTACATGTATTAAAGTGGCTTCAGAGTCCAGGTCATTCGACTTTAGCAATCCCAATGGATTTAATTAGCGGTAGAAGTAGAAGCTCCCTTTCATGGAAGGAGTCTATGCAACTTCTTAAAATTGGACCAGAAGTTGAATCGGCCACAAAGAGAATTCTTCGTGGTTCAATCAGTTCAACCATTTGTGGTTCAATCGAATAACGTCATAATTAAAAATACATATTAAAATTATAGCATCTTAATAAATCAAAAAGTAAATAAATTGACAGCTAACTATAATTATATATACAACTAAAATTAAATAACTAATTTTAAATTGATACCTTTATTGATATACTAAAGTTTAAATCAATCACTTTCCTGATTTCAACTATTTATTAGTTACTTTAAATAATAATTTTTAAAAAAATGTTTTTTAAAATATATACGAGGAAAAATCAAGTGTTTAATTATTAAATTGTTGACTTGGAAACCAAAATAATGTGTCCTAACATTTCTCTTCTTCGACTCCCATCATCCACATTATTGGTCACACGATGAAAATTAGTTGAATTACCAAAAGTAACCTTATTCGAGTAGATAGAATTACGAAAATACTCATTGGAAATGGCTATATATAACCCATCTATTTGCTCGATGGTACCAAGAATCTACAACTAATGGCTGTCATGAAGATTTTGTTGTTTCTTCTTCTGTTATTAGTGGGATTTCACTTGTGTTCATGTGACAATGAGATGATAAATAGGAGAAGAAAACCTACTCCTCCTAGAAGCCCACCACCACCCCCTCCTAATCCTCTTCAATGTCCTCCTCCTCCTCCTCAACGCTCACGACCTCCACCAAGAACTCCACCACCACCCCCTCCTAATCCTCTTCAATGTCCTCCTCCTCCTCAACGCTCACGACCTCCACCAAGAACTCCACCAACTCCAACACCAAGACCACCACCCCCTCCTAATCCTTTTCGAAGCCCACCACCTCGTCGTGGTCGTCCTCCTCCTCCTCAAAGCTCACCACCACGACCACCACCTCGTGCTGCTCCACCTCCTCCACGGCTAGGATTTGATTTTTTCAATCTAGTCTTACAATGGCCAAACGCATTGTGTAGGCGGAAGTTTCAGCCGTATTGCAAGCCATATGTGCCAAAGCAATATTTTACCATTCATGGACTTCGGCCACAAAAGTCTGGAGAGAAAAGCCCAAAGAAGTGTTATCCAGGAGAACCACTGACGGATGAGATTGTACTATTCAACTCTTTTATCTTAAATATTTTCTTCCAATTCATGTGAAAATAATTCGTTTAGTTTTTTTAGAAAAAATTATTCCTAAGTTCTACTGAGTAGAAAAGATATTTAGGTGAGTCAGATAATTTATTTCAAATCACGTGCAGTCTTTTAACATTATGAGGTTACTATATTTATATTTTTTAAGTTTAAATGTATTGCATGTCCCTATAGTTTGGACAAATTTTGAATTATGTTCCTATAATTTTTTTTTTCTCTTTTAGACTTCTTATAGTTTAAATTTTTTTAATTAAGTCCTTACCATCACCCCTCGATTATAACTCTGTTAGTTTAATGTTGACATAGCAAATGACTTATCTATGTGGCAATAAAAGAAGTTTACGTAACGCCAAAGTAGCACAAAAATTGTCATCTCCTCAAATTTTGGCTTAAAAAAGTGCATAAAAAGGTTGATGATATAACAATTTTTGTACCATTTTAGTGTCACATTAGTTTCTTTTATTGTCATATAAACAAGTTGTTTGTCATGTCAACATTAAACTGATGGAGTTATATCCGGGGGTTATAAAAGAGACCCAATTAAAAAAAATTCAAACTATAAAAATTCCAAAAGAAAAAAAAAATTATAAGAACATGATTCAAAATTCGTCCAAACTAAAGAGACATGCAATATATTTAAACTTATTTTTTATTATTATGTTTATACTTAAACATGATAATCACATACTTAACAAACTAATCAAATATTTTACACTTGATAACATGATGACATACCAAAGTATATTTTCCTTCAAGTTTTATAACCTGAAAATATATTTTTTCCTGTTTTTTTCATTTACTGTCACCGAATAATTAACATCGCGTTTTTGCATGTTGTATATGTTGCTAGCTTGAAAATTTCAGAGAGAAGCTGCTTGAGATCTGGCCACGATTATATAGCGCAAATGACTTTGATAAAAGCAAGAGATTTTGGTATGAGGAATGGAACAAGCATGGAAGCTGCTCTTCAGACAAGTTCCCACCAAAAGAGTATTTCCAAAAAACTATTGATCTTGGATCAAAGTATGGTCCACTTATCAGGAAGAAAATGGAAGATGAAGGTGCCCTACTTAATTTAATCTCGTAGCAAAAAAGCATACAGGAGTACTAATTTATACAATGTCTATCCAGACCCAAAGACAGACACACTAGCACATTATTCAGTTACTTCCTACACATGATATGCATACAAATTAACACTGTGGCTTTCTCTTTAGGCATTGAGCCAGATGGAAAGACTGAGTACTCGTCTGCAAAGATACTGGAGGCCATTAAGAAGGCCACAGGTTATGATGCAGTTATAAGGTGCACCCATGATTCTTATCATAGAGTTCAACTTTCTGAAATTCGTCTATGCGTTCAGAATGATGCGGAAAATCTACAGAATTGCGAAGTTGCATACCCCGGTTGTTTTGCTGATCCTGTATTCGCCTCTGAACCATTTCCAAGATGTAAGTCAACTTTACACCATTTTTGTGTTTTTTTTCCTTTTTTTGGCTAATGACACCATTTTTCTTTTGTATGGCTTAAATATAGTATTGCTCCTTCGCTAATTTTAATTGCAACGATGTTATCCATTAACCATTGTTTCCTTAGCTAATTTTAATGGCAAAAATTAGATGATGTGGTGCTAAATTACTCCAATTCAAAAGTTACAGAATTTGGGTAAAATGTACAAATCCCCCTTAAACTTTAACACATAAAAATCTTTAAGGTTCAAAAACATGGATAGAACCCCCGGAAATTCATAATTTGTGCGAAAAACCTTTCCATCCAATTCACTATTAGTCGAAGGATGAAAATGTCACGTACTGATCTTGTGATTTCATTAACTTCTCATTGAAGTACTTTATTCCCAAAGTAGAGATGAATTATGATAAATTGGGGGCACTTTAAACCTAAAAAAGAAAAAACAACTGCCTCTAATTCATCTCTAATTTGAGATTAAAGTGCTTAAGTTAGAGTTAATGAAATTACATGACTACCGACAATGATATTTTGGCACAATTATGAAGTTTAAGGATTCTATGTATGTTTTTAAACCCTAAAGAATTTTTGCAAATGGGCAAAAGTAAAAAAGGATTCTATACATTTTACCAATAATATTTATGCAATTTGAATTAGGGGACCAAAAGTGTATTCAATAATTTTTAAATCATACAGTTGATTTTATTAATTTACATTCTATAATTTTTACTTAGTCTTTCATTTTACTTATTTATTGTATATAACTAATATCTTCGATTCTGTATTCAGCTCCGTAATCATCTATTGTAGAAGTTGAGGAAGCAGCTCTAATGCACCAAAAAAAGCTGGGCCCTAAGGCAGTGGCACTCCATCCAAGAAACAGGAGAACAAAATAATTATAATGTATTGAAATGAATAATGATACAGCAAGCATTTGCAGTATCTAGGTGCCACTGTGTTTTATAATTAGATGTTTTTATTTCTTGTAAACTTTCAGTAATTTTAATGGCAATTTCTTTTCAAAGCTTGAGGAAAGTTTAAGACCAATGTGATTACTTAACTAGTTGCATGCGTTTTAGTTTACACACATTTTAACACTTCTTTCTTGTCTCACAACAATTTCCAAGGATAAATTATTTTGTAGGCACCTATCTAACAAGTGTATCTCAAGGCACAACAAACCAAAAAAATAGGCAATTTATCATTTAAAATTCAGCCAAGTTCACATCAACATTAAAAAAATCAGCTTAAGTACAGAGAAGGGCATAGAGCATCAAATTATATATGTTATTTAATTTTGAGTTATCCCAACAATAGAATAAGATGATTACATCTAACTTTACCTCATTAGGTTTTATCTTATCATCTAAAAAACAAGTTACTTGTAAAGTTATACATTATCTTATCTTAAATATGAGAATTGTGAACAGATCCAAGCAATTGCATGAGTTTTCTTTTCGGTCTTTAATTACATATGTATGAGACCTTTGAAAATAATATAAGATAGTTGTCCACTAATTGACTAAAAATTAAAAGTAATTATTGTTGGAATTTACCTACAAATAGAAATAAGATAGTTGTCCACTAAATGGCATTAACTTTTGTGTTGTAGCCAATGGCTACTTCTTTATATGCTGATTTAATTGGCTTCAGAGCCCTAACATTCCCTCAAGAGTAACGCCAATGTCATTTTCATGGCTCATAAAATTCACATTAGTGGCAAACGGTCATAGGACTTCATTGCCATTTAAATGGTACTAACGTGGAACTTTATAGCTTGCTCTTTTTATTTTGGGTGTGTCTTTTCAAGTTACTAGTTTTTTAATTGTCATTAAATACATAAAGTTAGATTTTCTAGTTAAATGAGAATTCTCGAGACTTCAATTTTTTAAGAGATTTTTAGACTAGTCTTATTATGTGTATAATGCTCAATTGGCTAGAAATTTAAATTTGTATTTGTGTATAAAAGATATTAGGAAAAAGTTCAATGCATCCCTTAAACTTTACTTGATGTGCAGTTTATCCCAAAAAATTTAAAACGTGCAAATAACTTGAATGAACTATGAAAATATGCAAAAAACCTCCATATCATAGATTGTCGTTCAAAATTGGATGGAAATAGCATGTGTGTGACAAATGATTCACTTAATCATTTTTTATACTAATTAAATATGATTGGTGAATAATTAAAATAAAAAAACAAGTGTGGGAAGCACATGATTAGTGTACCCTTGCTTACCACTTGTATCTTTTACTCTAATTATTCACTAATCATATTTAATTAGTGTAAAAAAGGGAGTAAGTGTATCACGTGCCACACGTGCTATTTCGACTCAATTTTGAACTACAATCTGCAATATGGGAGGTTCTATGCACATTTTCATAGTTCATGGGTTATTTGCACATTTTGAAACTTTTGGGGTAAACCGTACATAATGTAAAGTTTAAAAGAGTCAATTAGACTTTTCCCTTTGATTTTTTTTTTTTTTTTTTTTTTTTTTTTTTTTTTTTTTTTNTTTTAATAGTAATATTATCCTTGGACTAACTTTCATGCACTAAGAATAAATCCCTCTCTAGGCGAATCTTAGAGGTGCACTCCTCACATTAACTTAGTGCATTCAAAGAAAAATTTCTCTTAGGTGTTGGCCCCAAACCTTAGCTAACTTAGACGAACATATTGCATCATTATTACAGAACTAAATAACTCTTGGGGTTTAAGTATGTGTTTTGAATTTATGTGAGTTTGTGAATAATGCTTATGTGCTAGCATCTATTGCATGTAAGCTTAGATTAGAAGGGTGTTGAAGAGAGAGTCATATTCTCCTATTTTGCCCAGGATTTAGAGAATAGAGCCGCTATGTTATAATCCAAAATAGAAATAACAATTTATTATAGGAAAGAGTTCCAGTTTGGAACAAACTACTAAGAATCAACTCTCTACACCAATTTCTACTCAAAATTTCTTATTTATAGACTATTTAACTAACTAACTAACTAACTGATAATACATTTATCTCTAATAGAATAAGAGGATTACATGCGTTTTAGTTTTTACACATTTAAACACTTCTTTCTTGTCTGACAACAATTTGCAAGGAGAAATTATTTGGTAGACAACTATCTAATAAGTTTACCTCAAGGCACAACAAATAAAAAATAGGCCATTTATCATTTAAAATTCAGACAAGTTCACATCTACATTAAAAAAATCAGCTTAAGTACATAGAAGGGCATAGAGCATCCGATGAGAAATTATTAAGTTCATTGAGTAAATTACGTAAGATTGCTGATGTGGTTCTGCTTAAATTTTTAGAAAAACTACACTTGTCCACCATAATCAATTAGGTCTACTATAATTTTGATATATAAGAGATTATAAGTAGTTCGGTTTGAGTTTAGATGGTCTTACGTAATTTTTTAAGATTAAACTAAAGCCATTGATACAGTCTGCAAAATGTAAATACAAGGCTACTACTGAATATATTCTACACTTGCAAGCTTATTTATACCACACTGAATGCTTATCAGGAGAATTGCTGCATACAATGGTTTTATAACTTCAGTTCCATCATTGTATTTGTAACAACTAGGCAGAAATATTAGGTTACTGCAAGAACTGCCTGGGATCAGTTACGTAACCAGTTAATGCAGATGCTGCTGCTGTGTATGGGGAAGCAAGATATACCTGCCCTTCAATGTGCCCCATTCTACCAGGGAAATTTCTATTCGTTGTTGAGACACAAACCTGCATTGGAAATATATAATCACTTGCATGAAAAGAAAAAAATAATAATAATACCATTCCAGGCCTTCTCCTAATAACTAAGGTTTTTAATTAGATTAAATTAGTTCTTAATATGGTATCCAAGCCTTTTCGAATTACTAGTTAAGGATTTCTCTTTTATCTATACCATTAGAAAAATGCAAAAATTAGTAAGTCAAAATCTTATAGCTGAAAGTTAAGATTTTCACTTTTAGCTATAGTATTAGAAAAAATTGTGAATCAGTAGCCTTTGAAGTTTTGATATTGAGGAATACTAAATACTAGTTTCAAGCCCGTGTCATGCACGGGCAATTAGTTAAATAGATAAATCAAATCCGTGAAGAGAGAGAAAAGAAACAGAAAAAACAACAAAAGGAAAAGAGTGAATACAATGGCTATAGATAGCCTTATTCACAAAAAAAATAACTTTATTTTAAGTATATATAATGTCATATACCTGTGGTTCATACAAGCGTCCATAAGTGTCTTTTGGGCCACCCATACAAGCAGCACAACTAGGGCTTGCAGGTGGATCACAACCAGCTTCATCAAATATCTGGAAACAAGTCTTGCCACCAGAACCTGGTACCTCTAGAGTGTATAAATCCACCCAAACCTGAACATTATTGTTGTACAAGTATGGTGTGTTCTATCAATGATTAGCTTTGTTTAACTTGCGAAATTGCAAATGTAATTTATATATCTTCCAGCCTACAAATAGTACATTGTGACATGATTTACCTTTTGAGTAGCAGGAACAAGAAATGTTGGAACCTTGACACTTTTCCCCTACAATATGAATTAAGTTTCAGTAAGTTAAAGATGAACCCAAAAAGAAAAAAAAAAAAAAAAAAAAAAAAAAAAGCAGAATATTAGTTACTAAATCTGTGATGGGAATTGATAGAAAACAATACTAGGCAGTAAGTATTATTCAGCCTTAAGCAAAGAAAAACAGTGAAGCAATCACTCCAGAGCCTATAGCTCCTACAGAAGCTCTACTACCTCAGAACTCTGCTCTCCCAAAGGAAAAATCACAATGCCAGCACGCCTCCCTTCTGCTACCCTCCTTTCCTAATATCATGCTCCCCCCTAACAAACACATGCAGACAATTACATATCTATCTCATTGCCTCTCTTCTTTCTCGAATATACCCTCCACACCTTAGGCCTAACCTCTGGACCCACTAACCGATCCACTTCTTCTCTAACCAACTCATCACTAGAGCCCACAATCCCATCAATACCCCCTGCAGGAATAACAGCCTTGTCCTCAAGGCTGAAGTATGGGAATTGATGCTGCATAAAACTCTCATCCTCCCATGTCGAGTCTTCAGGTGCCAAACCCTGCCACTGAATTAGGTATTCTTTAGACAGTTGACCAGCTGCCCTAGTGTTTCGCACATCCCAAACCTTTACAGGTTCTGTTAAAGCTTCTACTGCCATATCTGCCGGTAATTCTGGAGTAACAGTGTAGTGACCCACAGCCCTTTTTAACAAAGATACATGGAACACCGGGTGAACTCTAGAAGTAGGAGGCAATTGGAGTTTATAAGTCACTTCCTCATACTTCTCTAGAATCCGGTAAGGTCCATAGTATCTAGGAGAAAGTTTAGAATAGATTTTCTATGATAGAGATGACTGTCTATGTGGCCGCAGCTTAAGGAATACCCAATCACCAACTACAAACTCCATTTTCTTCCTCTTTTTGTCTGCATAAAGCTTCATCTGATCTTGTGCTTTGCTAAGATTAATTTTTAGTTGCCTTAGTGCTTCGTCTCTATCCTTGAGTTCCCTAGCCACCGCTTCTACCTTGGTTTCCCCCTCCAAATACCTCACCACCGATGGAGGTTTACGCCCATACACCACTTCAAAGGGAGTGGAACCCGTTGATATATGAAAGGTAGTATTATACCACAACTCAGCCCATGGCAACCAAAGAGACCAAGTTCTGGGCTGCTCGGAAGCAAAGCAGGGTAAATAGGATTCCAAACACCGATTCACTACCTCGGTTTGACCATCCGACTCTGGATGATAAGTTGTCCCCATTTTAAGCACTATCCCCTGCTGTTTAAAGAGCTCCTTCCAGAAAATACTAACAAAGATGGGATCCCGGTCACTAAGGATTGACAATGGCATTCCATGCAGCCTCACTACTTCTTGCACAAAGACAGCAGCAATGCTTTTGGCCGAATAAGGGTGTTTAAGTAGAATAAAATGGGCATATTTAGAAAGTCTATCCACTATCACCAAAATGGCATCATACCCTTTAGATTTTGGGAGTCCAATAAGGAAATCCATTGAAATCTCTTCCCATACTTGATTTGGTATTGACAGCGGCTGCAATAATCCACTTGGAAGTGTTGCAGCATATTTCGTCTTTTGGCAAACTTCACAAGATTGGACAAACTCCATCACGGTCCTTTGCATTCCCTTCCAATACAGATTTCCAGCCAACCTGCAATAGGTTCTATGATAGCCAGAATGGCCTCCGGTAGCTGTAGTATGAAATTCTTGGAGCAAGGTAGGAATGAGAGTTGATGTGGCAGAAATCACCAGCCTATTTTTGTATAACAGAACCCCATTATGAAGGCTAAAACCTGGTCTGTTGTCTGTATCTCTTTTTAGATCTGAAATAATTTGTTGCAGCTCCGAATCCTTATCAACCTCATATCTCAATTCGCCGCCCTGCCTCCAAACTGGAAAAGAGACCATAGCAGCCAATACCCCTTCCGTTGGTATCCTCGAGAGTGCATCAGCAGCTTTATTTTCGGGCCTTGGTTTGTATACAACTTCAAACCGGAAACCAAGCAATTTGGCCAACCAATTTTGCTGATCCGCAGAAACTACCCGCTGCTGTAGTAAGTCTTTTAAGCTTTTTTGATCGGAGTATACTATAAATTCCCTTCCCATCAAATAATGTCTCCAATGTAGAATTGACAAGACCACCGTCATAAGTTCCTTTTCATAGATAGATTTGGAAAGACGGGTACTTGAAAGGGCCTTGCTGAAATATGCTAATGGTTTCCCTTGCTGCATTAGGACTGCACCCACACCATTGCCCGATGCATCACATTCCAACACAAACGGTTGTGAAAAATCTGGTAAGAACAGAACTGGAGTAGTGGTAATTGCCCTCCTCAAGGCTTCAAAAGCTTGTTGAGCTTCTGGCCCCTACCGAAAAGCCTCTTTCTTAGTGAGCTCAGTCAAGGGTTTAGCTATTTTTCCATACCTCTGTATGAACTTTCTATAATATCCTGTCAAACCCAAGAATCCTCTAACTCCCTTCACATTTCGAGGTATTGGCCAGTCCACCACACTCTTCACCTTCGCTGGATCTACAAAAACACCCCTACTGGACAGAATGTGCCCCAAGTACTCCACTTGAGTTTGGCCAAAATTGCATTTCTTTTTGTTCACTACAAATTGGTTCTCCTTAAGCACCTGAAGAACAGTAGTTAAATCTATCAAATGAGTCCTCTAATCCCCACTATATACCAATATATCATCAAAGAACACCAACACAAATCTTCGTAAATATGGTTTGAAGATTTGGTTCATCACCGCCTGAAAAGTCGTCGGGGCATTCATTAATCCAAAAGGCATTACAAAGAACTCATAATGACCTTCATGGGTGCAAAAAGCAGTTTTAGCCACATCTTTATCCCTCATTCGAATTTGGTGGTATCCTGATTTTAGGTCTAGTTTAGAGAAGAAGCTAGCTCCATGTAATTCATCAATCAGTTCCTCAACAATTGGAATAGGGAATTTATCTTGTATAGTTGCCTTATTGAGGGTCCTATAATCTACACACATACGCCAAGATGCATCCTTTTTCCTTACGAGAATTACTAGACTAGAAAAAGGACTAGAGCTATTGGTAATTATACCTTGCTGTAGCATCTCATGAACCTGCCTTTCTATCTCATTCTTTTGATGGTGAGGATACCGGTAGGGTCTAACATTTATGGGTGTTGTACCTTCTTTCAAAACAATGGAGTGAGCGATTCCCCGAGATGGAGGCAGCCTTGACATTGCTTGAAAAACTTCAGGGAAATCCTCTAACAATCTGCCCAACTCCTGTTCTTGTTGAGGATTCAGCAGCTCTACTCGTCCTACTTTAGAATTTCCTTTCGTATTCCATAACACTCCTTCCAGCCTCCTGTTAAAATCCCCCATCACCCCGAGAAGAGATCCAGCACTGATTTCAGAATTATTGCTTGAGTGATGCTTAGAACCCGAGACCACCACTCCTTGCAATTCCACAATTTTCTGTCCTGATTTAAAGGACATAGTCATGTGACCCCAATCTATTTCAACCTTGCCCAAGGTTTTCAGCCAAGCCACCCCTAATATCATGTCTACTCCCCCCAAATCAAGCACATACGCATCCACCACCACATCATTCTTCTCAAACCGCAGAGGCATATGAGAGCATTTGCCCTTAGTAAAGATTCTATGCCCATCTCCAAGCCTCACCCCAAATCTCTTTGAAGTATCCACTGGAATGTTTAGTGACGTAACCACTTTAGGTGCCACAAAATTATGGCTAGCCCTACTGTCAACCAGCACTACTATAGGAATCCCTTTCAAAATTCCTTCAAGTCTCATGGTTTTAAAAACCATCAAGTCTGGCCTTGTCACTCCCATGAGACCCATGAGCTCTAAGTCTTCGCCCTCCGTTTCTTATTCCACCTCCAGAGCAAGTATCTCTCTTTCCCCACCCACGTCATCTTCATCCCCCATAATCACCAACTTTAAACTCTTCTCAGCACATTGATGCAAGGGATGAAATTTTTCCCCACAACGAAAACAGAGCCCCTTCACTTTTCGGTCCATAAGTTCCTAGTAGGATAGGTGCCGCACACCCTTTGATTTTTCTGTTGACCCCCGTCGCTCACCATCCCATTTTCGGGAAGCAGAAGACATAGTTGAAATAGTAGGACCTCTCGCATAAGCATTCGAACCTTGGGATGTTGTCGCACCTCCATGCGACACCATTTGGGCGCTCCAGTTACCATTGGGTCTATTGGAACCCGATGGGTTATGATCCTCTCCCCACTTCCGGGTCAGGTTCGACCCGTAACACTTACCCATTACAGTGGGTCATCCAGAACGAGCTTGGAAGGAATCAATATCGTTGCTGACAGTCACCCCTTCGATTTCGTGCTCCATGTCGCGTGCCTGCTGCATTGCCTTCCACCAAGTAGAGGGATGGAATGATCGGACCCTTTGTCGAATATCTGGGTGCAAACCTCCCATGAAGTACCCCAAGTACTGAGGTTCAGTTAATCGGGGAACCTGGGCAGAGACAGTTTTAAACAACTCGATAAAGTCTTCCACCGTACCTGACTGGTGAATCACTGATAATCCTTCGAAAGGATTGTCGTACACAGTACCTCCATACCGTAGTAGCAGAGCTTGCTTAAAGTTGTCCCACGTTAATTTCTCTTCCAACTCCCGTAACAAAGTAAACCAGTGAATTGTACTCCCCTCCATACACAAACGGGACAGCTTCACTTTCAGGTCATCAGGAGTATTATGTACCTCAAAGTATGTTTCCACCCTCTGAATCCAGGCCATAGGATCAAACCCCTGGAATCCGGTTAATTCCACTTTCTTTACTGACAGACGATACTCGTCCAACTCGTCATGCATCGGATTGCAGACTGGCTGTCGAGGACCCCGTCCATTGGCTGTATTAGCCGATGACGATGAACCATCTAGAGGAATTTCACTATTTTCCTCTCCCTCAACTCTTTTCCCAATAACCAGATTGATTTCCTTCATGAACGATTGTTGCAAATACTCCTGAGACTGTTGCAACTTCTCAGTGAGCATTTTTTGCATTTCTACCTGTGATCGCTGCATCTCCAGAATGACTTCACGAAACTCACTAAGAGTAGACTCTACACCTTCCAACCGAGGACCCATGGCCTCCACATTGCCTAGGCGAGCCTCCATTGCTTCCCCTCTGTCTACAATCTTAGGCGGCATATTCAAATCCGGCAGGTCGGACCAATTGATAGAAAACAATACTAGGCAGTAAGTATTATTCAGCCTTAAGCAAAGAAAAATAGTGAAGCAATCACTCCAGAGCCTATAGCTCCTACAGAAGCTCGGCTATCTCAAAACTCTGCTCTCCCAAAGGAAAAATCACAATACCAGCATGCCTCCCTTCTGCTACCCTCCTTTCCTAATATCACGCTCCCCCCTAACAAACACATGCAGACAATTACATATCTACCCCCTTGCCTCTCTTCTTTCTCGAATATACCCTCCACACCTTAGGCCTAACCTCTGGACCCACTAACCAATCCACTTCTTCTCTAACCAACCCATCTCTAGAGCCNAAGCTCTGCTACCTCAGAACTCTGCTCTCCCAAAGGAAAAATCACAATACCAGCATGCCTCCCTTTTGCTACCCTCCTTCCTAATATCACGCTCCCCCCTAACAAACACATGCAGACAATTACATATCTACCCCCTTGCCTCTCTTCTTTCCCGAATATACCCTCCACACCTTAGGCCTAACCTCTGGACCCACTAACCGATCCACTTCTTCTCTAACCAACCCATCACTAGAGCCCACAATCCCATCAGATAGGAAGAAAAAAAATGAAAATTAGAGAAATAGACTGTGTCCATGGTAAAATAAATTGGGTTTTCAAATTAAGGTTTATACATAGATATAAATTTATAATGTTGACTTACTGCAGCTAAGAAAACTTTTGCTGCAGACATAAAATCTTCAGTCTTTCCACCAGTACATGATCCAATGTATACTCTGTCAATTTTGACATCCTTGCATTCTCTTGCCAAAGCGCGATTATCTGGAGAATAAGGCTGCAATCATTCATAATACATAACTTATCATACTTAAATAAGGAGTTAAAAATTTCTTAGGAGATGGAAAATATTTATTTAAGCTTGAAATAATTATAAAATTTATAAGCATCTAAAGTAAATTACCTTTGCCACCAATGGTTCCACCTTTGATACATCAAATCTATACTCAGCTAGAAACCTAGAATCAACCAGAAAGAATTGCACATTGTAACAATAATACATAACAGAAGCAGAAAATGAAAAAGAAATCATGAAAGAGTTTCTGTAAAGATGTTACACTTTATTATAGGTGAAATGTGAGTAACATTATTAGCTTGAATTGATTAAATTACCCATCATTGATTGAATATTAAAGATGATAAACACACTTAAATTTGCAGTTCCAGCAACATAGCAGTATTTATTCAGTATAGCTGAGGTCTTAAGAGATAATTCACAGAAAAAATAATGTCTCAAAGTTACAACCTATAGCCAAACCACACTCAGGATATAATCTCTGGTGCATCTACAATGACAGTTTTGGTAGTACCCTTGAATGCATGTGGACAAACTTGCCCAAAAAACAACTAGAAATCCAAGCACTTAGTTGAGTTAATAAAAAACAAAAGAACAATATAAATTGTTGTGGATGAATTAAGTGATAATTGCATGAGGCAGTAAAAAGGAACTTGCCTTGCTTTCTCATCACTGTAAACTGGTTCATAAGCTGCAGTTGTCTTATCCTGTGCAAAAAAAATGAGCAAGTATATAATCCTTGGTGAAAAGAGAAAGAGGGGGAAAGAATATGAAAGGCCTAACAAGAGAAGAAAACTGCTTGATTGGTAAAAACCAACACAGATATTTGCAGGACTTTATCTTTGCATGCATACTATGCTACTAGCTCTTCTCTTAATGCATAATTTAGCATTACGTATGTATGTAGGCTTGTATGCCTAACCATCAACTATTGGATGCTTGCTTCTGGTAAGAAGATAGAATCAATGAGAGAAAGAGGCATCCATCATCACGTGTACTAATTAACTTCACCAACCTCAAGGTATTTGTATGTGGTCGTATCAGCAGCAACAACACCATTTTTCCCCCCAGCTTCTACAACCATGTTGCACAATGTGATCCTTTCCTCCATCTAAAACGCACATATGAAATCCTATAATTTAGACTCATGAAATTAACATTAGCTTCTAGAAGAAACGTAGAGAAGAAAAACTGCAGTTCGCATACGCTTAAACTTTCAATAGTGGTCCCAACAAACTCCATGGCTTTATATGTTGCACCAGAAATAGATATTTCACCAATGATCTGCATGTTCAACAATTTCCCAAGGCAACACCATCAAAAGAATGTCTTAATACTCAACACCATATCGTTTAAATCAACTGCTTCCACTCAAAGGGGCAAAAGGTGAGAGGAACACATCACTTACTTGCAAAATCAAATCCTTTGCAAGCAAATAGTTGGGCATTTCACCATCCAGTACAAATCTTAAAGTTGGAGGCACCTACAGTTTTAGTATATTCAGGAAGTTGAGGGTCTTAATGATAAGCACCAATAACAAATATAAAAGCAAAAATGATAGTACTGATTTAATTAACTTATGAAAGTATTTGAAATCTCATCATGTAGGTGGAGGATGCTAAAAATTTTAAAGCGTTCTTCATCTACCATTTCGAATGGGTACTCACTTCTGTTCATGTAAAAGGAGAACCTTTCTGCAAATCTAAGGAACCAAAAATGTGCTCTTGCTGCCAGATATCTTCCAAGAACATAAATATATGAAAATTTAATGAAAACTTTCCACAATAATTACCTTGACCCTGTTGGTTGCATAATAGAACTCCGAAGAATATGTGACAGAAAATTTTACATAAAACTTCTTGTTGAATAGATATAGCGTCAAGTTTAGTCCTATATTTGCATTTGACAGGTGAAGCTTGTCAATCATACTGTAGTACAATTATACAATGCATCACTTAAAAAAATATTCCTCTGTAAAACTTCTAGTATCTATAGCATTACACAAAATCATCCAACAAATCAATCAACAAAGTCACTTTATGCCTAACACTGATGACATATATGCACTAATAGAGCAATCGAGGCATTGATGAAAAGATCAAGGTGACTAAAATAATAGTCATGCCATATCACTAAAAGAAATCTTCTCAAATTTACAGGGCTCAATTAAAATTATGGAAAGTTATAAAGGATAAAATACTGCAAATGCAACATGAAAAGCATAATGAAATGTATTTACAGACCTTGAGTAAAATCTTCCCTGTTCCCAATATAAAAGCTGCATCAGTGTTACCAACTCCAGTAGCAAATTGGCCAAATGCTCCAGCAGATGTGGTGTGAGAATCTGTACCAAACAAGACCTGCTATCATAGATGAAGATATGAGAGCAGCTGTGAAAGGTGTTATGAATGTCCAAATTAAAAATATCCTTAGCTTTAAGAGAAGTGCACCTCTCCAGGTCTGCAATGACCTTCCTGGGCAAGAGCAATATGACAAACACCTTTATAATCAGGGTTAGCCTGCAGTGTCATAAATTTTTATGCAGTCTAAGATTTGATTAAGGGGATTGTTTTCCACAAACACAAAAGCATACATAGGTGTTCATAATATAAATGACATACCCTGAAATTACTGCGATCTGTAATATCATAGAAGTACTTAATATTTTGCTCCAAGCAAAAGTCTCTTGAAATGTCCACATTACGGTGTGCACGTTCATCATTTGTAAATATGTAGTGGTCAGGGATTACTACAATCTTTTCGCGGTGCCAAACCTTCATCCTCAAAATAGCAAAGAAATTTAATAATTTTAGAAATGAAATGTCAAGAATCAATTCAACACAAAAGGGCTTAAGCTATTAGGTGAAGGAAGGCAATGGCCTTATATCTAATACGGTCCCGGACGCGAAAGCCCTTTGAACTTGAAGCGTGGACAAAGCACAAGCTCACTTATGGTTTAATAATAGTTTTATATCTAACACGCTCCTGCATGCAAAAACCCTTTAGGCTTAAAACATGGACAAAACACAAACTCACTTATACATTATGCTGAAATTTTAATTTAATTGAGAAAGTGAGAACAAAAAGATTCGATCGGTTAGGAGGCTTCGATACCATGTCAAAAGCTAATTCAATCCAAAAGCTTAAACTGTTAGGTAAATGCTAAATAATAATTTTATATCTAACAAGTCATATACACAAATGAAGATGGCATATGGTAATTAGAGACTTTGATTTAAAATAATATTTTCGAGAAGAATATACTCTTTTTTTTCCTATAAGAAAGAAAATCACATAATATGGTAAACTGATACCCAATTCAAGTCCAAATTTCTTTTCTTTTCTTTTTTTTTAGTTAGTACATTAAAAATTAATGTATATTATAAGCTCCTTTATTCCACTTGCAATATTAGAGCACAAATAATGATAAAGATAATTTTTATGCTAACTTAAATAATTTAGAAATTGTATATTCTTCCTCAATTGTGTCCTTAATTATGACTATATACAGGTTTTAAATTTCTCTTTTCTTTCTCAACTTATGCAGTTACTTACTCAGTGACAATAGCTTAGAGTAACTCTTAGTCATATATTGCATAATAGTCTTGTGTAGTGTAGTCGTGAATTATAATCTTATTCTTTAGAAAAATAATGCTTTTAAAAATTATGAAACGAATTTCAAAAGTAATCAATTGTTTCCATATAATGATAACAACAAAATCTGAAGACTTCTACTACGTTATTGTTATTGTTATTGTTATTATTATTATTATTATTTTATCATAAATAAATAGAGTTGGAATTTTTAGCAGGGATATAAGGAAATGTGGATTCAAATCTAAGATTTCAACTTTTTTATTTTGGAGATATTTCACAATATTTATTTTATTCACTTATTATATTTCACAAATGTTCTCCCACAACAAGGGTAATATAATTTTTTTTCTATGATTCTCTCACACAATCTAAATAAAATTTAAACACAGAAATCTCTATGCTGATACTCAAATATTGAGATGTTCCCTTAACGCCTTCCACAATAGATTTTGGAAAAGTCATATGTTTGGGCAAATTGATTAAGAAAATTAGAAAATGGAGTCTAAAAAACTATTTATTAAAAAGAAGTATTATACAAATTTTTTACATAAAATGTACATTTTTCATTATTTTATGAGTAAAATCTATTTTTGTCCTTGAAAAATACTCTTACAAATACTTTAGTCCTTCATTTATTTTTTGTGCTAATTTAGTCTTTGAATTTATATTTTTTTTGCCAATTTAGTCTTCTGTTTGAGTCCGTTAGTGAAATTTGACAGAAATTATCACATGTCACGTTAAATACTGACGTAATGTTATGCAGTGACGTGACAAATTAAAAAATTAAAAAAAAAATCCTCTCTCATTTCTCTCTCTCTTCCCCGTCTACCCCTCCCTCTCTCTCTGCAACTCCCATCACCTTCATTCAGAAACCCAATGAGAGAGTGGGGCTCTTTGACCAAAGTAGTGTAGTTAGGATACTTATTTACCAAAATAGGGTAGTTAGGAACTAATTTACCAAAATAATGTACTTCAAGAAAAATCGGAGAAAAAAAAAAAGTTGGCTGAACTGCAGGCTCCACCGGACACGCCGGGGGGCCCACAGCGCGTCCCCAAAGAAGGTTCCATAAGGCTGGCGGTATGTTCCCATGCGTACAAGACTCCATCTTTTGCGGGTCCCACTCACCATTGTGAAGGTTAGATTAGCTGATTTATTGGTAGCTACAAACAATTTTCACCCAAAAAATATTGTGATTTCTACTAGAACTGGAGTTTCATATAAGGCAGTTTTGCGTGATGGCTCGGCACTTGCAGTAAAGAGGCTTACTGCTTGTAAGTTCAGTGAGAAGCAATTTAGATCTGAGATGAATAGGTTGGGGCAGCTTAGACATCCCAATTTGTTACCTTTATTGGGTTTTTGTATGCGTACAAGCACATGTTTAATGGGACTTTGTATTCTCAATTGCATGGAAATGGCAATGCTAATAGCCCGTACAGTTTTTTGGACTGGCCAACAAGGCTGAGGATTGGGGTAGGTGCAGCCAGAGGACTTGCTTGGCTTCACCATGCTTGTCTATGGAGGCTTGTATGCATGGGAACACGCCGTCAGCCTTATGGAGCTTTTTTTGGGGACGCGTCGTGGGTCTCCCTGCGTGTTCAGTGGAGCCCGCAATACAGCCAACTTTTTTTTTCTTTTTCAATTTTTCTTAAAATACATTATTTTGGTAAATTAGTTCTTAACTACTCTTTTTTGGTAAATAAATATCCTAACTACACTACTTCGGTCAAAGAGCCAAGAGAGTGGTTAGGAAAAGCCTTGTGCTCATGGATTTCATCCTCTCTAGTGCTTCCCTGATGAAAAATTCCAGTTGTCCAACATATGCAAATGCTTCCCCTGCACCCACTAGAAAAAACTGAGGAACCAGCCAAAAAGCACTTATGGTATGATTTCTAAGTGCATTCACCCTCCTTTCTTTCTCAACAATTGCAGTAACCACCATGGCAACAATGGAGAAAACGAGTCCGATCTCGATCCTTTGAAGACTTGTGTGCCCTTGGACATTGTGGGTGAGTTTTCGAGCAAGAGGGACAAACAGTTTCTCATTTAGGGAAGTAAAGAGGAGAATGGTAATGAAGAGAAAAGCTGATAAAGATCCTGATGGAACAACAAAGGATCCAAGTTTTCTGTCCATGAAGGTGGCTTGCTTTGTGTTGTCAACAATTCTTCACGGACTTGGCAACGTTATCAAACCTCCTCTTCTTCCAAGCCAAAATCAAAACTCTCCATATTGCAATTAAAGGGCTTCCTCTTGGCCTCTTGAACAGACAAAATAGCGTCCCAGCAAGCAAAACAGAGACTGGCTGCATGCATCTCTTTCAGATCACTCCCTCAGCTTCTTCAACATTCCTTGGTCGATTCTCTTCTGCTATCTTTGCTGGACCATCTTGCTTGACAAGAACAACTTGTTTTTTAATAACAAAGACATTCCCAGTGTCTCTTCCTTCCAAAGAGCTTTAGCTCTTGCTTCTGAGAATTTTCACATTGAGACCCCGCATGGCGCACCATGCAAAATCAACCTCTTGAAAACCAAACACGTCTTTCTCACCCTCCTTCAAGCTCCACGGTTTAAGGTCCTCTGCTTCTGCTCCCATCCATTGATCGCCACCAAAACCACCACCCTTCTCTTCAGTTTCTTTATCGACCCCCTTAAATATAGCATCCTCATCTTGATTATCAAGACCCTTCTCTTTCAACCACCACTGATCGTCGCCGGCTACCTCACCGGTGCCTCTGTACATTTCATCATCAAACCCACCAAGGCTTCCAGTGTCAAATTTCCCCTCATTTTCCCCAAATTTTTTCCAGAATTGGTCTTTCCCGTTGTTGTTGTTGGTGGAAAAGTATTTGGAAAAGGAAAGAAATTTCTGGGTTTTTCCAGAATAGGAGAAATGGGGTGGTAGGGGATTCGGGTGAGATTTTGAAGAAACCAATAGCAAGTTACGGAAATGGGAGGGTCTGGATATAAGGCGAGAGAGCATGGTGATGAACAGAGAGCATGAAAGGGAGCTCGAACCTACTAAAAGCTAGGCCTTGCAATCGGGGACTTGGGGGTCTTCAAGAACTCACCATTCTCAGATTTTAATCCTCGAACCTCAAGTTGTAGGTCCAGTGACGAGAGAGAGAGAGAGAAATGAGAGGGAATTTTTTTAAAATTTTTTTAATGTGTCACATCATCACATAACAGTCACGTCAATATTTAAAGTGTCACATAACAATTTTTGTCAAATTTCACTAACGAACTCAAACAGATGACTAAATTAGTAGAGAGAATATAAATTCGAAAACTAAATTAACATCAAAATTAAATAAAAGACTAAAGTGTCTGTAAGAGTATTTTTTAAAGACTAAAAAAAAAATTTACTTTTATTTTATTTAAAAAATGTGGATAAAATGAGTTACGCTACTTCAAAATAACATAATTTTTAGATTCACGTTACTTACAAAATAGCATAACATCTTCTTAAGTATATTTATTAATAATTTAATCAAAATTACATCAAATTAGTAAAAAAGAAAAATTTAACTGCTTTACGTAAATTACTTTACAAAACTATATTTTTTTTTAGTCATTTTGCCTTGCCTTGTGCCAGTAACATTAAGGTCAAAAAGCAAAAATAATTTATGTGATCTCATTATATGATCAAGTTAATAACTTTTCGCAAATTACCCACCACTCGTACTCCACCAATTATACATGTCAGCCTGAAACTGAAACTTTACCACCTTAAGACTTGACTCTATAATCTATGTAGTATGTACAACCAACAAATATCTGGCTTTCCAATTGAAGAGAGTCAAACAAAGCAAAACAAAACCAAAAATGCAGTACCTTGGCGTTGTTGCCGAACTCTTTCTTGAAGATTCCAGTGATGCCAGGACAAGTTATATCGTTGAGCATCAAAACATCAACATTAACCCAGGCGTTTTCACCTGGGTTCACCTCAGATTTCTCAGAAGCTCTAGCCAGTATCTTCTCAGTCATAGTCAAGGGAATTTTGGTCTATAATGCACCAAAACCCACCATTAGAAAATAGCAACAAAATCATTGACTTTATAAATGGAAGATGAAAGAAAGAAAGTGAAAAGAGTTGAACCCAACTGAGCCAGTGGTGGACGGCTTGCGTTCGTATTGCTTTGGTGCCACTACAGAAAAAATCTTCTTGGATATTGTTTTCTTCCATTTCTCGTTTGCAAATGATGATGGAGGAAAAACAGATAGACTCGAATCTTTCTGAGACCAAAAAAGTTAAAATTGTAAATTTGGGTTTATTAAATCTATTCAGTTCTAAAACAAGCAACTCTGTTACTGTAAGAGAGAGAGAGTAGTAGTATTGGGAAAGAAAGTGACCTTGCCATTGATGAAAGATGGAGAACTGAAAGCCAAAGCAGAGGAAGCCGCCATAGGTGAAAGAGAAGATGTAGAGCAAATTGGATGATCTAATAATTCCTTTCTATGCAAACATAAGATAGTGCTAAACAGTTGAAAAGAGAGGAAATCAAGGACAATACGGCACCGTGAAAAGACTGATCTGTATAGCCAGTGATAATTAGACACTTACAAAGAAGATTAAGAAGACTAATCGTTTTTTGATTGCTGTTTATTAATTTATTAATTTTTTTTGTCGATAGATAATTAATAATTGTATTGAAATGAGGAGATCAACCTTAAGGCTGAGATCACGCTCAATGCAGCAGTGTATCATATGTAGAGCTTAGTGACATTGATCTTAGATTCAATGGAGTTACAACAACTGATAAATGTGACAATGTAAAGCCAGCAATTGAAGGAAAAGCACCTAATTGTGATGCTTAGACTGTTACAAAGTTCAGCTTATTGGATCAGATTTTTCTNTCAATGCAGTAATGTATCATATGTAGAGCTTAGTGACATTGATCTTAGATTCAATGGAGTTACAACAACTGCTAAATGTGACAATGTAAAGCCAGCAATTGAAGGAAAAGCACCTAATTGTGATGCTTAGACTGTTACAAAGTTCAGCTTATTGGATCAGATTTTTCTTTTTTTTGTATTTTTTTTTTTCTCTTTCTGAATACTACAAACGTTGTCACCAAGTATATCGAGGGTGCCGCGCTTTCATAGTTGATTTCAAATTGATTTTTTCTTCTTTCTTTCCTACTTTAGAGGAGAAAAGCTAATTCCCTAGAATGAATCATTCTCCGACTTGATGTATTGTTCAATGAATTTAAGCATTCATTGAATTGGTTCATTACATAAATCATTACATATTATCAACATTGTAATGACATTTCTCTCATTATAAAATCAACTAAAGGACAAAAGATGAAATTTAGAGATGTTTTTTTTGTCTTTTAATTATTTTTCAAATGTCACTTTAGTCTTTGATTTAATTTTTATATTACTTTAATCATCGAATAATTACATTGACCTTCAAATCAGTCATCCGTAGTACTAAAAATTATCACTTAAATATTTGATTTGACAAATAGAGTGATTATTTGAGGATTAAAGTGACACAAAAAATAAATCAATGACTAAAGTGATATTTAAAAAATAATTCAATAATAAAAAATGTATTTAACTCATGAATTTAATTTACTCAAAATAGCACCCTCAACAAAATCCATTTTATGCCTTGTATATCCAAATAATTAACACGCATATCTAGTTTAATACAATATCCGTTGGATAAATTCATTCCAGCTATGTGCTCCCAAAAATCTACAGCATCTATGGGGAAAAGGAATACATATGGACTCAGCAATAAGAAAATTTAGAACCTCCTTTTGTTTTGAGCATTCAGCTATCAGAACTTAAAGGGAAGAACTGAGGTAGTACATGTCATGACCAAATCTTACATCAATGACTTATTGCAAGAACTCCCTGGGATCAGTTACGAAACCGGTTACCGCAGATGCTGCTGCAGTGTATGGGGAAGCAAGGTATATCTGGCCTTCCATGTGCCCCATTCTACCAGGGAAATTTCTATTTGTTGTTGAGACACACACCTGCATTGGCAATCCATTCCTCAGTCACATGAAGAGAGAAAAGTATGAAAGTCTGAAATATAACTTGTAGTTGAAGTTACATTTCACTGTAATAAGTAACATTGGGACCAATGATATTGTCTATACCCATTACCAAGGCTCAAATAACCTTTGGTCCATCTTGTTTTAATCACCTAAATCATCAAAATACCCTCCATGCCTCTATAAATATTGCTTTCCCAACAGGTATTATCACTTTTTTTTGGACTCTTCATTTTTTGTTTCACCTACTCGAGATTGACCTAACTTGACCTTCGGAGTCTGAGTATTCCCAACCCGGCCCTTAGTTCACTCGTATTACTGTGCAGATAAGACCCAGAACCTGTTGGACCGATTTTGACCCATCATCCCAACCAGCCGACCTACCCATCCTTGACTTGACCTCAACACAGGCATTGTCAAATATAATGGAATTATAGTAAGTTGACAAGGGCCTAATGTATTAACTGTAAATGCTAAATGACAGATGATCAGAGGCTTTAGCATATATGATGTTTAGTTTCCCACAAGCCCAAGATTGCAGCTTCAGTAATTCTTTTAATGAGAGCTTTCACCCATGAGGTCTGTGATATGGCCCAAGAGTGAGACAGACATTGTTGAAATATCAAGCTGTGTTATATAGTAAACATCGATGAATCTGTGGTCTTTTGATGTTATGTTTTTGAGAAGACTTAATGTCAAGAATTAATTCAACATTAAAGCTTAGATTGTTAGGTGCAGCTGCTTTGAAATTAGTACTTTTATCTTAGACACGACCCCTCACGCAAAAGTCATTTGGAGTTAAAGCGTGAAAAAAGCACACCTCACCCTTTGCTAAAATTTAGTTTGGCTAAGAGAATTACTATTCTATAATCAATTCAAACTAAAAGATTAAGCTGATAGATATGGCATCAGAGTAGATTTTATCTCTTCGACTAATTTTACCTGGGGTTCATTCAAGCGTCCATATGTATCTTTTGGACCACCCAAACAAGCACCACAACTAGGACTTGCTGGTGGATCACAACCAGCTTCTTCAAATATCTGGGAACAAGTCTTGCCACCAGAGCCTGGTACCTCAAGAGTGTATAAGTCCACCCAAACCTGAATACATTATTGTAGCAGTCAATGATTTTGGTCTAAAAAAATTCAAAACTGCAAATATAGTTAATAATCCAGCATAGAAATAGTACACTGTGACTAACCTTTTGAGTAGCAGGGACAAGGAATGTGGGAACTTTTACCCTTTTTCCCTACAAAATGAATAATTAGTTTCTTAGCTACAAGGTGAAAATAATTGTACAAATAAGCTCTGATTACAAAATTACACCTAGGGAAAAAAAAATTAAACCCATTTATACTCAGGATGTACAAAATGCATCCAACTACTAAAATTATTCTCTCACAGAAGCATAAGCAGAAGAAGTGAAAAGATCGTTTCCTTACTTCTGTAATCATAGAATAAGTCTTAGACAGTGTATGAAAAAAATTATACAAACATGCTTACTTAGAAATTTTCAAATAGTTATAATGAAAATCCTTTTCTACATAAGAGGCATTCCCAGCCTAAAGTGAGTACTTTGATAGCAGGTGCACCAGACAATGAACATGTTCATCCTACTTCTATCAGAAGAAAATGGTTAAAAAGCAGAAATATTTCAAGTGTTTTCAATCCGCTAGAGACTAGAGTCCAGAGTCAATTGATGGTTTTCCATGATATAATATAAATTCAGTTTGCATATTAAAGAGAACTGAGGTAAAAAACAAAACAAAAAAAAAAGAACTATAATAATGATTTACTGCAGCATAGAAAACTTTCGCAGCAGCCAAAAAATCTTCAGTCTTTCCACCAGTACATGATCCAATGTATACTCTATCGATTTTGACATCCTTGCATTCTCTTGCCAAACCGCGATTATCAGGAGAATGAGGCTGCAATAGTGCATAACACATTAAATAAGGAGTTAGAAGATTCTTAGTTTTTCAATGGCAATATCTAGATGGAAAATTACCTATTTAATCTTAAAAAGGTATATAAAACCTGAGTATCTAAACTACAGTACCTTTGCCACCAACGGTTCCAACTTTGATATATCAAATCTATACTCAGCTAGAAACCTGGAATCAAGAAAACAGAAAGAGACATTATAACATAATCACATAACAGAAACCGAAAGGAAAAACAAATCATGAAAGAGTCAGTGTAAAGATCTAGTTTTGCATTATAGAGGTGAGATATGAATAGGATAACTAGCTTAACTGATCCGATTACTCATTGTTGATTATAATTTAAAGAAGATAAACATATTAAAATTCATTGTCATAAAATTGTCAATATTTGCAGAATCTGTACTCATGATTACACTGTTGTCAAGTGCCATGATTCTCTGTATAAATGGAAGTATTATTCAGTGAGATGAAGTTTAGAAATGTGGATTCACTATAGCTGAGATATTATGTGATCATTCATATGAGAGAAAGTCTCAAAGTTACAACCTAGCCAAATCATAGTTAGAATGAATGCATGTGGATAAATTGATTCTGAGAACAACCGCAAATAGAATATCCAGAAACAAAGTTGAACAGAGTAATGAGATAAGAAAAACAAAGATAGATTAGTAACTGTGGATCAAATAAATGACAGTTGTAAATGAGGAAGAAGAAAAGAGCTTGCCTTGCATTGTCATCAGTGTAAACTGGTTCATATGACAAAGATGTCTTATCCTGTGCAGAAAAAAAAAAAAAAAAAAAAAAAAAAAAAAAAAAAAAAANAAAAAAAGCAATATATAATCCTTAAAAACAAGAGTAAAAGGGAAAATAATAGCATGTGAAAGCAAAAATAAGAGAATATAACAGTATGATAGGAAAAAATCAGTGCACAGGTAGTGCAGGAGTTTAGTTTGCTTGCATGCTATACTACTAGTACATCTCTTAATGCACAAATCAGCATTATTATGTATGTATGTAAGCATCAACTATACTATATATCTACATTATATAAACATTTTGCATGCTTGACCAACCTCAAGGTATTTGTATGTAGTCTCATCAGGAGCAACAATACCATTTTTCCCACCAGCTTCTACCACCATGTTGCACAATGTCATCCTTTCTTCCATCTATTGTATAGTGCATCAGAAATCAAATGATTATGACTCGTTATATTTAGCATCTAGAAGAAACATAGAGAAAAAGAAAAAGAAACTACAATTTTTTTCATACACTTAAACTTTCAACAGTGCTCCCAACAAACTCCATAGCTTTATATGTTGCACCAGACAGCGATATTTCACCAATGATCTGCATGGTATTAATGTTTTGCCAAGGCAAAAACACAGGAAACAATGTCATAATACTGATGTATTACGTCTTCTAGTTTAACTGCATTTGATTTAGAGAGTAAAAAATGGTGAAAGAGCCTATCAGTCTATCACTTACTTGCAAAATCAAATCCTTTGCGAGCACATAGTTAGGCATTTCACCATCCAATACAAATCTCAAAGTTGGAGGCACCTGCAATTTAAGCATATTTAGGGAAAGTTCACGTCATTGATAAGCACCATTTCAAAATACAGAAGCAAAGATGAAAATACTTAAATCTCAATACGTGAGAAATGCTAGTTTTCAAACCTAGGTTCTGTATTCAAATTCAGAGTTGTAACCAAAGTACAAAAACAAAAAATCTAAAAAATCTACAATATAATAAAATGTATTTACTTGCCTTGAGTAAGATCTTCCCTGTCCCTAATATAAAAGATGCATCAGTGTTACCAATACCAGTAGCAAACTGGCCAAAGGCTCCTGCAGATGTGGTGTGAGAATCTGTACCAAACATGACCTGGAATCATAGATGAATAAATGAGAAACACTGTAAAATTAATGTAATATAGATTTCAGAATTTAATATATCAATAGCTTTGTTAAGTAAACTGCACCTCTCCAGGTCTGCAATGACCCTCCTGAGCAAGAGCAACATGGCAAACTCCTTTATAATCTGGGTTAGCCTACAGAGTCGTAAATTATTATTTCATCATAATTTTATGCAAATAGTGTAATTTTAAGCACTGCAATATCCTAAAATGAGAGAAAATTGAGCCATACCCTAAAATCGCTGCGATCTGTAATATCATAAAAGTACTTAATCTGTTGCTCGTGGCAAAACTCTCTTGCAATATCCACATTTCGATGTGCACGTTGATCATTTGTGAATATGTAGTGGTCAGGGATAATTATAGCCTTTTCAGGATCCCAAACCTTCAATCACAAATAGAAACTAATTAGTCATATAATTTCATAAACAAAATGAAGAATAGCTCATTCAATAACCAAAAATGGGCATGCTAAATAATCTCCTGAAAATGATCAAGTTGATAACATGGATGCCCTTTGAACCATTTGAAAATGAAGAATTCTATTCTATTTTCTGATTTTTTTGGAATGGCACCACTATAGAATCTAATTCTATTAAGCTCTGAATATTAAAGAAAAAGCATGCACAAAAGTGATTGAGGCAGTTTACTAAATGTGATCAAGCGATAAGGGATTGAGGCAATTTACAAGAGGTCTTTTAAGTTTGAACCTTCAGAAGTTTTCATGCACAAAATGAAATCATATTAAAATTGATGCGAATTGGGAGTTGATAAAATTCATTTGAAGCAAAAATAACCTCAATACTATATGCAACAATAAAATTATAAAATATTATTGTAATATTAGAAACTAATTTGATGGATCATGCTAAGTTACAATTCAAGCAATTGAATTCCATAACTTCCATCGAGTTCATTTCCAACACAAAATTATACTGAAAATAGAACTAAGATGAGTTTATTTGCCCAATTCAATTGAATGGATCTTGAAGAGAAAATACCTTAGCATCTTCGCCAAACTGTTTCTTGAAGACTTCAAACACACCAGGGCATGAAATATCATTGACCATCAAAACATCAACATTACACCAAGCATTTTCACCTGGGTCCACCTGAGATTTCTCAGAAGCTCTGGCTAGTATCTTCTCTGTCGTGGTCAATGGAGTTTTGTTCTAGAACGCAGCAGCAAAAGCAAAACCCAAATTTAGCAACTAAAACTCTGAAGAAATCCAATAGAAAATAAAAGGGAAAGAAAGAAATAAAGAATGTTGAAAAAACCCAACTGAGCCAGTGGTAGAAGGCTTGCGTTCTGCTTGCTTTGGTGCCATAACAGAGACAATTTTCTTGGATATTGATTTCTTGCATTTCTGAATTGGAAATGATGATGATGAAGAGAAAGCAGAGAGACCCAGATCATTCTGAGGCAGAAAAAGAAAAATCAGAATAAAAAAAAAAATATCTAGGTAAGTGAAATCTATTGAGTTCTGAAAGATGCAACTGTGTTATTGATAGAGATACAGAGAGAGAAACAGTGTTGGGCAAGCATGTAACCTTGCCATTGATGAAAGATGAAGAGCTTAAAGCCAAAGCAGAAGAAGCCATGTCTGAAACACAGGAAATGAATCACAAAAGGAAAACCAGAATGTTCAGAATTTTAAGAGCGAGGAATGAAGCATTCTATGGTCAAACATGGGTGTGTCTTCTTCTACTGGTAAAATGAAATTGCCATGTGCTGTCTTAGGATTTGAATACCAAAAAAAAATGGTGTCAGCTTTCTCTCTCTGTCTTCATTTCCTGCAGTTTGCACGTTCTTGCCAGAAGCCCAAGTTTGATAAAACAAATGCCAACACGCAAATTGGATTTGCAATAATTGTAGTATAATATAATATAATTGCATTATTGACTCTAGCTTGAGTCACATTTATATATAAACTCATTTACGCAACGTTGCACTCAAATACAATGAGAAATATTTAAAAAAAAAATTTGAAAATGCATAATTGTCAACATTAAGTTTTTTTTTTAAAAAAAAAAAAGAAAAAACAAATCTCAACAACTTAAGATTTATAGAGTATTTTTTGCTTAGTAGATTGATAGAGCATGATAATTGGAAATTTAGACAACTTTTGACCACACATGATGCAATTAAAAATATAATTTTCAACTACAAACTTGAATATATGTGTCGCCTAAAAGAACTTTAGTCTGTAATTGGTGTAGTAATATATACACTTAAATCTCTATACTTCTTTTTGGTTAATACAATGAGTATCTTTATTTTACTCAATTGGACATGAAACTAATATCATTTGAGGATTAAAGCAATTACGATTTTTCTTCTCTCAACAATGCTCTCACTGAACCTCAAACTTTTTACCATAACTAAGGGCACACGCTCAGAACTCAATTTGCTACCAATTGAACCAAATGCTTATTAGCAAACCTCTATCCTTCTATGTATATCTCAATTTTTTTTCACCACCTACACTTCTTTTTAAAAGTGTAAGTCTATCATTTCTCAATTAGTTGAAGTGTCTAAAACTATGTTAAAGGACATCCTTAGTTAAATCATTGATGTAAAGAAACTACATTAATGTACCCAAAAAAAATTATATTAAACTATATATCCTCCGTGTGACAACTGGCTTCACTCATTATTTTTTTATCCATATACTTATTTAATATTAGTATGTATGAACGCAATAGAGAATAAAAAAAAAAAAAAAAGTATATTATTCTGCATAGCTCCATTATTAAACTGCTACATTATGAGGCTAGAGTATTATAATTAACATAATTATAAATTTATCTCTTTCATATCTATATAACCACAACACTCACTCTGCAAGGAGATGATCTTATATTTGAGGCCTCCTTTTAATTAAAAGAGATGTTCTCATAACCTTCTCCCATATAAAGTTATCATTGTGGGTGCTTTGATAGAAAAACCCTTAGCGCAAGAATATCTCGCCTCTTATTTTATAAGTTTGGCTCCATCCAAAAAATGATATTAGGCCAAGGTTCCTAAGTTACTAAAAAAAATCTCAATATGTAGGGCACATTTTGAATTTGATTATACTCAAACTTGAATTGAATCCACTTAAATATTTTTATTGACTCATTTTTTAATCTCTACATTAAATGTGCATTGTGCAAACACAAATTTTCACGAAGTTAATAGTGCTAAACTTCTACGAATTAAATACCCAATATATTGTCCCCAAGGGGACACTTCAGTGTTTGAATACTTAGTACTTTATAAAAAATATACCGGGTTCAAATCCCATTAGATATAGGTGATAAAGTGAAATTTTAGAAAAAGAATAGACTTGTCACCTCCACTTGACAAAAAAAAAATACCCAATATACTCAATCATTCAGATCTCCTTTAGGAATAAAAAATAATTTCTACATTATACCAAAAAAAAAAATTCTACAGGTTATTATAGCTTTATCAAATATGAAGTTGCTCCCTGTGAAAGATTTTTTGTGTTCAGTTTTTGTTTTCATTGATGAAGACACCATTGAATACTTCATACTCCCTCTATACAGAAGTAAAAGTATTAAATATTCCTGGAAAGAGATACTCATTATTAGATTAGTCAAATTTTTTTATATATCTTTCTACTAATTAATCAATTAAGGAAAACAAAATTCAAAGAAATTAAGTATAGCTCCAAAAGATGTTTAATAGTTACCATTTTATATTACACAATTGGATGGTTTTGAGATCCATTATTGGTAACCTTCTATGACACTCTTCATTTTTATATCTTCCATGTGATATACATTTGCATATGTCCAAATCCCATTGATAATTGATAATTAAGAATGACATATAAATTGTATTCTATGCCATGATGGGTTTATGGTCATGGAGTAGGTAGTTGGTTTTAGATCTATATAGCATTACTTAGTTCATTAATTTATTTAGAAGCTCACATGCTTGAATTGAAAGCTTTACCATATCTTTTTAATTTACTATTTGTTTCATTAAAATGTTCAAACTTCAAAGCCATATCAGACACATCAAGTTCAATTTTATTCACTTCTTTTTTAGCTCAGAGAAACTGATTTTTTTTTCTTCTTCTTTGTGTTCCACTTGTTCAATATAAAAGTTTTTTTTTCTGTGTACAAGCTTATTGGTATGTTTTGTTTGCATGTCAGAAGCATTTTTCTTTTTTGAATGAAATAGAGTTTCTTTAAATAGTGGGATAGTTAAGAAATATTTACCAAGAGTTCTTCCTTGTACAATTAAGTTTATAAGTTCACTTTATTTTTATTTTTGAATAAATATATAGTTTTAATTTTTTAAGAAAAATAAAGTTAATACGAAACTAGGAATCATCTTTTTGTATTTGTATAGATAAAACATTACAAGAGGTCAAAATTAACATAAGTTATTTCACAAATGTTAAAATTCTAAAAAATACCTTTGAGGTTCAAAGGACATTATAATAAGATAGATAATGGAGATTTAATTTACAAGATTTTTTTACCTTGAAAATCTTATGTATGATTATATGAAGTTGGATTTTAACACCTCGTGCGATCATACTCAATTATTATTATTTTTTTATTTTTGATATTTTAATTACAATTTTAAATTTGAACACGAAACATATAAGTTATGAAAACAATTTCAGTATCAATTGGCCACAAGCTATTTAGTATACTCAAGCATATGAATACATAAAACCAAACCCCTTGGTTACTTAGCACGTGAGCCATGGCATTAAAAATGAAAAGGTATGCTATTTTGGTTTCACCTACTAACTTGGTGGTTTTGCGTGAGGACATTTTTCTTTCAACTTGCACAATTGAACAGCTTCATTCTTTATTTTGATTCAATTTGCGTACATAACTCCCCTTAAAAAAAATTCTTGGGGGTGGATTAGTGGTAGGAAGACCTGCTTCTTTAGTGCATTGGTATGGCTATGGGTTCAAGGCAGAAGCTTTGGTGCTCCAATTTTGTGAGAGGAAACACTCAGCAAGTTTTGCTATGGGTACACCCTACTACTGCTCTTAGGGACCCACACCATTTATAGTCAAATTTAAGTAGACACAATGAGCCATAAGCTATGCTATGTAATTTAAACGGCTGGTTATGGTGACCTCAAGTTTATTGACTCATTGACTTCAATATTATATTTTTTGACAATTTATTTACATAATTATTAAACTTTTTAACTTATTTACTTAAATATTATAGTTTTTTAAAAATTAAAAACTTAAAAAAAAAATTAAATCTGTGCAATGGGTCCCATCAGACACGTTAACTGACAGTCGGCGTGTTCACTCTTTTTCTTCTTCTTTCACCATGTTGCTTTCTTCAAAACCAATGATATGTAGGCTCCATCCCCATTTGTTTACCGAAAATAGAAAAACCATAACAATGATCTAATATAATACATCATGGTTATTAAATGTCACGGGGCTGCCTCAATCTCATTCACTCCCTAAAAGAATATCAATAGCATCATAGTGAAGAAGAGTGAATACGCCGGCTTACAGTCAGTGTGTTTGGTGGGACCCATTGCATAGATTCAATTTTTTTTTTTATAAGTTATTAATTTTTAAAAAATGTAATATTTAGATAAATAAGTTAAAAATGTAATAATTGTGTCAAAAAGTTATCAAAGTATAATATTGAGGTCAATGGGCTCAAGTTTACCGCATATGCTTAAAGACATGTCTGTAGTCATCAAAGATGACTATCAAGGCCATGTAAGTTTGCATGCTGCAGTTTGGTATGTCAAATCTAGATTCTCATTCTCAACCAAATTCTTCGAAATGTGATGCACATCTGATGCTTGGGTATATAGTTCGTAAAGAGGTATGATTTTTTGGTTTGATATATCGTAAGAATATCATTACTATGTTAGGTGAAAATTAGTTTTTCTAAAAAATATTGTATAATTTTCCAAAGGTACCCTTTAGCAGTATTCATTTTAGGCCAGGTCAATAATACCCATCCTATCCTATATGATGGATATTAGTGCAAAGTGTAATGAAGGGTTGAGATTTGTCCATGTGTAGGTTCCATATAGCATGCCTCATTATTAACCATTTCTTGAAAATTATATTTTGGCCCACAAAACTTTATATTAATTAGGATTGGCCACATGTTACACTTGTTGACATAATCTGAATCTTTTACCATATTGTGTTCTTTACTTTTCATCCTTCAAACAAATCTTGCAAATTATTTTTTTGATTATTTATGTCTCACTTATATTAAATTTATAAATCTTTATTACCACAATCATAATTAATTTTTTTTAGTATAAACTTAGTAATATCAATAATGTCATAAGCTACATAATACCAAAAATTAGAACTACTAAATTTTTTTAATATTAACTTCTTGTAACCTTCACACCAGCATTTAATAAATTATAGTCATGCTATACAGCTTTAAAATATCAAAGTTGGAAATAGAACTCAAAAAAAAAAANAAAAAAAAAAACATGCACACACATTTCTCTACATTGCCACGTTGGATAGCCTCATTTGCCACGTTGGCCATAAAAGCAGGAGAAACAGCAACGTCACCTGGACCAACCTCTTCAATTGGTTGCTCTGTTTCTGCTCCCACAAGGCCAATTGGTTGCTCTGCATCTCACAATTTCAAAATAATCAAATTAAATTAAAAGAAATTAAAAGAATTTGCATGAAATTGAAATAGAAAGGGAATTACATAAAACTAAATTTTTGTGCCCTCAATTTAACACTAATCAAATTTAATTAAAAAGTGCACAATGTAATTTTGGGAAATTAATGTAAAATTGAAAAATCTCTAATTCAATTTCTTTATTAATTTGATAGAGAGAAAAATTAATTTTATACACATTATAATGTTTTTGATGATGATCACTATGATCCTAATCATGTGATTTTAGTAGTAATTGAATTGATTTATACTTCCAAGCCCATTTTACTTATCACTCACTAATGAACTAATTTAAAGTTGATTCTAATTAACTACTCATGTTACTTTTGATTATCACACTATGATTCCAGTCATGTGTTTTTAATACCAATTGAATTGATGAGTAAATTTACATTTACATCTCTAAAATATTTAAGATTTAACAAAATAGTCCTTGAAAAAACTGATATGCGTAACAAAATAAGTTAATATGTGTTAAATTTTGAATCTTTCAAGGACTATTTTGTTATGCATATCAATTTTTTTGAGGATTATTTTGTAGTTAGTGTTCTTTCAAGGATTATTTTGTTAAATCTTAAATTTTTTAAGAACGCAAATGTAAGTTTACTCTTGAATTGATTTATACAGCCAAGCCTATTTTACTTATCACAATATAAGTGTTTTCATAATTATCTTAATCATGTGAGTTTAGTTGCAATTGAATTGATTTATAGGGCCAAGCCTATTTTGCTTATCACAATATGTGACTTAATCTTATTGATGCAATATTTTCACAATATATAATGATAGATGAACTTCAAAAATTACGCACTATATGAACCAACCACCTAAGCCTCATTGTGGCACCTTAGTTAAAACTCATTATATAATTTTGAACAAAGTCTAGTGACAACACAAAATGCTTATTTAATAATGATTTACTTCCACACAACAAGTTTGACTATCCATGCCTCTAAAATTAAATATAGATGGTGTATTAACTATACATACAACAACTTAGCAGTGGAAGATATGGTATATTAAATTAAAAATAGTGCAAATATTGCTTGAAGTGATATTCTACTCTTTTTTTATTATATCTCAAAATTTATCTTAGTTTTTTTTATACTAATAGTAAATTGAATAATTTCATAATCTATATTTTAAGCACATTAAATTAAGTAATCGCTATTGCCTCTTTTTTAGAAAGAAAAAAAAGAAGATAAGTTTTCCACATAATAATGGAATTCAATTTAATTTATTTTACCATCTCCTATGGTATAATACAACCCACATAACTCAAATTAAATTTATAAATATTTCTAAAATAAGCCCAACTAACTTGTAAGGAAAAAAAAAAAGGGGGGGGGGGNGGGGGGGGGGTATGTCAAAGTCAAACTGTTAATTTACTGTGTTAGGATTTAGGGGAAAATAACATGGGTTTGGTAAAACCATTTGTCCAAGTAACTTATCACAAAATCATGATCATTGAATCTGCCACTTGGACAATCTCATGGTAGAGAAAGAAAGCCAACTTGGATTTGCACCAATACACATTTATGAGGATAGGTATTCTAGACTTGGCCTTCATTTTAAATCTACGATAAAATGAGAAATGAAGTACGTTTTCCTTATCACTTTATAGCAAACTAGAGAGATAGAGAAAGATAGACAGAAGATAAAGTTTGGAGAGAGAGAGAAATATAGGGAAAGCTAGAGAGAGAAAGAGACAGCAATTTAGAGAGGGAGAGAAATTTCCAATGAAACAAGAGCCAAATTAGGTAGCATATGATCACACAAATAAGGCATCTTTTTTTTGGTACTTCTGACTACGATTTTGGGTTCGAACACAGAACCCACAAGCCCTAACGACGATCTTAGTACCACTCAACCACAAGTTGTTTGGTACACAAATAAGGCGTCTAACTCTTAAAATTTAAAACTCAACACAACAGATATGATGGAGACATGGAACAATATTTGCACCATACTAGTCAACAAGACAAAAATTTACTGGAGCAATGTTGAAGCTTGTAGTCTGTCTGAGCTACCAAAAGCTTATATAACTTTCATCTATTCAACAAAATACTTGCAGGGAAAATCATAGAACAAAAGTTCAGATTTAATTTTTTCCTCCCAACAATAAATTTTCACCACTTTCTACTCCCTCAAACCCCTACATGTACATGTTAATTAAAAGAGCAAAGTATGATAGCATTATATGCTTCTCATCTCTTACCATATATTGTTTTCAACAGCCATCCAATGTTAAACACTTCTCAAAAACCTGACAACTCTGCATCTTTCAAATAACAAATTTTGGGGCACCAGATGAATTTGCACCTTGCTTCGCAGTATCTCCTGGAAGAAACAAAAAAGCAGTACTTTAAGGACAAAAATCATAAGAGTAGCCCAGTAAGCAATATGCATAGAAAATGTGAGTCTAAATAATCTGATCAGGGAAATCAATCCATAACTTTGATAACCAACATTAAGCTTTTACTACAAGCTTTACATAATAGCCAAGCTAAAATAATTTACAACAATCAGTAAAATTATAAATGTAAAGAATGCTGTCAATGTTAGTGAGGCAAAGCACATGCTGAAGCCATATTGGCATGTTGGGTTAGAGTGGAACAAGAGTCAAATTAGTGCATAAATTTGTTTATTTGGCTTCTCTATGGTGCTCAGATCCTGGCCATTCTGGAAAGATTTCTCTTACAGATAGTTTACATGGTTATAAGGCTTTTTTGTATTTGCCTTTTGTCTTTCTATTTCTTCATTTCCTTCATTTTCTTTCATTTTTTTTTTTTCCCCTTATTTTGGTCCACCGGAAGCTACACAACAAAGGGTAGATTATCCCCTCCCAAAATCACTCCCACCTGGTCCCAATGGGATTGAACATGGGACCACCATGATGGAGTACCGAGTGCTCAACCATTAGGGTGTCCCCTTGGGAACTTTTTCTTTTCTTTCTAGTTTAAGAGAATTTCTTGCTCTCGTATTTTTGTTTCAAAAAAATTTCTTTTAAGTTTCAACAGTTCATTCAACTCACTTTTTACCTCCATGTCAAAAAGTAAAATAAAATACCTCAGTTCCTTCAATCTTTCTGCCTTTGTTCTACCTATCACAATATGATTGTCTCAACAAGAGAAAGGATTTTTGGCCTACACTGGGAGATTAATAGCTTAGTGAGGAAAATATCAGGATAACCAATTAGTTTCCCAGAAAAAAAACAAGTTCATATCAAAATGGACTCCATAGAAACATCACATGCTTTCTGCTGGTTCATTATGATTCTGGAGTGAGCCATTCTTATATTTTTCATAAAACCTTGGTCTTGGACATCTTGAGAAAAAAATTCTAAACCAGAACTTATCAAATAGATTGACCAGCCTCAACAAGTAACAAATTATCTGTGGTCTTTCTACAGGAATAAACTATTATCTGCTATAACAATTGGTACAAGAACGAGAAAGAAGTTCTATTTTAATTGAACCTTGCTTTAGCAATGCAAGATCTTTTTACAGAGCCCTTGCCTCCCAATAAGTTATGAGCGACCACAAAACTGTGTTCCCTCCAAAAGAATGCATCATATGACAAGCACATTCCTCTAAACCAGCAAATTGAATACAAAATGCACGAGGCCCATCCAACAACACAAGCATAACTCACATAAAACTATATAGAACAGGAAACTCATTATAGAAGTCTATTTAAGGATGCAAACTATTACTGCAAATAACTTCTGCTATGCACAATTCATCTCCTTTTCTTTATCTGCTTATAATCATTTCTACATCATCAAAACCAAACTAAAACTTTCATTGTCTCATTCAACAGTTGCTTGCATAGTCTCAGCAAAAAATAAAATAAAATTGCTTGCAAGAAGTGAGAGTCTTCAGCAGAGATAGACAGATAGAGTAGAATTACCAACTGTGGAATGTTGAGGATCTGGGGCTTCACCATAGATGGCTTTGAGCCTTGCTAGAGGGACCAAAGCAGAATCACTGGAGGCTTCAGCAAAAAGCTGTTGTTTCCAATCCCACATGGCCTTTCTCATTGCCTTGTTGGATTTGGTAAGAGATTCCTTCTCAGTTTCTAGAACATCAATGACCTTTTGCTGGTTCACTGACCTAACGCACAGTGTTACGAATGAAGCAGCTAGACAAACATTGATCACTGTGTTGTTGGCGGTAGCTCTCTTTGCTGTGTCGACTATTTTGTTAACAAACTCCATTTTTTTCCTGAAACCCATTTCAAAACCTTTAAAATTGAAGCTAAGTCCAAAATTTGGCATTTTCTGACTTTCAAAGTTTGAATACCCATACAAAACCAGTATACTGTTCAATGCAGGTTTTGTAAGTGTACATTCCATTGATAACAAAGATCAAGACCAATCTCCTAACCATAATATTCTTTCATCGTAATCAGGTTTTGAAAGCTCGCCATTGAGATTTGAAATGTCTACATTTTGAAGGTAGCTACAGTAATTAAAAGCTTAAACTACAACCCCTAAACAAAAATTTGAGATATACGAAGGGTAACTCACCGGAAGTGGAGGACCAGAGAGTGGCAGGTGGCGGAGGTTGCTCAAACGGCGGCAGCGGCGGCGGAAAGGCAAGGCCTTTATCACGCAGGGGTAGAGGGAGGAAGGAGAAAGAAGAGGGAGAGAAGACATGGGGCGATTAACTATTCTGACAGATAAACGACATCGTTACTATTAAGTTTCCTTTTTTTTTTTTTTTTTTCATTTAAAAATTACTTGCCCATCAATATCTTCTCACAAGTTTGGAAGGACTAACCCAAAACAAAATTAAAAAATTAGTATATACGACATGTTTTAGAGAGAAGATCCAAAATAATTATTAAACTTTTCTATCTTTTTGCATAAAAGTTTAAATTGAGAAAAAAATTATCCTATTTTAAAGTCAAGAGATATCACAAATTTTAACAAAAGGTACTTATAAATCATTTATCAAAGAAACTACTAACAATAAAAATCAAACCTAAACCTTATAAACAAAGTAATTTAATCTTTATAGTTTAACTAACCCCCAATGACCTTTTGCAATGAACTTTGTTCTTACTTGGTTCAAATTATTTACATAATCATTGGTGCATTTAAAATAACAATGTTGCTAAATTATTGGGTCATTTACACTTCATAAAAATTAAGGTTTTAAACCTTTATACCATCATATAACAAACAAAACAGTGTTGCCTTTACTTGATAACAAAATATTGTAATCAAACATTTTATTGGGCAAATTCTAATGTGCTCTAAAGGTGCCAACATTATGCATAATCTCTTTTCTTTAGCTTTCTTTTCTGAATTCTCTTTATTACAATTCATCTAGCAAGTATCATTTCTTCACTTTTTAAGTATCATTCAACCTGATCCTCTCCGAATACTTACTACCAAGAAACTCTTCTATTTGATAGGTAAAACAGATACCATCAAAAAGGAAAAGGACTACACATAATCAAAACTACATTTTCACCCATTTTTAACAATATATCTCAGGAGTCTAATGTTTACCGAGTAACTAAAATTATTCACCAACCAACTTAAAATAAGAGTTCTTGGAGACTTCGAGATACAATAGTAAACTTTAGTAGCTCGTAATTTTTGAAGTCTAGCTAGAGAATACACAACTAACCATAGTACACATTACAACAAAATTGGTATAGTACCCTACTGCAAGAACTCTCTTGGATCAGTAACATAACCAGTCAAAGCAGATGCTGCAGCTGTATATGGGGAAGCCAAATATATTTGACCTTCCCTGTGCCCCATTCGGCCAGGGAAGTTCCTGTTTGTTGTTGAAACACAAACCTGCACAACCAGCCAAATAGAAATCCTTAGAGGATGACATAAATGAATACAGATTCCCATCACTTATGCAGAAAGCATGTACATGACAATCATATGGCAGTGTAAAACAAGTGCTTCCTTCAACACTTTATAACCTGTATCATATTCTATATTCTAAAGTACTATCAGTTCTTGATTATACATATTGAGTATTCCATGTGAAGGCCTTAAATAGATTCACTAGGAGCTGAAGAGCCTTGGCTCAACTGATATTGTCATTGGGCCAAAGGTCAGGCCTACCCCAGGTTGAGAGATTGGCTCTAAACTGTATCATTCTATATTCTAAAGTACTATTAGTTCTTGAATATACGTGTTGAGTATTCAATGTGAAGGCTTTAAATAGATTCGCTAAGAACCGAAGAGCCTTGGCTCAACTGGCATTGTCATTGGGCCAAAGGCTAGGCCCACCCCAAGTTGAGAGATCAAATCCTCCCTGGACTCTTTCCCAAAGATTACTAAGTGCTCTCCCCAATTTAACTAAGGTAAAAAATAACTTAATGAACAGATTCACTAAGACAAATTAACTTGCAAGCATGGGAAACATGTATCCTGGAGAGAAATCAGTACTTGCACAGCTAATGCTTTAACTTGCACCAGTAACAGGATTTATCCTATTTCCTTTTTCTTCTGGGGCATGGGAGATGGTGAGAGGTAATCAAAGGAGTTTATTCACAAGCCATCTATCTCTAGAAAGTTAAGGAGGCATGTATCCTCAATATGTACTAGAAATAGGAGAATCAGAAAATGTCCCCATAATGATATTTTAGTAATAATTATAAGCCATTCCATGTGCATCTCTCGGACTTGGACAACTGCATAGGCAAGGACAAGCTTCTTTTCACTTGTAATTATACTATCTTTGGCCAAGCATCTGGAATTAAAATTCACTTTAATGCATGCAATAAAGAAAAAGGAGTTTTCAGTGGAAAAAGAGCTACTCATGCTCATAATACAAGATGCTCCAAACAGAAGGAGAGAAACTTTCCTGAGGTTCATTCAAGCGTGCATACGTATCTTTTGGGCCACCCAAACAAGCACCACAACTAGGACTTGCAGGTGTGTCACATCCAGCTTCTTCAAATATCTGCGAGCAAGTCTTACCGCCAGATCCAGGTACTGGAAGGCTGTATACGTCCATCCAAACCTGCAATTCCAACATTATAGACGTCTTAAATAATAATCATCTTTAATTACTTCCGGAAGGAGTTTAAAACTGCAAATCCACTGAAATAAAAATATTAAAACATGAAAGTTTTCAAACCTTCTGCGTGGCAGGCACAAGAAATGTGGGAACTTTGACCTTTTTACCCTGCAGAAGCAAATATGAAATTTTCAGCATGGGAAAATAGTATCATAATGACGGTGTTGAATGGTAAAATATGGCCTCAAGTGTCATATTATGCAAAATTGATGGAGACATTGATCCAAACATGTAAAATAACTCAGTAATCTATAAGATGCAGTAAATATGTCCAAGATAAAAAACCATACAAGAAAACATGCAGATCAGGCATACACATCCCAAGATACACATGGATGAGGCAGTAAATGTTGTCCTATACATAAATCTGGTCAAAAGAAGAAGACTTAACCAGAAAAGTCATCAATAATATCTGAACCAGAAAAGGTATGATCCCCTTTTTTTTATTTGTTTGGTATCTAAGATTTTAAATTACATCAGTGCACATATTGTGAAATAGGCAGTCAGAATATATGATGCTTACTGATGCTAGAAAAACTTTTGCTGCAGCCATGAAATCCTCTGTTTTTCCACCAGTACAAGATCCTATATATACTCTGTCAATTTTCACATCCTTGCATTCTCTTGCCAAAGCACGATTATCAGGAGAATGAGGCTGTAATAATATAAGTATTATATTAGCCATGAAGGCAAGAAAAGTGGCAACCTGGCAGATAAACAAAGAATAAAACTTCACCTGAAATCAAATCAAATGACTCACCTTGGCCACCACAGGCTCCAGTTTTGAGACATCGAATCTATACTCGGAAAGAAATCTAGACACCAACAGAATAAAACACTTATTAGTACGTATAAAAACCAAATATTAGTAATGGAAGAAACTAATAGCTAATAATTACTACCAATTAATTTCCTATATTCAAATTTTCTCCAGTTTAAATATGGAAAACATTATATTCACTCACACTGATAACATTTCTCAGGGTTGCATGCATAAACATAATCATAGTAACAAAGACAGATCACGCCTATAAGCTTCTTAAACCTGTACCTCACAAGACAGTTATAAAATACAAGACAAGGTAACCCTCGTTCTTCACTGCTCATTAATTTTAGGGTTTACCTCCTCTCCTCCTCCTTCCACACCAAAATATCTATTTCCTCTCTTTCCCATGACATGTCCGCAGTATCCTAGAACTCAGGTTTTATCAGAAAATAAAAGGAAGCTATTATGTTCTCTTAATGTCCTTTAAACTGTAGAGATATTTTATTTAAAAGAATCAAGATACTGCACCTCAGCCAACAACAAAAAAAAAATATACCCTTCAAAACAGAAGGCTTGAACAAAAACAAGGAGCGTTCACATTAATAACACGGTCCAGGAACACTACATAAAGTCTCAGCTAAAAGATGGGGATTGGTTAAAAATGGACATATCACTAAACAACCATGTTACTACTCTCCAGTCCCCAAAACTCTTTTCCCTCTAAAACTGCAACCATGTAACAGTAAGGTCCATATGAGCCAAAACATAAAAAAAAGATTAAAAAAAAAAAAAAATCTGGAATGATGAGCCCAAGCTACCCCATTATATTCATTCCCAACAATATAAAAGAACCTTGATAATGGTCAAACTCACCAGCATACACCAAAAAAGATAAAGTAGATTTCACTGCCACCACCGGAAGCAGTGGGAAAGTAAATAATCTATGTTCCCACCATCTTTCGGGTACCACACCATCCCAGTGACAAAACCACTTATCTTTGTATATTTCCCACTATCAACATGCCTTACCATGAAGTGCCTCCCACTAAAGGCTAGCATAATTACACTCCTACTTTAAACTTTTAAGCTTTAATTTCCTTTCTTCAATTCACATGCAGTATAACCATGCAAACCACATTATTAAAGAAAACCAATATTTTTTGCAAATGTTAATTATCACGAAGTCACAAACTTCAATAAATCATAAATATAATGGATGTAGAAAATAATTGTAGCATGGCACTTCTAAGTTAACAAGTTTCATTTCAACTACCTCGAAGAAACAAATAAATGAGCAATCCAAGATTACTCTCTCCACCCCCAAAGGATGGAAGATAAAAAGAATGACATAATGTTGTAATCTTATTGTACCCACACAGAAATTTTCCTCATTATGTGACCCCGGGGGGTCTTTCCATCCATATAAAAGATATGCTGTGCTCATCTTTATCGCTGCTAGTTCAAATATATTACCACTTGTTCAGTAAAACTTGTAAAGCCAATAAATATAATGTAATTAGTGGGTACTAAGTGAGACACAGCATTATTTGCTAACTATAAGTAACAGCAAGAAAATAAATAATTAGAGCTACCTTGCTTGCTCATCACTGTAAACTGGTTCATATGGGATAGACGTCTTATCCTGTAAAAGAAATAAAGACAACATTACAGACCCTCCTAAGAAAAATATAAACACCACACACAAAGAAACTAGCATCCATACATAGACATGCACACCCACCACCATACATGTGACCATGGAACATAACTTTGCTGAATGCCAAATACTGCTAGTAATGTAAACTACTGAAAACCAATTGGGGGAAAAAGGTAGTGTCAAGACATGGTTAAAACCACCCATGATAGAGAGAATACCAAAAACCTCCTCTTATGATATATAAGCCAGCCAAACAATTACAATATTTGTTTGAATCTCCATAATCAGTTACTTATATACATGCCAAAATCACACACACACACATATAGATATAAAAGATGAGAGGCAACACAACAATTCCAGTGTATCTGTTAAGTTGCAACTAACCTCAAGGTACTTGTATGTAGTACTATCAGCAGGAATAACACCATTCTTTCCTCCAGCTTCAACAACCATGTTGCACAATGTCATCCGTTCTTCCATCTACCAAGCAGAGCATATTATCAAAGTACCATTCTTAACCAAACTAAAAGAAATTCAGCAACTGATGCAATATTTAGAGTGACATCAATATTTGCTAGCATCACACCTTGCTGGATATACTTACATTTAAACTTTCAACAGTTGTGCCAACAAACTCCATGGACTTGTATGTTGCACCAGCCATGGTTATTTCACCAATAATCTGCAATACAAAACCAATCACATATGTAACGATGTAATTATGTATATATAACACATGCACGCCAACATGCTTACCATATGAATATGATATATCCAACAGAAACAAAAGAACAAGATCCAGGTACACTTACTTGCAAAATCAAATCCTTTGCAAGCAAATAGTGGGGCATTTCTCCATCCATTACAAATCTGAGGGTTTGAGGCACCTGCAATTTAGATATATAAAAGGGCACAAGGGTTGGGGGGGGTCTCTGGTCAGTGTATCTGGTAATATGGAAAGATATACATAAAATACATTTATGAGATTGTAATTAGACATCTGCATATAACTCTCAGTAAAATATAGAAGCAACCTATGGAACATGGCCAATATAGAAAGGTAAAATAAGCTCTTATAAATATATATTATAGGCAGTCATAGAGGGAAAAGCCTAAGTAAAGAGGATAATTTACAACAGCCATCCCTGATGCTACTAAATGAGTGTCTTGGATAAATGGTAATAGCACTAAGAACGCAGAAGATGGCTACATAGAAGAAAGAAGGCAGGAAAGGTATACTCTTTCCTCCAAATTTGTCAAGAGAAGTGAATACAATAGGAGCACTGAGCTCTACTTATCATAGTAATAAGAAACATGATATTGTACTCTTCATCACAGCAATATAGACCTAATGAAATATCAAATTACCTTGAGCAGAAGTTTCCCTGCCCCCAATACAAAACCTGCATCAGTATTACCAATCCCTGTAGCAAACTGGCCGAATGCTCCAGCTGTACAAGTGTGAGAATCAGTACCTAGGAGAACCTGCAGACAAGAGAACAGCTTTAAAAGCTGGGACCAAAAAGAATGCCAAGCCATATTCACCAATATCTCAAACAACTTGCTGATTGAATCAAACCTCTCCTGGCCTGCAATGACCTTCCTGAGCAAGAGCTACATGGCACACACCTTTGTAATCTGGGTTTGCCTGCATGATTATATACTCACGTTCAATGTCCATGACCATAGTGTGTTACTACAAGCTCTTTTAAGAATTTATAATACAGAATCATTATTGAAGAAAAAAATGAGTAAGTACCTTAAAATTACCAAGGTCTTTAATATCATAAAAGTACTTGATATTCTGCTCCTGGCAGAAATCTCTCAATATGTCCACATTCCGATTAGCACGTTCATCACTTGTGAATATATAGTGGTCAGGTATTATGACAAGCTTTTCACGGTCCCAAACCTTTAATTTAAAATCAAATATACAATCAGGAAATAACAAAAGCTTGGTCTCAGCATTGAAAAAAAATAACCACTGAGCAATTCCAGAAATAGTAACACATTATTCAACAAGTCATAAAAGCATAAGCACCCAACCAAGAGTTCCATCCATACAAGCCAGTAGAAATGTATAGATAAATTTTTGTGGTAAAAGATTGAACTGCATCTGCCAGGGACATTAACAAGTGTAAATTCCAACCAAGAACTTTATTTAGACTAACAAGCACTTCAAACCAGTAGATTTACTTTTAAAGACTTATCCAGGAGAAAAGTTATCATTTTGTTTTATTTTTTAGTGAATAGCAGGACAGTTATGTTGTAATTCACATACCTTCAAGATGACAGAACTGTAATCCTAATAAGAAGAAAGCATCTTGTTTGCTTTAGAGTTGAGATAAACAGCATATAGAATTTAGTTTTTTTTTTTTTCTTTTTCTTGGAACACTTCAAACTTCATTACATGGCCCTGATACTCTCTTGTTAGATAATATCATTAACTCATCCTTCCCTCCTCAAATTACCCACACACAATTAATCCTCACAATTCCTGTGACATCCAAACACATATAAGGAATTTCTTACAGCAATTCTATGGTTAGTGGACACCTCACCCTCACCAGGGCCACAATATCATGATCATGCTCCTACGCCTTGCTGGAGCCACAACATCACAATCATGTTAAGAAGCTAACCAGTTCATCCCAACATGATATCAAAATTTAACATGCTCAAAGACATCAAAGCAACCTTGAGTGTTATTCCATCACCAACATCTTAATCAATTTTATTAAATTTACAAACATCAGAAAGCAAAAAATCAAAATGACACATATTGAGCGATAGCTAACCAATACCTTAGCATTCTCACCAAATTCTTTCTTAAAAATTCCAATAGAACCAGGGCCACAGACATCATGGGTCATCAAAATATCAACATTAACCCAAACGTTCTCCCCTGGGGTCAATTGAGGTCTCTCAGAGGCCCTAGCCAATATCTTCTCGGTCATAGTCATTGCTGACTTCACCTGAAATCAATCAAAAGTACCATTATTATCGACAAGGGAGTAAAACTCACGAACCTAAAATGCTAAACAAAGAAAGAAGCAACAGAACAAAACTGATCCAGTGGTGGAAGGCTTGCGTTCCGATTGCTGTGGTGCTGCCACCGAACAACAAATTCTCTTCGAAACCGTTTTCTGGCATCTCTGAGTAGAAAGCTTTGACGCCGAAGAGAAAGCAGAGAGACCCAAATCTTTCTGAGGAAAATCAGAAAACCCAGATATGGGTTTGTGAAAATTTAACCCATTTCAATAAGAAATCCAAAAAAAATAAAAATTCCGAGCAAACAAACAAGGGAAATAAATGTCATAAGTTGAATTTGAGGGAAATGGGGTTAATGGGAATAGGGAAGGAATCGACCTTGCTATGGATGAAGGAGGTGGAAGTTGGGGCAATTACAGAGGAAGCCATTGGTGTACTGCTGGTGATACTGGAAAGGTGTCCTCGTATTGTCGGAGGAAACAGAGTGGCGGCCGGCGCAGCCCTTTGTTCTCCACACACAGAAGAGGCGGCGGCTGAGACAAAACGATGTCGATGTGAGTAGAGCTTCTTCTGTCCACCGTTATGTTAAGAATTTCCCTTTTTGTCTTTTTACGCAAAAAAAAAAATAAATAAATAAATAAAAATCTGAATTGTTGGTCAACGTGTTGGACGCCCCGAAATGTGAATAAATCAAATGCAGCTTCTAAATTGACGAACGGCATCATAAAATCTTCCTAATTATATAATTAGGAGGTTTTTTTTAGATATTTTTAATATTTATATAATATATTATATTACATAAAAATAATTAATAAATAAATAATATGTGTATAAATTAACTGTTTTTAAGTTTATTTAAAAAATTAAATCAATTATATTTTATATATAATAAAATATAAAAATTATGTATGTTTACCACGTCAGTATAATATGACATATTTACGTAGTATTATAGAATCTCTAATATAATTATTATGTTAAATGATATTTTTATTTTTCTGCACTGTTTTAATTTTAAATTATTTTATATTGACATAATTGATACTATAATTTTAAACCAAAACAATATAAAAAAATATATAAAGAAATCACATCTCAAGGTGTAAAATAAAAATGTCTTACGTTTAAATATAAATAAAATATCCACGAATATAAATGAAATTATTATATAAACTAAGAATATTTTAATCATTTTATTAAATGCCCAAACTTTTCTATTATTTTTCTCAAGTCGTAGTACTTAGAGAATAATTTTTCTTTTTTCTCCCTACTTATTTTTTTCACTATTTATAAATGAGAAAACACAAGCCCAAATTTGATGTTCGGACAGATGTGAGCATTTTATTTCATCTTGCCCAAATTTGATTTGGGAGAGATGTGTGTTCTTATAAATTTTTTTATTTCCATAGCAGCATAAAAATGGGATATAAATCCAGATAATTCCTTGAAAAGTGATTGTAACCACTTGAAATCCACAATAGAATGTATCTGAATTTTTCAAGAAATCATCCGAATTTCATATCAAGTAAAAGAATGAAACAAAGAGCAACCATGATATAAAATGAGTATAAAAAAACAACTAGGCAACTTAATTGCTGAGACTGAGAGTAGTCCCACAGACCAAAATTCAAACTCATCACCATTACTTGAACATTAGTAGTATCTTTCAATTATTTATGTGTTTTTTGCTAACTATAGTTTGTGCACATTAATTGGGAATAGGGTTCTAATATGATGAATTTTATCCACATGCTTGATGCTTCTAGTCTCATTCATCCTCTAAACAGCTCTTTTCACTTCCACAAAAGAAAGATTGCATCCACATATACAGAAATGCTTTGCTGGAGGAAGGGAATGAATGGCAAGTTATCATTCCAATCAAGTGACAAGTATCCAATATATTTTTAAATAATGGCATAAAATGTACACACTTGACTATGGATTCAAGATGCAGAACTCAAAACAATTCAACTAACAATGTGCAAATAGAACAGACAGAATACAACCTAGGCATATGCAATATTTACTTTGCCATGAGCGACAACATAGGAGCCTGAAGACCAACACAGATGAGAAACCGCTCATTCTTCTCGCGTTGCAGGATCCATTCCAGTAGAAGGGCTATCAGCAAAATATTCTTGGTGCTTTACATTCACTCCATACTACACAGTAAAAGATAGCGAATTAGAAGTGAATCTCGACCTAGCTGCGCAATTTATCACAAAAGAATGATATTTTAACTAAGAAATTGGCTTAAAAGAACTACTAGCTAGGTTTTTTTTTCTTTTTTGGATACATAGGAGCTCAATGCGCTGGGGAAAAAGGAGGAGAGTACATGACGGGAATAGAACCCATGACATCAAGCCCTTTAGTTCCTATGACTAGAGGAGGTGCCACTAGACCCACAGGTCATTGGCACTACTGGCTAAGTTTGACACAATGATATTAATCCTGGAAGAAGCTCACAACAATAAATTCATTCGTCTGTATTAATGTCTATGGGAGCAGACACACACATGTTCCATATGAGTTTTTAAAATATGCATAGAATCAACCTCTAATATTCAACATGCAATTCTCAAATTTAGGCCCCAAAAATAAAAAGAATCTGTGTATATTTGAGTTACGACAATGGATTACAAGTCTCACATCCCTTATTATGAGGAGAAAGGAAGTTAGGGTCTTCATTCAAATCTAGAGAACAATTTTTAGTTACCTCGCGTAGTGCCTTTGATAGGTCCTCCATTGTCAATATTAGGCGCTTGTCCTGTTCAAACAAAAAGTAAGTACTAGTCTACTAGACATATTATGTAATGAAATAAACAAAACCAGATTAAAAGCTTATGCTAAACACCTTCTGCTGTTTATCTCTTTTGTCCTTTGGGATTGTTGCCTGTCTTGCTTTGCAATGCCTACAGTAGAAGATAGAAGCAGTTAACATCTATTGACATCAATATCACGCCAGCGCAGATAAGTAAAAACAAGGCAGCAAGTAAATGACAGATAGCAATGCAGTTATGGATGACAAGCATGGTTTTCAGTAAAGACTTAGATTTTGGATCCAAGAATTCAATAAACATACTGAAGAGCATCGCCTGCAACTTCTGCAACAAACTTCTGAGTGGCAACAGATACCAGTCTAGTTCTGCAATAATGATGAAAATTTTTAGTCGATCAAACACTATATGAACAAGAAAGACAAGGGCCGAACATCCAATTTGACTAGAAATATCTCATGCAATGACTCCAGCACCTTATAGATCTTAGTTAAATATATGATTCTAAAGCAAGAACAAGACAGAATGACCAGAAAAATAAAGGAACATCAAGGCCTTATTTCCAATTTCTGTTTCCATATGCAAAGTTTGCTAAGAGAAAATGCCAAGGAGGTAAAACCCATCCATAGGAGGAGTAGATGACATAGAGGGATGTCAAATAAATCCAAAACTACACCTATTTGGACACGAAAACATGCACTCAGGTCAAATCCTGAAAGACCCATGAAGCACTTTCCACATAAGAACCTCATTAGAAATTCCACTCATTCATTTCTCTCAAAAACAAAAATTAGTTAATATACAAAAAAGTACAAAAATGCATGATAATGATGTTTAAGGTTTTGAATAAAACTAATGTTAGATAAATAAGGAAATACCTACAATCGAACGTCAGGACATTGGAAGCCGCTCTTGGCTAAGTAATGCTCCACCAACTCATCGGGTATCTAAGATAACATAAAACCGAAAGAAAAGCGGGGGGAGGGGAGTTACTTATAAGCTTCAGAAGTTTCTATGATCATCTCAAAATTTTGTATGCAAAAGGAAGTTAAATCAGATTATCCACGGTAGAACAAGCTTACTGTGGGCGTGTAATCCATTAAAGAAGACAGGAAATCTGAGAGTGCAGCATCATCATCATGCCTGCCTTCGCTTGACTGCTGGTTATGGTTCATCTTTCTTAGTCCTCCTAAAAATTTTACTCAAGACTGTCAAAAGCCTAATTTTTACCAATGATTCAGAAAAATGGTGCATGGTCCATAAAATAGAATAGAAAAATTGTCATAGTTTTGTTTTTATAAGCTGAATTAAAAAAATTAAAAACTATGCCATGACTTGCAAAATATATAGAATACCTATGGAAAGTCATCAATGAGCTTCATTAAGTGTTACTATCTCAAAATTAGCTTTTCCATCACCGACCTCATTATCATACAAACAAGTTAATGTACCACCAAAGGCCAAAGTTTCAAACTTTACATTTTAAACTCAAACAATTTTCCAAGAGAATTTCATACATAAACCCACATAAATACAAAATCAAACTTAACAAAACTTTGATATGGGGTCCTATTTATTTTAATACAGACTGTATAAAAGATTGTTAAGAATGAAAATTGACCTAATTTTTTAATAAAAGGTCCACCATATTGACCCGAGACAATTTATCGTGAAGAATAGTCATAAGCTTCAAACTCTGAAACAGTTAACAAATTAAGGGTCACCCAGGAAAATCAAAGGCAGAGTTACAAGGCGTTCAAAATTGAAATTACCACCAACTAATCAATGAAGCAGAGAGTGGTAAAAATAGAGAAGAATAGACGCATAGGGAGGAAGAACAAGAGAGAGAGACAAATGGGCTAACCTCAAAAAATTGAGAAAAACGCCAGCAACAGAGCTCACGCCGCCGTCAGTGTGGATGAGCAGCCACGGGCTGAGTAGTGACTGCAGTGGATGGCTCAGAAAATTGAAAGAGAAGGAGGAATGCGCACGATAGACTCCGATTCAGAACCAGACCAATTAAATAAGAAACGTCGAATGAGTGTAATAGCTCTTTAAGAGGTGTAGAGTGTCCAAAAAACACTGTAAAAAATAGTTTAAGAGAGTGTTAGAATTAATTGTGAAAAAAA
>QAOA01000025.1:112913-125509 GCA_003255065.1 Cercis canadensis
TTTAATTATAAGACTAAAATCTAATCGTGAATATTCTCAGAAGTAAGAACTTTACATGTAGATCTAGAGTTCAACTTTGGAATATCCATATGCCACTGAATTGAAAGTTACTTTTTATTTTTTAATCTTTGGCACTTAAGTCGAATCTGATTCGAGTTTCTTAGACTCCAAAATCTAGAGTTGTTAAAACTTTTACCAATGGTTTGCCATTTTTTCCTTTTTCTATTATAGAGATATGACTCAAATTTAATTATTTTTTTAACAATTCTTTTACCAAAATAATATTTTTCTTTACTTTCACTTCGGGTTAATATTCACCAAAAGAAAGTCCATTATTGATGGAAATTTTTGTTGGTCATTAATTTCGTTATTAACCATTATTAATTATTGACAAATAATTATGAAATTTGATTTCATAATAGGAGGGATGCTAGAAGAAATAATACATGAACATAACTTGTGCATGATATTAATTAATATGGTAATTTCTTAAGCCACTATGTGTGCTTTAATGATGAGAGATTCTTTTTAAAGTAAGGAACACGTTTAAGTATTTGCAGAAAGGGAAGAGTCCAAATCTTCATTTTGTCATGTAATCAAATAAAAACTATATTGTAATTTCTTTATCTAATGCCTTCCATTTGTGCAGGCAAGTTCCTCCACCAGTGAAACTAATCAGCCTAAATCGAGGAAAAAAGTGAGTAAAATCTCTAATTTGCAGTTTATTTATTTATTTACTGTCAATTAGAGCTCATTAGATTGCTGCTGCTGCTGTTGTTATTGTTGTTGGCATGCAATAAAAATGTCATATATTCCAATCAAAAAAACAAAATGTCATATATTGAACTTATTTTTGAATTATAGGTAGATTAGTCTAAATTTTTTAATTAGGGATACCAGAAGATTCAAGGTTTTGTAAGATCCTTGTATCACTAGGAGTGTTTTGTTAAAAGCACAAAATAAGATCATTAAAACTCAACCCCTCATGGTTTTGATAGCACACACCTATTTCCCTTCCCAATCCAAAAGCAAATATATAGGGATTGACTCATAACATAGTTGTCTTGGGGGTTTAAAGCAACTAATGGATAAGTCAGAATGGACTGGGTAATGACTTTTATCAGAACCTCCTCTCTAGCATGTGGTAACATCCTATCCTTCCATCCCTAAACTGGCTTTCAAACTTGCTCCTCTAAACCTTGACACAACCCATTCTTTGTCCTGTTAACTTAGTGGGAATGTTTGCCAAACATTGGCATCATAACTTGGCCTGTGGACATATAAATTCATGCATAAAAGAAAATTTAGGCCAATGATTTAATTGTGGGTTTAATGACACATTTCTTAGTCATAGGAATCAAGGTACTTGATGTCAAAAGTTCAATTTTGGCCATGTACTTTCTTCTTTGTTTCCTAGTTTTTTGCCCTGCTTTGTATCAAATAAAAGAAAAAGAAAACTATTCAGAACCCTACTTAAAATTACCAGCACTGTAAAGGATGTAACATTATAGGAACACATGGATCCCAAAAAATCCTCAAAATTCCCATCTCAGTCCTTTGAGCAGTCTTGCAAGTAAGCAGGTAGGATTTCTCCCCTATTTTTCACTAACAGTGAAAGGTTAAAGGCTTCATGGAAACCCAGACCTCCCTCCTTTTTTGAAGCACAACACCTTTTCCACTTCATCCTGCATATGCCTCTATTGCTATTAGCACTTTTGAATTGACTCACCTTATCTTACGTCTTAGAATATCTAGGGTTATTATTAAAAAAAAAAAAAAGAGCCTTTTTGAAGATGAAATTTTTTAAAATAGGACCATAATAGATGAACGATGATAGTTTCAAGAAAAATTTATTGTTTATATTAGAAAAAAAATTGCTAGTATTTTAAGTATAACTTTGATAATAAATAATTTTGAATATATAAAAAAAATTTAAGTTGCTGAGTACAACAAAATCTTAAAAAAGATAATACTACCTTTCATTATTTTGGCCCCAACAAAAATAGTCTAGCTTCTTCCCTTTTTTCTCCCTGTAAATGGGTTAAAAACACACCCTCCCTCCTTCGCACGAGCTGATAGAACTTCACTGAAATCAGCATCCACGCTAGGACCATATCACCAAGCTAGGTCCCTTTGCAAAGTGTTGAACTGATGGATGCCCTGGTGTTTGAGAATCAATATGAGCAACTGAGAATAAATGCCAACTGCAGCCATTATCCTTCAAAATAGCATGTTTGAAGAAATTATCATTCAAATCAACCTCCTTCCAGATTCACTTCTGATTTTTTGTTTTCTGTTTTGTTTTTTTCGTTTTGGCCTACACCAGATTCACTGTCACTCACATGGCTAGCAGAGTTAGCTTGTCCCCAATTAGAATTTTGTAAATTACCTTAACTCCTAGCTAGCTAGCTGTTTCATTGTAGGTCTTCTTCTAACTCTCTTAGAAGCTAAGTAAGAGGTAGTTAAAAGAGCATGCCTCCTGTCTGTATATCTTACCTATTTTTCCAATTTCAGTGTTTCCAATTCTATTCATGTCTTGCCAACTTCTTAATTTCTAGCATACCATCAGAAACTGCCTGCTTAATAAAAATAAATTGAAGGGGGCTGATAGAGCCACTTTATCACCACACATACACCCCATTCTTGCTTGCATGCTGCATTAAAGCAGAAAAAAAAAAAAACCTCAAAGAATATAAGAAAAACATATATAAATAAGGGATCATACTTTCACTTTGTTTGATATTTCTGTTAGTTTGAATATAAAACTCCTAAACCCTAAGAACAACTTCATTATTGCTCAACACAAGCTATTTGGTGTGATCACATTTTCTCAACTCTCTTTCTGGTTAAAAGAAACCATACTTGGTATCATTAATGATAATAGAATAGGAAACAGATGTAGTACATGCCATCATCATCATTCCTGATCTATTCACAAAACCAGTTTAGGGCATCACAGCTTCAGGAAAAAAGCCCACTCAACCCTGTCATAAGCTTCCACATATATATATTTTAGAACAAGAAAACTTTTATGCTGGTGTCTAATATGATGGAGTACCCCATAAGCAATCAAAAGATTATTGGTAATGTGCCTACCCAGGACAGGCACTTAATTTGGAACTCCTATGTAACTGCTGTTATTTCTACTTCAAGCTATTGACCTGGATCTTAGTAATGGTGTTGTATGACAAGTAACTCGAGCTGAAAGGTAAGAATTGGATCATATTCTTAAAATAAGATATATATGATTGAATAATCATCAATCATGATAATGTCAAATATTTATTTGAATTGGATATTGTAATTTCTTTATCTAATGCCTTCCATTTGTGCAGGCAAGTTCCTCTCCATCCACCAGTGAAACTAATCAGCCTAAATCGGGGAAAAGAGTGAGTAAAATCTCTAATTTGCAGTTTATTTATTTATTTACTGTCAATTAGAGCTCATTAGATTGCTGCTGCTGCTGTTGTTATTGTTGTTGGCATGCAATAAAAATGTCATATATTCCAATCAAAAAAACAAAATGTCATATATTGAACTTATTTTTGCATTATAGGTAGATTANTTGTGTAGGCAAGTTCCTCTCCATCCACCAGTGAAACTAATCAGCCTAAATCGGGGAAAAGAGTGACTAAAATCTCTAATTTGCAGTTTATTTATTTATTTACTGTCAATTAGAGCTCATTAGATTGCTGCTGCTGCTGTTGTTATTGTTGTTGGCATGCAATAAAAATGTCATATATTCCAATCAAAAAAACAAAATGTCATATATTGAACTTATTTTTGCATTATAGGTAGATTAGTCTAAATTTTTTAATTAGGTATACCAGAAGATTCTAGGTTTTGTAAGATCCTTGTATCACTAAGAGTGTTTTGTTAAAAGCACAAAATAAGATCATTAAAACTCAACCCCTCATGGTTTTGATAGCACACACCTATTTCCCTTCCCAATCCAAAAGCAAATATGTAGGGATTGACTCATAACATAGTTGTCTTGGGGGTTTAAAGCAACTAATGGATAAGTCAGAATGGACTGGGTAATGACTTTTATCAGAACCTCCTCTCTAGTATGTGGTAACATCCTATCCTTCCATCCCTAAACTGGCTTTCAAACTTGCTCCTCTAAACCTTGACACAACCCATTCTTTGTCCTGTTAACTTCAGTGGGAATGTTTGCCAAACACATTGGCATCATAACTTGGCATGTGGACATATAAATTCATGCATAAAAGAAAATTTAGGCCAATGATTTAATTGTGGGTTTAATGACACATTTCTTAGTCATAGGAATCAAGGTACCTGATGTCAAAAGTTCAATTTTGGCCATGTACTTCCTTCTTTGTTTCCTAGTTTTTTGCCCTGCTTTGTATCAAATAAAAGAAAAAGAAAACTATTCAAGACCCTACTTAAAATTACCAGCACTGTAAAGGATGTAACATTATAGGAACACATGGATCCCAAAAAATCCTCAAAATTCCCATCTCAGTCCTTTGAGCAGTCTTGCAAGTAAGCAGGTAGGATTTCTCCCCTATTTTTCACTAACAGTGAAAGGTTAAAGGCTTCATGGAAACCCAGACCTCCCTCCTTTTTTGAAGCACGAAACCTTTTCCACTTCACCCTGCATATGCCTCTATTGCTGTTAGCATTTTTGAATTGATTCACCTTATCTTACGTCTTAGAATATCTAGGGTTCTTATTAAAAAAAAAAAATGAGCCTTTTTGAAGATGAAATTTTTTTAAATAGGACCATAATAAAAGAACAATGATCAGGAAAATTTTATTGTTTATATTAGAAAATAAATTGCTAGTACTTTAAGTATAACTTTGATAATAAATAATTTTGAATATAATAAAAAAAATTATGTTTCTGAATTAAACAATATCTTAAAAAAGATAATACTACCTTTCATTATTTTGGCCCCAACAAAAACAGTCTAGCTTCTTCCCTTTTTTCTCCTTGTAAATGGGTTAAAAACACATCTTCCCTCCTTCGCACGAGCTGATAGAACTTCACTGAATTCACCATCCACGCTAGGACCATATCACCAAGCTAGGTCCCTTTGGAATGTGTTCAATTGATGGATGCCCTGGTGTTTGAGAATCAATATGAGCATGGACTGAGAATAAATGCCAACTGCAGCCATTATCCTTCAAAATAGCATGTTTGAAGAAATTATCATTCAAATCAACCTCCTTCCAGATTCACCTCTGATTTTTTGTTTTCTGTTTTGTCTTTTTCGTTTTGGCCTACACCAGATTCACTGTCACTCACATGGCTAGCAGAGTTAGCTTGTCCCCAATTTGATATTTGTTAATTTTCTTAACTCCTAGCTAGCTAGCTGTTTCATTGTAGGTCTTCTTCTAACTCTCTTAGAAGCTAAGTAAGAGGTAGTTAAAAGAGCATGCCTCCTGTCTATATATCTTACCTATTTTTCCAATTTCAGTGTTTCCAATTCTATTCATGTCTTGCCAACTTCTTACTTTCTAGCATACCATCAGAAACTGCCTGCTTAATAAAAATAAATTGAGGGGCTGATAGAACCACTTTATCACCACACATACACCCCATTCTTGCTTGCATGCTGCATTAAAGCAGAAAAAAAAATCAGAATATAAGAAAAACATATATAAATAAGGGATCATACTTTCACTTTCTTTGATATTTCTGTTGCCACTATAAATTTGAATATAAAAATCCTAAATCCTAAGAACAATTTCATTATTGCTCGACTTTGGTGTGATCACATTTTCTCAACTCTCTTTCTGGTTAAAAGAAACCATACTTGGTATCATTAATGATAATAGAATAGGAAACAGATGTAGTACATGCCATCATCATCAATCCTGATCTATTCACAAAACCCAGTTTAGGGCATCATAGCTTCAGGAAAAAGCCCACTTAACCCTGTCATAAGCTTCCACATATATAGTTTTAGAACAAGAAAACTTTTATGCTGGTGCCTAATATGATGAAGTACCCCATAAGCAATCAAAAGATTATTGGTAATGTGCCTACCTAGGACAGGCACTTAATTTGGAACTCCTATGTAACTGCTGTTATTTCTACTTCAAGCTATTGACCTGGATCTTAGTAATGGTGTTGTATGACAAGTAACTCGAGCTGAAAGGTAAGAATTGGGTCATATTCTTAAAATAAGATATATATGATTGAATAATCATCATTCATGGTAATGTCAAATATTTATTTGAATTGGATATTGTGTCTCAGACCTCAGTATACATGACATAACTTTACTAATTAATTAAACCAAATATTTTTGCTTGATAATTACTTTAACTTGAAGAAGCTTCTATGAAGAGGGATAGGGAAGAGATTTTATTTTTCTAGTTTTAATTACAGTTTTGGATTTCATTGAAAAACTTCGGTATTGATCATCTCAACTCAAAAACAAAATTTCTTTTATCTGTTTCTGATCCATTCACTGCCTGCATAAATAAAATACTTTTTTTAAAATATAGCAAACAGCATTTGCAGTAAAATAGTTGAAAGATACAGATGAAATGCGCACAGAGATTTGAGGAAAGCGTGAAATTATGACTTTCGAGAGTCTCATGATTCACCGAATGAATGTAATGAAACCCAAGAGTTACCGTAAATCCTGTGTTATTTTCAGGAGAAACTGAAGAAAGCATTCAAAGCGTTAACTGGATGTGCAGCAGTTGGGAGCTTCGTTGCCACATGTGTCCCTGGTGATTTATCTGCTTTTCTCTTTCAATTATTTTTTCATTTATCCAAATTTTATTTGCACGAGAAAAATTCATTTTTGTGTAGGCTAACGCTAAATCAATAGTCAAATCAAAACTGTGAATGCCTAAAATATGTCATTTAACTTGAAGAAGCTTCTATGAAGAGGGATAGGGAAGAGATTTTTATTTTTCTAGTTTTAATTACAGTTTTGGATTTCATTGAAAAACTTCGGTATTGATCGCCTCAACTCAAAAACAAAATTTCTTTTATCTGTTTCTGGTCCATTCACTGCCTGCATAAATAAAATACTTTTTTTTTTTTTAAAAATATAGCAAACAGCATTTGCAGTAAAATAGTTGAAAGATACAGATGAAATGCGCTCAGAGATTTGAAGAAAGCGTGAAATTATGACTTTTGAGAGTCTCATGATTCACCGAATGAATGTAATTAGACCCAAGAGTTACCGTAAATCTTGTGTTATTTTCAGGAGAAACTGAAGAAAGCATTCAAAGCATTAACTGGATTTGCAGCATTTGGGAGCTTCGTTGCCACATGTGTCCATGGTGATTTATCTGCTTTTCTCTTTCAATTATTTTTTCATTTATCCAAATTTTATTTGCATGAGAAAAAGGCTAAATCAATAGTCAAATCAAAGCTGTGAATGCCTAAAATATGTCTTAAAAGCCAAGCCAAGCAGTAAAAGGAAAAAATCCTTTTCACTTTTCTGATATCTATATATGGTTATTTACGTCGCAAGTACAGAACATCTCGGTAGAATTTGGTGATGATAACTGCAATAGCTGGTGAAAAATCTGGCATACCTCTTGCATGGTAGAAACTGGATCTAACTCTTGTTGGGTTAAATATATTGCTTTGCTCCAATGATCTAACTAGCAAACTAGGATTTGTTTGTTTGGGAGATTGAAGGGAAGGAAAAGTGAAGGTCAGAAGATGGAAGGCAAGGGATGAGAAGGAGAGAACCAAGCAGGGCTTTCTCTTCATTGTTTAGATAAGTAAGGAAAAAGAGAAGGTAGAGAATTTCTTCAAAAGCTCCCAAAAATGGAGACAACTAAAAAAGTAAACTTTGGAGGGGTTTGGGGAAGTTAGCTCCAAACCCTCCTTTGTTGTCCTTCCAATTCTAAACTAGACTTCCAAATAAGGGAGAAGTTAGTACTAAATCTCTCATTTCCTTTACTTGTTCCCCTCAATCCAAATACACAGCAAGTATTTATATGAAGTTTTTATTGAAGCTTCTAGGCTTTAAGCACATGTTTGCCTGTTCTATTTGTCCTACAATAGTGCTAATTTCTGTACTTTAATTACCAATGTGGGAAGTTTGAATATAAGACTATATATAGTTAGAGGGTTAAGGCATGAGATAAATCATTAGAAGATAATATTGGGAATCTTAAACTAGGGTTTCTCTAAAAAAGTTGAGACCCAAGTTTAAATTCTCATTTTTTTATATNATATTTTCAGTTAAAAAATTTAATTCTATCTATTTAATAGAAAAAAGAATCTTATTAATGGAGTTAACGAAAATATAAAGCCCCTCCTTTGTTGTAGAAAATCGATAAGGAAGGAAAAAGTTATGAACTAAAAAAAAGCTACTAAGTAAAGATTATTGTTGTTGTCAAGAATAGACTAGTCTAAATACTAATTTAAATTATGTTCTATATTTAGCATTTAGATTATATTTCAAATATAATTCGAAGCGTTTATCAGTATGTTAGCCATATGATCTTCTGGTTAGGAATGGAAAAGTTTGATCACAGCCTTGTTGACCTTATCTATGATGAAATAAAAATGAGTGTCAATGTACTTGCTGCATCCACATATGAGAATTATTTGAAAGGTCACTTGCATAAAGATTCTCAACAAAGATTTGTGCTGGCCTTATAATACTGTATTATATGCATCTATATCTCAATAAGCATTTTGACCAAATTGCTTGATTAGGACCTGGAGCTGTAATTAATTTCGCAAGTTGAAAAACTAACAATCCTTTTGTTTCTTTGATGACCTTGAAAATGCAGGGGGTTGATTAGAGAAGAGATAACAAGAATAAGTGCTACTGTGATCATCTTCATAAATAAAGGAGCTAGTTGTTCTTATGAATAGACTCATATAGTTCATCTTCTATCCTACACTTTGGGTTTGGTTGATTTCAGAGTGTTAACATGTTAATTATATTGGTAACTTTTGACCGTATTCAAGTAGTTTGGTCAATACTGGTTTCAAGCTTAGGAGCCAAACTGAAACATGTTTATTTTATTTTTTATTTTGTACATTTGACGACTTTGGGTTCAAACATAGAACCACAAACCCTAAGAAAACTAAAACATGTTTTGTTGATCTTAAGTCATTGCACTGTGCTTCTTTTTATTTCAGTGGGACATTAATTACTATTCTCTTTGGTTAGCATATCGGTAAAGATGAAGAGACTAGGAAGTGGGAGTATGAACCGATATTAGTGCTAAAACTTGAAACTTGTTTACTTTTGGTGATAAAAATTAGGGATGGAACTCATATGAGTATTTTGTATCCAGTGAGAGAAAGTAAAATATTTATAAAGACGGTTAGAATTTTATGATTTTTATCATAAATAAGTTAAATTTAATATCTCAATTTAAGATGTTTTTATACTTTCAAGTTTATTTTTGATATAAAAATTATAGGAACATAAAATGAATGGTTATAGTGTTTATAATTTTATAAGTTGTATTATGTTTTGTTGAAGTTAATCATTGAAAAATTATTTAATATTACTTAAATTATCATATATATATATATATTAAGTTATTTGTACAAACTTTAGACTACAGCCATAATATTCAAGATAAAAATCTAGCATTTAGTTTTCAAATTGTAAACAGGCTTTGATCTCGATACCCCTCTCCATCTGAAAATTTTATTTTAAATGGCTGCCCTTCTAATGGAAGTTCACTTCTAAATGGACCCACTGTTACCAATTAAAAATCATGTTACTAATTAAATAACTATAAATCATGTGTTTTTATTTTTCGTCAAATAGTATAGAGACTATTTCTCTTAAATATAAGTTTTAATCACAAAATATAAATTTAAAATTTGACCACTTATTAAATATATTGTTTATCCATCTTAAAACAAATTAGAATAATGTAAAAGAAAGTTGGAAAAGTTATTCTAAGGTTTTGGGACTTGGAGGAAAAAAACATTTAGGTGCAGGTAACTTATTTCGATTTAGATTATTGATTTTCTTTGAAAAATGATTAAAATACTTTTGATAATATATAATTTTTTCGTTTATATATGTGATTATTTTAAACATGATAATTATATATTAAATAAAATAATCAAATATTTTATACATTATAGCAATACATATAAGTATATAGAGATATTTTAGTTATTTCTTAATATACATCATGCACTTGATTGGAAATAAATTGCCTAATGCAACTATGTGTCTTTTTCTTTTAATTTTAGAACATAAGAATAATTTTCTCCAAAAATTTTAACCCCTTGATAATTTTCCAAAACAAAATTCAACATCCAGCCAGCCCATACTTACATACAACTCCTTTCAGAAAAAGGAAAAAAAAAAAAAAAAAAAAAAAAAAAAANAGTTCTCAACGTCAATCTGGTCAAGAAGCAGAGTATCTTTCTCCACTCCTTGCCCACTCCTTGCAGGAGTTGAGCTCTCTCACTGAAACCTCTACTCATTGCCATGGCAACGGCTCTCTCTTCTGTGCAAGCCACGCTCTTCTCCAGAACCTCACTCTTTCGCCATAGCAATAGAATAAGAAGCTTGACTATTTTTCTCCTTTTTCATCTTCTGCGGCTTCTGTTTCCACTGACAACCTTTCACGGAAAAAATGGAGGCAACCGGTGGTTTCAGTTTTGGAGCTAGGCGGAGTTAAGATTAGCAAAGAAGGTACCTTTGGGAAAATTTAAATTGTGGGTTTTCTGTTTGATGCTATTTATTTGCTGATTTGCTTGTTAATTTTACTGTTTTTATGCTTGATATTTGAATTGAAATCGTGTTATCATGAATCATGATGCACACAAATTATGTAATGTTTCTGAAATTATGTTGCTTACGCTTCTATTTATTCTGTGGTGATGAATAATTTCCATCATGAGTTTGCTCTTAAAGCACATATTATGTCATGTTTGTGAAATGGAATACCCGTGACCATTTTCTCACTTTCTGCATTTTCAAATGACATTGAAGAAGTCCCCGAGGGGATACCTTGAGCATTGGGCATTCCACTGTGGAGGTTCTGTGTTTGCATCCCACTAGGATTGGGTGGGATGAGATTATGGGAGGGGATAGGCTACCCCTGTTGTGTTGCCTCCCGTGGACCAAAAAAATATGCCATTGAAGTGGGTTTGTCGAAGATTCTTCTCTTTGGAGGAGTAGATGACATAGAGGGATGTCAAATAAATCCAAAACTACACCTATTTGGACTCGAAAACATGCACTCAGGTCAAATCCTGAAAGACCCATGAAGCACTTTCCACATAAGAACCTCGTTAGAAATTCCACTCATTCATTTCTCTCAAAAACAAAAATTAGTTAATATACAAAAAAGTACAAATAATGATGTTTAAGGTTTTGAACAAAACTAATGTTAGATAAATAAAGAAATACCTACAATCGAACGTCAGGACATTGGAAGCCGCTCTTGGCTAAGTAATGCTCCACCAACTCATCGGGTATCTAAGATAACATAAAACCAAAAGAAAAAGGTGGGGGGAGGGGGGTTACTTATAAGCTTCAGAAGTTTCTATGATCATTTCAAAATTTTGTATGCAAAAGGAAGTTAAATCAGATTATCCACGGTAGAACAAGCTTACTGTGGGCGTGTAATCCATTAAAGAAGACAGGAAATCTGAGAGTGCAGCATCATCATCATGCCTGCCTTCGCTTGATTGCTGGTTATGGTTCATCTTTCTTTGTCCTCCTAAAAAATTTACTCAAGACTGTCAAAAGCCTAATTTTTACCAATGATTAAGAAAAATGGTGCATGGTCCATAAAATTGAATAGAAAAAATGTCATAGTTTTGTTTTTATAAGCTGAATTAAAAACTATGCCATGAATCGCAAAATATATAGAATAGCTATGGAAAGTCATCAATGAGCTTCATTAAGTGTTACTATCTCAAAATTAGCTTTTCCATCACCGACCTCATTATCATACAAACAAGTTAATGTACCACCAAAGGCCAAAGTTTCAAACTTTACATTTTAAACTCAAACAATTTTCCAAGAGAATTTCATACATAAACCCACATAAATACAAAATCAAACTTACCAAAACTTTGATATGAGGTCCTATTTATTTTAATACAGACTGTATAAAAGATTGTTAAGAATGAAAATTGACCTAATTTTTTAATAAAAGGTCCACCATATTGACCCGAGACAATTTATCATGAAGAATAGTCATAAGCTTCAAACTCTGAAACAGTTAACAAATTAAGGGTCACCCAGGAAAATCAAAGGCAGAGTTACAAGGAGTTCAAAATTGAAATTACCACCAACTAATCAATGAAGCAGAGAGTGGTAAAAATAGAGAAGAATAGACACATAGGGAGGAAGAACAAGAGAGAGAGAAACAAATGGGCTAACCTCAAAAAATTGAGAAAAACGCCAGCAACAGAGCTCACGCCGCCGTCAGTGTGGATGAGCAGCCCCGGGCTGAGTAGTGGCTGTGGTGGATGGCTCAGAAAATTGAAAGAGAAGTAGGAACACGCACGATAGACTCCGATTCAGAACCAGACCAATTAAATAAGAATCGTCGAATGAGTGTGATAGCTCTTTAAAAGGTATAGAGTGTCCAAAAAACACCGTAAAAAATAGTTTAAGAGAGTGTTAGAATTAATTGTGAAAAAAAAA
>QAOA01000025.1:128820-139849 GCA_003255065.1 Cercis canadensis
GCAAAATATATAGAATACCTATGGAAAGTCATCAATGAGCTTCATTAAGTGTTACTATCTCAAAATTAGCTTTTCCATCACCGACCTCATTATCATACAAACAAGTTAATGTACCACCAAAGGCCAAAGTTTCAAACTTTACATTTTAAACTCAAACAATTTTCCAAGAGAATTTCATACATAAACCCACATAAATACAAAATCAAACTTAACAAAACTTTGATATGGGGTCCTATTTATTTTAATACAGACTGTATAAAAGATTGTTAAGAATGAAAATTGACCTAATTTTTTAATAAAAGGTCCACCATATTGACCCGAGACAATTTATCATGAAGAATAGTCATAAGCTTCAAACTCTGAAACAGTTAACAAATTAAGGGTCACCCAGGAAAATCAAAGGCAGAGTTACAAGGAGTTCAAAATTGAAATTACCACCAACTAATCAATGAAGCAGAGAGTGGTAAAAATAGAGAAGAATAGACACATAGGGAGGAAGAACAAGAGAGAGAGAAACAAATGGGCTAACCTCAAAAAATTGAGAAAAACGCCAGCAACAGAGCTCACGCCGCCGTCAGTGTGGATGAGCAGCCCCGGGCTGAGTAGTGGCTGTGGTGGATGGCTCAGAAAATTGAAAGAGAAGTAGGAACACGCACGATAGACTCCGATTCAGAACCAGACCAATTAAATAAGAATCGTCGAATGAGTGTGATAGCTCTTTAAAAGGTATAGAGTGTCCAAAAAACACCGTAAAAAATAGTTTAAGAGAGTGTTAGAATTAATTGTGAAAAAAAAATATTTTAATAAAATTAATTTTAAAATTTGTTATTTGAAACGTAATTTTATAAAGATTTAACTTTTGCAATAATACTTATTCGTTATTTCCTCAGATTCAATCTGATTATGTGCATAGATGCATGACACCTATTGTAATGAGAATTGAAAAAATTATTGTTTAATTTCAAAAGTTTTAAAAAAAATTATTTAGTGTAAAATATAAAAGACTTTCAATGAAATATTCAAAATATCCCTTTGTGCTTTTATAAAAATTTCTCAAATTCTTGTTACTCCACATACAATAAAATGAGGCAGTATCACAAATGTTACATTGGACATCACATATTTTATATTTTCCAAATGGCATATAAGCCCATAAAATATAAAGGACATCACACAAATTAATATTGTGTGCATATTTTTTTCCCCACTTATCCTTAACAATTTCACATATATGGATAAAATAAAATAAAATCACAAGTATATGGGTTATATGAGTACATACCTTCATAGTCATAATAGAATAAATTTATTCTCTATGCTTGAGACAAAAAAACTAACTTCTCTCTTTGTGGGCAAAACACATTTTTAGGGTTAGCACAAAACTATTAGCTCACAAGTACACCAAAAATATAATGATCATAAATACAATAATAACATGCTTTTTTATTTTAAATAATGCCCCATTATCAAGAAAAATAACACTTGTATAACACCTCAATGAGCATGAATGAATAAAATGCCTACCTTTATCAATCCATAATAGTGTATAGGTTATTTGGCAATAAATCATCTCACTTAATCGTTTGATCAAAGAAATTATGGTACTATATCATAGAACCATCTCACCCAAAAACTTAAAAATTGTTAAGTGAAGATATATAAATAACACTTGTATAACACCTCAATGAGCATGAATGAATAAAATGCCTACCCTTATCAATCCATAATAGTGGATAGGGTATTTGTCAATAAATCATCTCACTTAATCGTTTGATCAAAGAAATTCTGATACTATATCATAGAACCATCTCACCCAAAAACTTAAAAAATGTTAAGTGAAGATATATAAATAGTTTTATATCTAACAACACTGACATTTCACATTCCTTTTAATACTAATTTTCTTTTCCTTCATGATGTTTCTATTGTACTTTTCAACATTTTGCTCATCAGAATAACTTTCCATCATATGGATATTAAAATACCCACGTGCAGCAGCCGTAATATCTTGAAATAGTTGTCTCTTTATCATATCAATTATTTCTAGAACAAAAAATTGCCACCTTTTGTAATAGGAAAATAAATTTCGCCTAAACTTGCATCTTGTGAGCAATCAACAGATTCCATCATAGCCATTTCATTATATAGTTCAAAAGCATTCATGGTATGTATCTGTTGACTCGATGAGTATGACATTGTATGCACCCTTCACTATTTTTGTTTCAACCACAGGCTCCAAGGAAAGATTAGTCTAGAGTTTGAATAGTTTTAAAAATGTTGTTTTTGAGCCTGTAAAATTTAATATATCACAAATTATTATAAATGTTAGATAAACTAAATGAAATTAAATTTGTGGCATTAGACTGAAGCATGTGTATCTTACTATATTTAAGACAATTTATGCCTTTCACAAGTGTATTATTTATCTCCCAAGAAGAAGAGGTCTCTCTCCAATACTTTTCTTTACCTAGGATTTATACACTATAGTATACCCATATTACACATGTAATATTTTTTTCTTTCACAAGAACTATATATATATATATATATATATATATATNTATATACATGTAATATTTTTTTCTTTCACAAGAACTATATATATATATAGCCATATCAAAATTCCATATATATATATATCAAAATTCCTTTAAGCTACTAGTCATTAACCACTTTAAAGCACATTAAACTTTATACTAATCATCATAAAATGACTATAAAACCTTATAGCTTTTAGCCTCTTAAAAGTCATTATGTTGGCTTTAATTATTACATAGCTTTATGGCTATATAATGACTTTAAAATTATACCTTTAAGGTTCTTAACCTTCATTTAGCTATTATGATATATTAAGAACATTAAACAATAATTTAGTACAATTATCTTTATAAAAATACTCTAAAGTTTCAATAGTTTTATGCTAGAAACCAGCGCAAACTAAAACATGCATATGGCTAAGGCTAATTATTCTATATGTAACATATCACAAGTAATTAAATTGATAAGCAAAATTATCTATGCATCTCATTTTACTTTAATTTTTTTTTGGTACTTTGGTTGTGATTTTGGATTCGAACACGAACCCACAAGTCCTAAAAATGACCTTAGTACTACTTGGCTACAAACCTATTGGTTCTCATTTTACTTAATAGATATGTGAATTTAATAAAATTGATAGCAAAAATCATCTAAATAGTTTGTTGTACCTCCTGTATGGCACCACGTATGGTATTTGAATAATTGAATGAAACATATATAGTCGATCTTAAGTGACAATATGATTGTCTTTAACCTCAAGAGTGTAGCCTGATGGTAAAGATGTAATAAGTTCATCTAAACTAACCAATGTTCAAATCTTGGGGGTCAACATGAAAGAAAATTTTTTCTTTGAATGTACTAGGCTGATGTGAGGATGCACCTTAATTTAAGATCGTTCAGAGATAAACCTAGTCTCGATACGCAAAAATTAGCCTGAAAAATACCCTTACCTTTAAAACCAAAAAAAGAAAATAAAAAAATGCTTGTCTTTATTTCACTGGAACAATATTATTCTCTTCGTTAGCATCTTGGTATAAAACTCCTTGATATCTAGATGAAGAGACTGAGAATATGAGCCAATTAGCCATAAAACCTGTTTCGCTTTCGGTGACTGAAATTGGGAACATAACTCATTTGTTTTTCTTGTCACGAAAGAGTTTTGAATAAAATAAATCCATTACATGGAATTCTTGAATTTGGGAAAGGAGTTTTTCTTTTAGTTTGTGTCTGAAGTTCAATTTCAATGAATAATTTATTTTAGATTGTCAATGGTGCAAAAGTAAGATGGACGAGTGGTGCAATATAATTACTATATTCCTAGGTCGCTTCATTACACAGCACAGGAAAGGGAACGTCCTTCGTTGGTTAGAAAAATACAATTCATTATACAAATATTATTTAGTACACTCCATAACGTTTAATATATACAAATATCTATATCTATATATGAGTTTAGTGACATATTTTTTAATCCTAAAAATTGAAGAGTTTAATATTATGAATTATATTTCAGTCATATATTATCTTTTCTCTTTTTCAATACATTGTGCTTTTCTGTAAAACAAAAAAAAAAATCTTGAATCAGAGATCTTTATGAAAATATGTTGAATCCTTAAAAAACTAAAGACTTTTATGGGCTCTAATTTACGAATCAATAGCACTTGGAAATGACAAGAATATTGAATCATTGCCCTTCTCTACCGGGAGAGGCATATAGACAAAACACACCAAAATTGTTGAAAATTCATAGGTGAGAGAGAGAGATCGAGTAAGAGAGATCAGAAGGAAAGAAAATGAGACATGGAGAAAATCAATTGCCTAAGGTAGAGAAAAGAAATTCACTGTGTCCACTAGTTCCACCCGTTTTCTTCAATAATTGTGTTGACTTCGATATATTCTACAGGAACAGACATTGGGAAGGGGGCATGTCTCCATTCGCACTCCCGTGTGATACAGCATAGCATCATACGCCTCTTTGTTTCCCTTCAAAACCATTATATAACTTGGTGACCACGTTCAGATCCCTCTGTGTATTAAACTTCAATAAACTTTTTATATGATCATACCTTCAATATACCTTCAATATGCACAAGTAAATAAAGAAAATAAAGAGAAGAAAGATGAGAGGCTTTGGCTTAGAGGAGTCACTTCAAATTTTAAGTTTGTCTTTCATCCTCTTATTTCAAGTTCAAATTTGATGAAATTACATAAATTTTACCCTGCATTTCATATCACTAGTTCTTTCATTATAAGAAAATTTTAATGTGATTTATAATAAATGCTAAGAAGCTAATTGTAATTAAAAATTTATTATTCTTTTAATAAAAATTTTGAAGAGTAAAATATATTTTTCATCCTTGATTATTTTTTTAATGTCACTTTAGTTTTTAATTTATTTTTTTTGTCACTTTAATACTTGAAACCCGTCAAATTAATCCTCCACTAATTTAGTGGGTAAAATGATTATTTGAGGATTAAAATGACATAAAAAGTAAATCATCAATGATTAAAATAATATTTAAAAAATAATTTAANTAAAAAATAATTTAAGAAAAAAAATATTTAACTCAATTTTAAATTGTAAGCCTTTGGATCATATGTGTAAGTGGAATTGTTTTACCATGTGTGTTGAATATTTTAAAATGACTATTTTTCTTTCTGCTCAGTGGTTCAGAACTGGTAGTTATGACCTCAGCCCCAATGGTTGCCATCAGACAACGTTCACAATACACACTAATTCAATCTTGAAACTTTCAAGGGAGGTGGCATCAGGTAGACTCATTGGTTATTGGCATCCATTGAGCTTGTAGGTGTAGCCATTAATAAAGAGAAAAGGAATTGCCAACAGTACCTATATATGTATATATATATATATNTTTTTTTTTTTTTTTCATTTTAGCTTACTTCCTTCCTTGTCATGATTTCATCTGTAAAGCAATTGCGTGTTAATTATATAACCTGCACTTCCTTAACATCATTACCTTTCTCTTACTATAAATTGAAAAGTCTTAGCAAAGAGAAAAAGTTTAATATTGCATGGGAAGGGGAGAAAAAACAAGATAGAAAAGGAAAGCTCCAACTTGTGTTATAAATATTTCATATCCAACCCCCTTTCCCCAAAAACGACCAAGTACATTTACCCTTTATACTATTCCCGTTCATTAATTTTACATTTTCTATTTGGAGTCCTTAACTTTTGTGATTAGAGCAAGTTGCACATTATCAAGATAGGGATTGATGTTTTGAGATTTGAACGTGACTGCCCTCTCTGAAGCATTAAAATTTATTATGATTACTATTTTATTTCATCTAAAGAAGGTAATTATAAAAATATAGCACTGCTATTTTCACATTCGATTTTATTAATGTTATATTCTATTTAATATCTAAAAATAATATAATATAAATTAATTTATCCTTATTTAATATAAAAGTTTTTAATCAATTGTAAAAATTCTTATTTAATATAGAAAGCTTTTGATCAAAGTTAAAAAAAAATTATATTAATTAAAAATAATTTAGTCTATATCATATTTATATATTAAATAAAGTGTGACATTAACAAAATAAGGTATAAAAATAGAAACTCTCTAAAAATATGACTTAGTGTGGCAAGCTAGATAGCTTGATTTTTTTTTTGTTTTGATAGATTTGTTGTCAAAACAAAATGTATTTATATGATTTCTACTATTTTATTTCATCCAAAAGTTGTTATGAAAATATGATTTGGTGTCGCGACAAGTTTATGAAAAAAAATTTATCTATCTAACATAAGTCAAACAGAATTAGGACATTGCCGAGTGGGATTAATATAAAAAGAAAGTGGTTCCTATAAATAAAAGCCTACCATGGTTGATTCGCAGGATTTGAGTCTCTATAGTCCAACCTAGTAGGTCCAACCATTTGTGACGCTCTAGAATTACGGTCTCCTGTCTCTCTGAAAAATGATTCTATATTCTATAACCTAATAAAATAGGACTTATAAAGGTTTACGTTGATAAGGTTTGTCACTTATGTTGAAAATCAATTGTTTTTCTCCAGCTCAGTGACTGATTAGAGTGAAATGATTCTATAATCTAATTTTTAATTTCCCAAAAGAATATGCTTTTACTTTTTTACAATTGATCCTTAAGAAAATAAATCATAAAAGGCATTATATAATTGAGAAAGAACTAGGGTTGCATATTCTTTCGAAAAAAGAAATCTCTAGGGTTATTAGAGACAAGAGAGAAGGACAAGAAAAACAAAGAAAAAACACAAAGGAACAGAGAAGCCGCAATGGAGGAGACAAACCAAGTGGCGGCAGCTACTTATGAAACCTTATCTAAAAAGGAGAAGAGGGAGATCAAGGCACTGTTCCGGTCTATCGACAAAAATGGAGATGGGAAAATAAGCGCTGAAGAGTTGAAGGAGTTCCTCAAGGAAAACGGCCATGAAGCAAAGGCGGGAAGCAACATCTTCTCACTGATTGATCAAAACCAAGACGGATACCTTCAATTCGATGAAGTCGTAACTCTCTTATACGTGATCGAGAGCAACAGGCCTGTATGCAATCACTGCAAAGCTTTCATCCCAGGTGCGTTTTTCATTTGTACGGACTGTCACTGTGAGAAACCAGCTACTTTGTGTTTTTATAAAAATTTCTCAAATTCTTGTTACTCCACATACAATAAAATGAGCTATCACAAAGTACATACTTGTAGAAATTTTGTACAATTTCTCTTTTTATATGTACATACATGCCCATAAATGTTACAAATGACATATAAGCCCATAAAATATAAAGGACATCACACAAATTCAAATTGTGTGCATTTTTTCCCCCCACTTATCCTTAACAGTCACAAGTATATATGAGTACATACCTTTACCATTGGAACAGAAAAGCAAAGAAAAAACACAAAGGAACAGAGAAGCCGCAATGGAGGAGACAAACCAAGTTGCAAAAGCTATTTATGAAACCTTATCCAAAAAGGAGAAGAGGGAGATCAATGCACAGTTCGAGTCCATCGACAAAAATGGAGATGGGGAAATAAGCGCTGAAGAGTTGCTGGAGTTCCTCAAGAAAATCGGCCATGAAGCAAAGGCGGGAAGCAACATCTTCTCACTGATTGATCAAAACCAAGACGGTTACCTTCAATTCGATGAAGTCGTAACTCTCTCTTACGTGATCGAGAGCAACAGGCCTGTATGCAATCACTGTAAAGCTTTCATCCCAGGTGCGTTTTTCATTTGTACGGACTGTCACTGGGAGAAACCAGCTAAGGATACTTACAACCTTTGCATTGATTGCTACAAACATGATGAGTTCGTGCATGAGCATGCTGAATTTCTGGACAATTATACGCTTTTTGCGGAGATGCAAGAAAAGCNGCTTCAGGTATCTTTTTTTTTTTTTTTTAAGTTTATTTTACTTATGTTATTATCAGAAATATAAATCTTTAGTTAAGAGCATAATCATCAAAGTCTTTTGATTTACGATTCAAATTAGGTATGTAAGTATAGATCCAGAAAGGTAATGAATTATGATCACAGTAATTGGAGTGTCTGTCATTCGCAATCAATGATTCTTGAGATTCACATGATAGGCTATATTTCTCTCAAAAAAAAATTAAAAAAGAAAATTCATTTTTAATTATAAGACTAAAATCTAATCGTGAATATTCTCAGAAGTAAGAACTTTACATGTAGATCTAGAGTTCAACTTTGGAATATCCATATGCCACTGAATTGAAAGTTACTTTTTATTTTTTAATCTTTGGCACTTAAGTCGAATCTGATTCGAGTTTCTTAGACTCCAAAATCTAGAGTTGTTAAAACTTTTACCAATGGTTTGCCATTTTTTCCTTTTTCTATTATAGAGATATGACTCAAATTTAATTATTTTTTTAACAATTCTTTTACCAAAATAATATTTTTCTTTACTTTCACTTCGGGTTAATATTCACCAAAAGAAAGTCCATTATTGATGGAAATTTTTGTTGGTCATTAATTTCGTTATTAACCATTATTAATTATTGACAAATAATTATGAAATTTGATTTCATAATAGGAGGGATGCTAGAAGAAATAATACATGAACATAACTTGTGCATGATATTAATTAATATGGTAATTTCTTAAGCCACTATGTGTGCTTTAATGATGAGAGATTCTTTTTAAAGTAAGGAACACGTTTAAGTATTTGCAGAAAGGGAAGAGTCCAAATCTTCATTTTGTCATGTAATCAAATAAAAACTATATTGTAATTTCTTTATCTAATGCCTTCCATTTGTGCAGGCAAGTTCCTCCACCAGTGAAACTAATCAGCCTAAATCGAGGAAAAAAGTGAGTAAAATCTCTAATTTGCAGTTTATTTATTTATTTACTGTCAATTAGAGCTCATTAGATTGCTGCTGCTGCTGTTGTTATTGTTGTTGGCATGCAATAAAAATGTCATATATTCCAATCAAAAAAACAAAATGTCATATATTGAACTTAATTTTGCATTATAGGTAGATTAGTCTAAATTTTTTAATTAGGGATACCAGAAGATTCAAGGTTTTGTAAGATCCTTGTATCACTAGGAGTGTTTTGTTAAAAGCACAAAATAAGATCATTAAAACTCAACCCCTCATGGTTTTGATAGCACACACCTATTTCCCTTCCCAATCCAAAAGCAAATATATAGGGATTGACTCACAACATAGTTGTCTTGGGGGTTTAAAGCAACTAATGGATAAGTCAGAATGGACTGGGTAATGACTTTTATCAGAACCTCCTCTCTAGCATGTGGTAACATCCTATCCTTCCATCCCTAAACTGGCTTTTAAACTTGCTCCTCTAAACCTTGACACAACCCATTCTTTGTCCTGTTAACTTAGTGGGAATGTTTGCCAAACATTGGCATCATAACTTGGCATGTGGACATATAAATTCATGCATAAAAGAAAATTTAGGCCAATGATTTAATTGTGGGTTTAATGACACATTTCTTAGTCATAGGAATCAAGGTACTTGATGTCAAAAGTTCAATTTTGGCCATGTACTTTCTTCTTTGTTTCCTAGTGTTTTGCCCTGCTTTGTATCAAATAAAAGAAAAAGAAAACTATTCAGAACCCTACTTAAAATTACCAGCACTGTAAAGGATGTAACATTATAGGAACACATGGATCCCAAAAAATCCTCAAAATTCCCATCTCAGTCCTTTGAGCAGTCTTGCAAGTAAGCAGGTAGGATTTCTCCCCTATTTTTCACTAACAGTGAAAGGTTAAAGGCTTCATGGAAACCCAGACCTCCCTCATTTTTTGAAGCACAACACCTTTTCCACTTCACCCTGCATATGCCTCTATTGCTATTAGCACTTTTGAATTGACTCACCTTATCTTACGTCTTAGAATATCTAGGGTTATTATTAAAAAAAAAAAAAAAAGAGCCTTTTTGAAGATGAATTTTTTTTAAAATAGGACCATAATAGATGAACGATGATAGTTTCAAGAAAAAATTATTGTTTATATTAGAAAATAAATTGCTAGTATTTTAAGTATAACTTTGATAATAAATAATTTTGAATATATAAAAAAAAATTTAAGTTACTGAGTACAACAAAATCTTAAAAAAGATAATACTACCTTTCATTATTTTGGCCCCAACAAAAATAGTCTAGCTTCTTCCCTTTTTCTCCCTGTAAATGGGTTAAAAACACACCCTCCCTCCTTCGCACGAGCTGATAGAACTTCACTGAAATCACCATCCACGCTAGGACCATATCACCAAGCTAGGTCCCTTCGCAAAGTGTTGAACTGATGGATGCCCTGGTGTTTGAGAATCAATATGAGCATGGACTGAGAATAAATGTCAACTGCAGCCATTATCCTTCAAAATAGCATGTTTGAAGAAATTATCATTCAAATCAACCTCCTTCCATATTCACTTCTGATTTTTTGTTTTCTGTTTTGTTTTTTTCGTTTTGGCCTACACCAGATTCACTGTCACTCACATGGCTAGAAGAGTTAGCTTGTCCCCAATTAGATTTTTGTAAATTACCTTAACTCCTAGCTAGCTAGCTGTTTCATTGTAGGTCTTCTTCTAACTCTCTTAGAAGCTAAGTAAGAGGTAGTTAAAAGAGCATGCCTCCTGTCTATATATCTTACCTATTTTTCCAATTTCAGTGTTTCCAATTCTATTCATGTCTTGCCAACTTCTTAATTTCTGGCATACCATCAGAAACTGCCTGCTTAATAAAAATAAATTGAAGGGGCTGATAGAGCCACTTTATCACCACACATACACCCCATTCTTTCTTGCTTGCATGCTGCATTAAAGCAGAAAAAAAAAACCTCAAAGAATATAAGAAAAACATATATAAATAAGGGATCATACTTTCACTTTGTTTGATATTTCTGTTACCACTATAGGTTTGAATATAAAACTCCTAAACCCTAAGAACAACTTCATTATTGTTCGACACAAGCTATTTGGTGTGATCACATTTTCTCAACTCTCTTTCTGG
>QAOA01000027.1:13007-74395 GCA_003255065.1 Cercis canadensis
TAGCTTAAACCATCCTCTAAATTGGGACTGTTAAAATTTCAATATTTTTTTATGAATATTTTATCTAAAATATAAATCTTATTTATTTTATAACCAAAAATAATACAACCGATCTATATCATAATACGAGATAAACTCCAATCACAGCAAATCAAAGAATGAAGATGCCAATCTAAAAGTAGTTTCATTATATAAAATAACATTATAATCAAAATTTGTCCAACAGAATAAAAGGAAGAACACGTGTTCAATTACTAAAATCATATTTGAAAAAATTATTAAATGACTATTACATTATTATGTTCCTTAAATAGGGGATAAAATCAGTGGGAGAACCCTCCAATCATAATTTAACTTAAATGATAGTTATAGAGTAATTTAATATATATGGGAGGGAACCATATAAATTGATTTGTAAAAATCCTAAAATTAGTACTAAATATATTTATTTGTAGGAAAATCAGAAGGACTGATTTCATGGGAAAAAAATCAGCGCCACTAATTGATTTGGCAATCGATTATTCAATTGGAAGAAGTTGAGGATTTTAAAAAATAAATAAAACAGGGAAATTAGGGTTTTACTTTTTTCCCTACACAATAGCTATATATATTGCATTAGTTGGGTTTGGGTTAGTGTTTCTTTAAGGGAGGTGGCACACAAAAAAAAACTCTTACAAATTGTTTGTTTTTGTTGTCCTAACTAATCCTTACATAAAGGGGAGGCATCACACCGATTACTGTAGAAGAAAATATTCTTGGTAGGAGGCAAAGTTTCAACACGTTAGGAGGCAAAGTTCAAGACTTGGTGGACTATAACAGGTTTGTTCTTCCAATGCCTTTAGAGAATTTTTTTGTTTTTTTTCAAATGCTTATGGGTCCAATACTATTATCTCAGCCATGATTACTAAAATTTGGGTTAGGGTTCTTTTACTGGGGGCAGCACACACACACACCTACAGTAGTTTACTGTTTTTGTTCTCCTAAAAATACCTATCATAAAGGGGAGTCAACACACATATTCCTGGGAGAAAAACAAATCTAGGTAAGATGCAAATTTTCAAGTATTATAGGATTATAACATGTTTGTTCTTCCAAATCCTATGTACAAATATTTATAATTTAATATATATGGGAGGGAACCATATTAATTGATTTGTAAAAGTCCTAAAATTAGTACTAAATATATTTATTTGTAGGAAAATCAGAAGGGCTGATTTCATGGGAAAAAAATCAGTGCCACTAATTGATTTGGCAATCGATTATTCAATTGGAAGAAGTTGAGGATTTTAAAAAATAAATAAAACAGGGAAATTAGGGTTTTACTTTTTTCCCTACACAATAGCTATATATATTGCATTAGTTGGGTTTGGGTTAGTGTTTCTTTAAGGGAGGTGGCACACAAAAAAAAACTCTTACAAATTGTTTGTTTTTGTTGTCCTAACTAATCCTTACATAAAGGGGAGGCATCACAAAGGGGAGGCATCACACTGATTACTGTAGAAGAAAATATTCTTGGTAGGAGGCAAAGTTTCAACACGTTAGGAGGCAAAGTTCAAGACTTGGTGGACTATAACAGGTTTGTTCTTCCAATGCCTTTAGAGAATTTTTTTTGTTTTTTTCCAAATGCTTATGGGTCCAATACTTTTATCACAGCCATGATTACTAAAATTTGGGTTAGGGTTCTTTTACTGGGGGCAGCACACACACACACACACCTACAGTAGTTTACTGTTTTTGTTCTCCTAAAAATACCTTACATAAAGGGGAGTCAACACACATATTCTTGGGAGAAAAACAAATCTGGGTAAGATGCAAATTTTCAAGTATTACAGGATTATAACATGTTTGTTCTTCCAAATCCTATGTACAAATATTTAGAAGTTTGCCAGACTATTATGCGGCCATTGCTATTTTCACAGTCATGATTAAAACAAGTAGAGTTAGGGTTCTTTTTTTAAGTTTGGCGGCTAAGACACTCACACACATTTGTCTTAGAATTGGGTATTTTTTTCTCCTTAAAGAACCTTATATAAATGGGAGGCAACAAACATATTCTTGCAAATGAAAATTTATAGGGTAAGAGGTAAAGATTCAACAATTTTTGGACTATATCAAGTTTACTGTTCTAAAAAATAATAAATGGCTCAAAACATGTTTGAAGGTGTTTTATTACAAAGTTCATTTTGTTTATAAATCTTGATCAAATGATTCTAAATAATATAAAAAAGATGCAGACATATGGGAACAATGTAAAATCACACGCATGAAATGTGAAAGTTTAGGAAGCAATGGCTTAGGGAACCTCACTGTCACCGCTTACAATTTTCCCAAGTAGCAGCCAAGTGCATATCCAATTACACATTTACTTGCTCTACTTTTTTGGGAATAATTGTTTATATGCATTTGATGTGAAAAGGCTTGTGACGTTGGAACTTGGCAATTTATTGGATTGGAGCAAAATACGGGTTTGGTTTTGAATAATAACTGCGTCCTAAATGATTTTTTTTTAAAAAAAAATCATTGCAGTAAGAAATTTAGGTAAACCTTTTCTACCTATTTTAGTGAAGAAAAAGTAAATTAGGTACTCTTTGAACTCATTTTAGGGGGTAGTGGTGAACAGCATTATGTAGTGGGAATAGAATGATGGCCAACAAACATGAAGCGTCATTTTTAATAATGGTATAGCTATGTGTTTTCAACCTTTGCTTTATTGTTACTAGAGAATTCTATAGATGTGGGGCTGAATGGGCTAAATATTATAGCATCAAATTATACATAATGGGGACCCATTGTCCACACTCTTACACCTTTACCTCACTTTCTATGATCCAACCATGAATTAAGGGATTTTCTAATTATATACAAATTATATACCCATTGTCCTCCTCAACAATTGAAAACCAAATAGAGGTTGAAATTTTTTTGAATTTTATTTAATTTAAATTCCCTCATTCCCTCTCTATATTTATAATTATAGTCAGCTAATTATTTGATTCATGAGTAAATCTTTAATTTTTCTACTCCCTTTGCCTTTGATTTTGCAACAACTCATTTAGACAGTTTTCGTGTCAAATATTTCCCATGTAAAATTAGTTTATGCCATATGTTGTTTGACACAGTTTTTATTTCATGTTTACTTATTTGTGGAAATTACACTTAGCGAACCACTTGCAATTTTACTTTCACTGGGTGCAAATTCAGATTTGATTAATGTATATTTATAGATCATTTCTTTTGATATGATATATTCATAGATATGTAATGGTGTGAACCAAAGACTTCATCCTGCATATCAATTGTGTATATTATAATAGAATCTAAGTCCGGAGAACTACAAAGGATATGCGAAATTCATCCTGCATATCTCGCATTACAGTATCCCCTATTATTTCCATATGCAGAAGATGAATATAGAGATGACATCATTTTGAGAGGATCAATCATAACTGAAACTGCCAAGAGGGTGAGAGTGTCAATGAGGGAATTCTTTGTCTTTAGGCTCATGAAAAGAAACGATGAAGCTCACACGTTACTCTTATCAAGAAAATTATTTCAACAGTTTTTGGTTGATGCATTCACAATGATTGAGTCATCTAGATTGAGATATATCAGGATGAACCAGACCATACTAAGAGCAAAACTGTACAAAGGTCTCACTGAGTGTGTTTTGAGCGGGGATACTGTTGGATCATTTGTGGGTAAACGTATACTGCTGCCATCTTCTTTTACTGGTGGAGTAAGGTATATGTTCCATAATTACCAAGATTGCATGTCTATATGCCTTTGGGCTGGATATCCAAATTTATTTATCACATTTACATGTAATCCACAATGACTTGAGATACAACGTTATATTAAAGAAAGAGGTCTCGGTGCTGAAGACATGCCTAACATTGTATCCAGAGTCTTTAAAATTAAACTGAACGAGCTTATTAGGGATTTAAAGCAAGGGGAATATTTTGGAAAGGTCCAATCAGATATGTATATCCATTTTCTTAACTTATATACAAAAAGTCAGACAACTTTATGACTAGGAAAGTAATTGTATACATTAATTATTATATATATACTCTGTAATGTGTTATAATAATAAATTTTTTACAGTGGTATATACGATCGAGTTTAAGAAGCGTGACTTGCCTCATGCTCATATATTGTTATTCTTGCACCCTGGTCATAAGCACCTCACCCCCGATGACATTGACAAAATAATATCTGTTGAGATCCCTAATAAAGAAGAAAATCCTAGATTGTATAAAATTGTTAGGGATTGTATGATGCACGGTCCATGTGGTGCTGCTGCCAATGCTAAATCACCGTGTATGAGAGACGGAAAATGTACAAGACACTTTCCTAAGAAATTTGTAGATAGAACATCGATTGATGATGATGGATACCCTTGCTACAGAAGGAGGGACGATGGCAACTCTATTGATAAGAACGGTGTACTACTTGATAACAGGTAAGAGTAAATACCATTTATCTATCATATGTCATGTTGTTTATTTGATTCAGATAAATTATAAAGAAAAATTGTATTTTGTTAATTATATATACATTTTTCAACAAGTTTGTTGTTCCGTATAACAAAGATGTCCTTCTAAAGTATGAGGCACACATTAATATTGAGTGGTGTAACCAATCAAGGGCAATTAAATATCTATTCAAATACATAAATAAGGGGTTTGATCGCATCACAACTGTTTTTTACCAGTCAAATGAAAACAATTCACAGAATCATTTGGTGGATGAGATTAATATGTATTACGATTACAGATTTGTTTCTGCATGTGAGGCAGCGTGGAGGATATTTTCGTTTGACATTCACCATCGAGAGCCGCTTGTAGAAAGGCTATCCTTTCATCTACCAGATGAGCAGTTTGTTGTCTTTCAGGAGAGTGAAAACCTTGATGATGTTGTGAACAGAACAAGTATGAAATTAACTAAATTTCTAGCTTGGTTTGAGGCAAATAAGAAATATCCACATGCTAGACATCTGACGTATACTGAGTTTCCAAATTACTTTGTTTGGAAACAACAGACTAAAGAGTGGTTACCAAGGAAGAAAGGCTTTTCGGTTGGGAGATTATATTATGTTCCACCCGAGACTGGTGAGTTGTATTATATGAGACTCTTGCTGAACATTCAAAGAGGATGCACAAGCTATGAAGACATTAGAACAATTAATGAGGTTGTCTATGCTACATTTAAAGCAGCATATTATGCAATTGGTCTTCTTGATGATGATAATGAATTTATAGAAGGTATAAAGGAAGCTAGCAGATGGGGCACTGACCATTACTTGAGGAGCTTATTCATCACGCTCCTACTATCAAATAGTATATGTAGGCCAGATCAAGTCTGCGAACATACATGGAAATTGATGTATGATGATATCATTCATAGACGGTGCAGACTATTTAATAATTCAGGTAAAACTTATTATGTTATGAAATAAATATATTTGATGTCGATATGAATTTGCTAATGTATATGCGACTTAAATATGGATGCAGTTTTTCGAAATTAAAATATTATCTGATAAAGTATGTAAATATAATTACTCTGACACCATCTAATTTTGTCACAGGGCTATCCATGAGTGACAATGAGGTTAAAGAACACACACTAACAGAGATAGAGAAGTTGTTACGGAATTATGGCAAGAGCCTACGTGACTATCCACCAATGCCATTGGCAAATGATTTTGGAGATTTATATGAAGATAATAGACTTATTCATGATGAGACTGCCTATGATAGGGATAAGCTAACACAAGAGCACATAGAATTATTCTCAAGTCTTACCGATGAGCAGAAGACTGTCTTTACAAAAATCATGTCAGCTGTTTCTTATGAGAATGGTGGTCAGTTCTTTCTTTATGGTTATGGTGGAACCGGAAAAACATTTGTCTACAGAACACTAACTGCAGCTTTACATTCTAATGGTAAGATAGTATTGACAGTCGCTTCAAGTGGTATTGCGTCACTTCTCCTTCCTGGTGGTAGAACAGCACATTCCAGATTTTGTATCCCTCTGAATGTCAATGAGGATATATTTTGTAACATAAAACCAGGGACGCCCCTGTCAAAACTATTAGCTGCTACAAGGTTGATCATTTGGGACGAGGTCCCTATGACGCATAAACATTGTTTTGAGGCATTGGATAGAACCCTTAGAGATATACTGAAGCATACAGATNTCATGTCAGCTGTTTCTTATGAGAATAGTGGTCAGTTCTTTCTTTATGGTTATGGTGGAACTGGAAAAACATTTGTCTACAGAACACTAACTGCAGCTTTACATTCTAATGGTAAGATAGTATTGATAGTCGCTTCAAGTGGTATTGCGTCACTTTTCCTTCCTGGTGGTAGAACAGCACATTCCAGATTTTGTATCTCTCTGAATGTCAATGAGGATATATTTTGTAACATAAAACCAGGGACGCCCCTGTCAGAACTATTAGCTGCTACAAAGTTGATCATTTGGGACGAGGTCCCTATGACGCATAAACATTGTTTTGAGGCATTGGATAGAACCCTTAGAGATATACTGAAGCATACAGATACAACAGCCACAAAGACGCCATTTGGTGGTAAAGTTGTGGTACTAGGTGGGGACTTCAGACAAATACTCCCAGTTATACCCAGTGGAAGTAGACAAGATATTGTTGCTGCAACTATCAACTTTTCTTATCTATGGAAACATTTTTAGGTGCTAATCTCAAGTTGAAATTCATTATGTATAACATTAGTAGAGTATGACTATTCATATAATTTTTCCCCCAAATTTGTGCAGGTTTTAAACCTAACCAAAAACATGAGATTGGAAACAAGGTCTGTAGATCCCCACACAGTTGAGCTGAGAGAGTTCTCCAATTGGATATTGAAGGTTGATGACGGTGAAACATGAGATACAAATTATGGTGAAGCTATTATTCAGATACCATATGACATATCCCTACGATGTAACGGTGCTCCAATTCATGATATTGTGGAGTCGACTTATCCTGGATTCCTGACAAAGATGCAAGATCCAACATACTGCCAAGAAAGAGCTATACTAGCCCCTACATTGGAAGTGGTAAGAAAAATCAATAATTATATGGTTTCTTTATTGCCTGGTGATGAAAAGATTTATTTGAGTTCGGACAGTACGTGCAAATCGTGGGGAAATAGATTAGATGATATTCATACACCTGAATTCCTAAATGGTATCACCCTATCTGGCCTTCCAAACCACAGGTTAAAACTGAAGTTGGGCGTACCTGTCATGTTAATAAGGAACATAGATCAACGAAATGGATTGTGCAATGGAACAAGACTGATAATCACCCAACTTAGGAGATATGTACTAGAAGGAAAAGTTATTTCTGGAGTAACATTGGAGAAAAAGTGTTCATACCAAAGATGAACATGACATCCTCTGACAAGAAAATGCCTTTTAAATTACAGAGAAGACAATTCCCCCTGCAAGTTTGCTTTGCTATGTCAATCAATAAAAGTCAAGGCCAAACTCTTTCGTATGTTGGGTTATATCTACCAAAACCAGTTTTCAGTCATGGACAACTATATGTAGCTTTCTCAAGTGTTTGAACAAGGAGCGGCCTCAAAATTTTGGCAATCGATACAAATGGGAGTTCTACAACAAGGATCATAAATGTTGTCTACAAAGAGGTGTTCAACAAAATCACACAAAAAGGTACATCATAACTTAATTAAATCATGCCCGTTAATACACATACAAACACAATATATTTGATATCATACATTATAACTATACCAATATTGCAATTCCAGAGTCAGAGCAAGTTCATGGGAACTTAGACGTAGACGCTGACAGCAACAATTATAGGTAATTACATTACAGTTTTCTCTTATTCTTGCATTAGTTTAATGCATTGTTAACTTACCTATGGATTTATGATTGATGCTTGGAATATATTGCATTATCATTCAAAGGATGAAATTTGCACTTTATATATTATATACGGTTGATTTTTATAATTTAAGATTCCATGATCACCAATAATTCATCCCACATCTACTTCTCGAGTCCCTCCCGCAGCGGCCTGCGCATCGCGCGGGAATAGTACTAGTATAAATAATAATAAATATCCCCACTTTCATATTCTAGCAATAAATTCTCCATTCATATTAACTATTTGGTAGGCAATTTTACTTGATATAAGTACAGTTAGTGCATAGAGATCTCTCAAATGCGTAGTGCTCTCAAGATCTATCTATCACATGGTATAAAAAATTAAAAATAAAAATAATAAAAAAAGTAGAAAAGAAAGAGAGGGAAGAATTACATAAAGTTACATAGAAAATTCTTTTCGGGGTGTTTGGCATCAAGATATTCCCGCTTGATGGGAATGCTGAAAGCAGAAAAGTTCCGAAAGTCGCATGAAACACAAATTGCACAGCGGGAAGCTTCTTTTGTGTGTTTTCTATTTTTGGTATGCGTTTTGCGTTTTGGCCCCGTTTCCAAAATGGAGACGTGCCATTTTCTGACGTCTCAGTGCTTCTAAGGTTTTAATGAGATTTGAACATGGAATTTTCATAATAAAATGTCAAGTGCTCAATCATTGGAATGTATTTTAGATATTGGCAAGAGTGAAAAATTATCATTTATTTTTAAATGCAATATTTAGATTCAATATAAGGTTTCACCCCTTTCAATTCTAGTTAGACACTTTTATGCTATGTTTGGAAGTTTGAAGGGGATAAAATGAAATGGTTCATAAAGTGAAGAGAATGATGGGGAGTTGCCTTTCTCTTGTTTGGATGTTTAAGTCAGAAAGAGTAGGGAATTACCTTTCTCTTGTTTGGGAGTTAGAGTGAAAATGAAGAAGAGATAAATTATAAAGGCAGATTTCTAATATAATTCTTGTGTTTTAAATTTTGAAAAGAACTTAAGGAGTATGTTAGTAATTTTATAATTTTTTTAAATTAATTTTGTTTTACATTCTACCACCTCCACCCTAATTTGAGGGGAAAAGAAATTTGGGGAGTTTGAAGAGGAAGGATTAGAATTGAGTTCCTTTCCATTTCATTAATTTTTCTTGCTTAAAGTCTTTAAAATAATGATAGGTTACTTTTCCCCTTTCCATTCCATCCCCTCCTCATTTATTCTATCCATCCAAACATAGCACTAATGAGATCTCAATACCTATTGTCCAGACAATATTGAGAGAAGAAAAAGTAGGCCAATAGGAGTTGATTCAATTAATATGAATTAAAGTACTGCACTTATAAACCTTAAGTTCAATTTCTGCTACTAGCATTTTCTCTTGGTAACTGATATGTAAGTATCACTGTAAGCATTCATTAAAATATGTGATATGTCGTGGCTTTAAAACGATGTAGCTTCTGGTCATCTTAAACTTTTAAGATAATAAAAAAAAAAAAGAGTAGGATATCCAATAATTAAATTAAAATCTCAAAAAAAAATAAAATTGATGAAGGCATATAAAACAATGGCTCTACCTACTATGGGAAAATTGATACTCATTGAATCTTCACTACTTTTTTGTGATAACTTTTCTATAATATATTTTTTAGTGATAACCTATTCTATAATTGTAATAAGCCCAGAATCTGAATTTGATAAAAAAAGAAAAAAGATTTCAGACCAATTAAATTTTGTTTACCATGTAATTTATATACAATTGTAAAACAGATGAAGTTTTCAGTCGTAAGTTTCTCTAATTCAAATCCTTTTAATTTCTGTATTGGAAAAAAAAACAAATAATGAACATCAAGGCCCACTAGTTTATAATGGTTGGAGCTTTAAACAAGGCTACGCACATGCTCGTAATTATAACAAACGTTAATCTAACAAAAGAATAATATTTAATAATTGATAGCCGCAAAACTTAGGCTCAAAATGAATGCAACAGGCACATGCACGCGGGAAAGCTGTCTTGCATATGCGGTCCTCGTACATGTACATGCACACACACAAACAAGCATAGTGATGTAATATTTGTATTGGCCACTAATACAAAGATAGGGCAAACAAAGCATAGTCAATAGTGTTGATTCTCTGGAAGCAACAAATTAGGATTAATAGTAAAATCTATTCTCGTCTTTTTCTTATTTGCCTTGTATATTTTTATTATAAAAAGTTTAAGGTGAAAAAAAATTATTTCATTCTAAGGCCAAAGTAATATCACCAGCCTTAACAATAAATTACAATAATACTTACAAGCCGCCAATAAAAAAACGGCTAACATTGGGATTCGCAAAGTGCTGGAATGAGATTTTTTTTTTTGGTCTTTAGCTGAGGTATCTTCAGGCTTTGCTTAGAACTAATCCTCCAAGGTACTGTCAAGTGCTCTTTATAGCGAGAACCCAAGAAGGTTTGGAATAAGATTTGATAAAACATAAAGCATGATAAAGAGCATCAACAATTTCAGCCACGAGGCATTTCAATGACATCTAAACTGTTCTACACACAAATAGGCTAACGTTTAAACTGGAAAATTGGGATGAAGTATGTAACTAGACATCCGATGAAAATGGCTTCTAACAGGCACCCAGAAAAATATGAAAAAGGAATATGAAATATTTTTTAAGACAGGCTAAACAAAGCTAATTGATAACTCAGTCGTCAAACAGATTAAACAAAGGCTCATCATCAGATTGTTCCTCTGGTTCTTCCTTCTCCTCCTTTGCTGCAACAGGAGCAGGCGCAGCATCAGAAGTAGCAGCCGCCACAGAAGCCATGGCAGCTGCGAACTTGCTTGGATCCTACAATTTTTGTTGTTCAGAGATAAAATCACTTTAACAAAAGAACAGAATGACTAAGTACGTCAAGAAGCAATTTTGTTGTTTAAAGATTGAATCAGTTTTCCAAAAGAACAAAATGGCTTGGTATGTCAAGATGCATTAAGTACCAACCTTCAAGTACTCCTTGACTTCGTCAGCTTGACGGAAGTTGTACTCTGTAGCCACAGCAACAGCCAGAGCATTCTTGTATCCATTGATAAACATGTGTGGTGCTGCAGCAAGCGATGGGTACGAGATGGCTAAGGACATTGAGCTGACCATGGAAACCCCAGCAGCAAACTTTGCAACAAGGTCATCTTCAGTAAGATCAAGAACCGCAGGGCAGAAGATTGATCCATTATCATAAATATTGCTGACTATAAGGCCATATGAAAATGGTCTTATCCCAAGCTTGGATAGGAGGGCAGCCTCAGATGAACCCACCTTCTCACCTTGCTTAATGAGATCCACCGAGGAAATAATTTCAACAGTCCCTTTGTTGATCTTGGTTGAGATGTTGAGAACCTGAATATGATATGTTAGAATAGAGCAGTAGTAGTATCAAACTTGAATGAGGGCGAATCCAAATTCAAAACAAACCTGAAAGAAAGAAGTCTGTGAAGGATCGAGTCCAGTGTTTCCTGGGGGCACAACAACATCAGTTGGTGCGACAAGGCCAACACGTGCTGGAGCTCCGACCTGCATAAATAAGGGGTAAGATGCTAAGTAACTGATGGGAGAAGAAGGAAAGGAAATAAGAAAAGGAAGGAGAAAAGTAAAAACATATACGACATTTTAAGGATTGCTTTTGACTCCACTATTGCAACTGTGGAGAATGAGATTTTGAGTAAACATAAAACTTCATGCATTAGAAAAACATGGTATCATATCCTCTCCAAACATCAAAATTAATTTCTCAGTACCAACTTTCATAACATCAAAGGATGCATTTAGTGGATTAGCAGAGGTAATAGAAAAAATATGACAAAAGACTTAGTAGAACAAAATTATCCAAATTGTTCCACGTATATAAATGTGCATTGAGAAGTAACAACCCTTGGGATTTGAGGCAACAAAGCTAATCTCAAGATATTAGTTTCCATATCAGCACATCTCTTCATAAAATTAAAACGTCAAACAAGTCAACATTCATGTAAGCATATTCAGGTCTCAAGGGAAGCCTTTATGGAGTCATATCCAAATTCAGATTTTTCAACAGGAAGGGAACATGATGTCACTAAGCAAAAAGAATCATTAACCACCGCCGTGCACTGCTTCAAAGAATTTCCAACTTTGTTCGGATCAAAAAAGGAAGAAGGGGAGTCATTTCTTTATCTATCAAGGCATACAAAAATTATATAACAAAGCTAAAAATACCTTAGTTTATTAATATCATAATGACAAAATCACAAACTGCACAAGGTAGGCTTGTAAGTTGAATGAAAATTATTTTAAAAATGTGAAGCTATACCAGTCATAAATCAATTTATGCACACATACATTCTAAATTTCCTCAATGATTAACTATACCTTCCTATTTAAGTACCAACACATAATAATAGAAATCAGATCTAAAGCAACAAAGAGCATTTATTACCTTGTACTTGGCAATCTCGTCTCTCACTTCCTTCAAATCACCCTTTGTGAATATCATTCCCACATTTCCCTTGCTCACGAGAAAGAATACAGATAAGCCAGTCAACATCCAAAAACATCTTTATTGAAAATTGAGGAGCATATATATATATATATATATGTAATAGAGAAAGAAAAAAGAAAAAAAATTACACTAAAATCAAACCATAAAATGGCATGAATATACGAATATATTACATAATTCAGAGACCCAATATCTCTAAATCGCTATCTGATATTACATCTCCATTACAAAGACCCAGATGAAATACATTTAGATTCTTAAGAAATTACTGATGCAATGACATCATTAACACATAGGGATAAATTATAAATATCACAATTCCCAAACCAAAATTCCAGTTGTTAAGACCAAAGGATTCATTTTTCTAACTCCATATTCCACATTTCACATACCCAGATGAAAAAGTCACGTTATGGGAGCAAAGTGATAGGATTTTACCACTAGGAGAGGAAGGAGACTCTCTACGGCCTCGTTTCCACTCATCTCAGCATGCCTCTTGATGGATCGTTTCATCATGGTGTTCTTCCCCATCAAGATGATGGAGTCACCTCGGAGGCCCTGCCGAATATCCTGCATTTGCTTCGAACCAACGTTATCGGCACCGACGATGAGTATCTGAGAATACTCGCCGAGCAGACGGCATAGCTTTTGGTCGTACTGGACTTTCTTCTGGGCCCTTGAGGGTTTGATGGCCATTGTTGAGGTGAAGCAAAGCTAAGGAAGAAATTGGAGAGAAAAAGAAATGGAATCTCTAGGGTTTTTGTTGCCGGACACAGAAAACCCTCTGCAAGCTGCGGAAACGCTCTACTCTACTAACTACTGACCATTTCATGCATATATAAGGATATGTTGAGAATGGATCGGGGCCCAGTTAGTATCCAGATTTGTGGGTTCAAACAGAATTTTTTTTGTCTTTTTATGATACGTGGGCCCACACTTGGATCTCAGTTTGTAAGCCTCGGAATTGGATTCATAAAAAATACAATCATTAAAAATAGAAGTAGTGCTATTGTCTATTTAGTTGGATGGGTTTTAGTAAGACTCACCTAATAAAATGTATATTGTTGTAAAGATATCAAAAAATTGAGTTAAATGTGATAGAATACATAATTTTTTATAAAATACAATATTAACATGATATAAAAAAAATTGTACTAAATAAAAAATTTAATTTTTGCCTAAAATATGGAGTTTAGCAAAAGCAACAAGAGGAAAAAAAAAAAAACGTAGAATTGGATTTTGTTGCTTCTCTTACCAAAAAAAAAAACAACATTTTGTTAAATATGATATAAATTCTAAATTATGGTTATTAGCATGAACTATGGAATACGAAACTTTCACATTTTGTCCTTCCAAGAATTCATATGAAAATAAATCTTACTAAAGTTAAAGGAGTAAAAGGAATAAAATTGACTGAAAAAAATAATGTTTGCTAAAGTATTTACGAAAATGGAGTAATGTGCAAATTTATTATAGAAATTGGGCACTTTTGATTAATTTATTCACGGGCACGCAGACAAAAGAGAGACACGCTACATTGAAAGTAGTAGATATATTAGAGTCACGCTACATTAATGTAGCAGGACAATCATTCAATTCGAGTTGTTCAACTTTTCATTTACAAGGTGTCACGCTACTTTGCAAAGTAAGTGACTCCAAATAACACGCTATTTCAAAGTAGTGTGACAACGAGAAACACACTATTTTAGGAATAGTGTGACAAGGAAAAAATGCTATCTCGATGTAACGTATTTGTTTTGCAATTAAGCATGCAATTAAGATGTAGTATCCTGCTATATTAATGGAGATTGACTTCAATAAAACTATTACTTCTAATGTAGCATGTCTCTCTTTGTTCGCATACCCTTAATAAATTAATCATAAGTGCCCATTTCTATAATAAGTTTGCATAATACCCTTTTTCCGTAAATACTTTGTCAATTTGTATTTTTTTAGTCAATTAGCCGAGTAAAAGTTACTTTGTTTTAAATATGTTTGGTTGTAACATGAAAACCATTTAGGAGAGTAACACAAGGGAAAATATTTTGGATCCCCTTTGCCAATTCTCTGTCTTTTCAAACTCTCTTCCCTTTTTTTTTTTTTTTTTTTCTGTCTTCATCTCCTCAAATTACTAAATATATCAAACATAATTAAAGAGTAATGTTTATACTTATTGTTATTTCTTTTAAAAAAATGATACTTCCCTAATGTTTACCTCTTTACCCCTACTAAACATATTCTAAGGAAATGAAACAAAATATTACCAAGAGAAAATGAGGAGTAGATTGCTTTAACTTCAAAAATCTACCGTATACTAGAACATGAGGAGTTTGATAAGAGAAAATGAAATAGAACAAAGTGAATATATTTAGGTGTTTGTTAAGCTATATTTGGCACTTTTGGGGGTAGCTAGTGCTATCCTATAGCTAGTTGGGTGGGTTCTGGTGAGACTCACCCAGTGATTTTTGTGTCTTTACGAATATCACAAAAAATTGGGTCACTTAATATGTGACGTAATACACAATTTCTTATAAAATGCAAGAATGACACTATATAAGAAAACGTGTCAAATTCCATCTTTTTGGCAAACGTTGAATTTTTAGATCTGTCTCTAATATGATTTTATGATTTGGTGCTTGCAAAAGGGTTGGAATTGCGATTCCAAGTATTGAACTCAGATACCGCAACTTCACAATTGAGGCTAATGTTCAAATTGGTTCAAGAGCTTTGCCAACTTTGATCAATTATTCATTGGACGCCTTTGAGGTTTCATCTTCAATTTTCTTTGTAAATTTTGACCTATAATTGTAAAATACAAACTATACTTGTTCACATCTCAGTACAATTGGGGTCAAACATATATGCTCCACTAGTCTCTTTATCGAAGTAATATTTTTTTAATATATTAAAGTTGTTATGATCTGTATTATGCACTTCTCTCACTTTCTCAAAGAGTGAGCTTTTAAAATTAAGATGTCATTTTTTGCCTCTGTTTTTCTTACCTTTGTTTTTTCTTTTGGTTAGGGAATGGGGTGGGATAGGAAAGAGGATCAAAGATTTGAAAAATGCATTTTTGCATCTTATTTTCACCATTATCCCATTTTTGAAACAAATTTCATAGATACTGTAATTTTTATTTTTTTAAAAATTATTTTTATATTTTGATGAAGGAGGAGAGAGAGAATCAGATCAGAAATGGGTGATGCAATTGTGTAAATTGTGCCACCCATTTCTGATCTGACACTGTATTGTTCAGAGAGGTGTCGCAATTAGAGAAATTGTGTCACCATGAAGGTGACGCAGTTTTCCCAATTGCATCACCATTGTATGTGACCTAATTCCTTGGTATTTATGTAATATTGCGTTAACTATATTATGTGACGACTTTTCAAACTGTGTGACGACATTTGTTAGAGCTTTATATAAGGGCGAGAAATAAAAAATAACTTGCTTGTGAGAAATAAAAAAGAAAGTGGTGATGGCAAGATAATGGAGCTTGTTGTACGAAAATTATTTTAACTTATTAAAGAACTCATATATTCATCATTTTTAAGCTTGTTGTTTCCCTCTCAACTAGCACCCTCTAAGTCTATATATACAAACAATCTAGGCTTGTATTCAGAGTTTCCCTGGGGTTGGTAAGGCCAAATGGGGCCACCCTAGCCCATTGAGTGCTCTACCTCGGGCCATCGACATCATATGCTCTACTAAAACAGATTTTGTGAAAAACCAGCTATATCTGATCTTGGTTGGCCTTTCACCCCTAGCCATAAGTCATCCCTGTATTTTGCCACATATGTGCGTTCAGTCCTCTAAGGCATGTTATATACTTTAAGGTGTTTATTGAAATTGATATCATAGTCTTGTTTGTTACATAATGTTTAAAGTGTGTTAATTTTGACTCATGCTTTAAGATGTGTTAAATTAATTTTGTTATGAGATATTGTTTAAAATGAATAAGTTTATAAGTATTAAATTAGATAAGAAGTGCATGATTTGTGGTATGTGTAGTTAAATTAGATAATATATAAAGAATTTTGAGATTATAAATAAATGTTTATGTTGCTTATGGGGTAAAAGATTTTTTTTTTTTTTTATTGTTGTTTTGGAAACAATTTTTATAGCTATGCATGGTACTTTGTAAATAATTTCTATCATTACTGTACTTATCAGATTTATTATATACTATTTTAAAAAAAAAAAAGAAGAAATGTGGGACTTATATTTAAAAATAATTTATGCTTTATATTAGAATATTGTTATAAATAAATGTATTGATAATTAATATGAAAATTTTATATATTAATAGTGCATGAATAAACCATTTAGGAAGAATATGCAATTTTTAATATATTACAATGGTAGGATCTATGATAGGGCTCAATGTGTGATGTATGAGAGTGTGACCCCCATTAAGTTGAACTTGAGGAATATATGTGGACTAAATAGGTTAAAATATTTTGTCCACCGTAAAATGTGTTTTCAAGCAAATCAAGTGATTAATAAGATAATTTATAGATATCCGATATTAGTCAAACCATTACTTTTTATTGTATTTAATTTGGGGATTGATGAAGATATTGAGATGATGTTTGAAAGTAATGCTCAACATAATACTTTTTGTCTAATTGAGATATATATAAAGATTGACACTATGGATGATGAGATTGGTGGAAATAGTGGACAACCTGAAGCTGTTGATGGAGCTAGCATAAGTTCAATTTCTCATTCATTCTCCACATACAGTTAAGTGAGTTTAGGATCTAAAGGATGTTATCAACCAGATATTACTACTTTTCCCCTTCATCCTTCTTATCCTAATTATTGCCAAGGGTTGATGCCACCATAAATTCATGGCTATGATTATAGTGACATGTGACTGAGTTTTAATGTGAGGAAATTATGGAATATAGAAGAAAATTAAATTGAACTGAGTCGTTGTGGTAACGAGTACTGGGTTACAAGTCTTTGTAACTCTTCTATTGATCCATTAATTGATATAAGTCACGATGATGAAGATTTGAATGAAGAGGGAAGTAGTGACTCTGATGGTGAATAATTATTGGATTTGAATGTTGATGCTGCCCATAATGATGGAACCGGTTGTAGCACATCACAAAATACACAAGTACTGTAATATAGTGTTCTCTTAGGTCATTACTCATACGTTAATTGGGACGCTTTACAGATAACTGATGATGTCGGAGGACTAGCCAATGAAGAGTGACAAAGAGACCAAAAGTTGTATGTCGGCCAAATATTTCAAACAAAACTACAAAAGACACGCTGCAACTTGTTATTAAACAATATTTCTTGCACATACATCATACATTTATAATGAAAGAGTCAGACTAGAATATGTGAAACTTGATATCTCTGAATCACAGTAACGGGTGCAACTAACGACTTAGAGCTTGCTTGAGGACCAAGAACAAATTATGGAAGATTAAAAAATACAACAGTCCTCATACTTGTGTGTCTCTCACTCTGACACAAGATCACAATAAGATTGATCATAGTGTGATTACGTCCACCATTTATGGGATGGTTGGTGAGAAGCCAGATGTTTCCATAAAACTCATCCAGCTAAGAGCAGATAAGAAATGACTTCTCCTACTAAATATCTTATAAGAAAGCATGTCGCATAAAGCAAAAGGCAATTGCAATAATGTTTGGTAACTGAAAAGATAGTTACATTCAATTGCCTAGATGGATTCTGCAATGAAAGTCTTCACACTTGGAACAGTGATAGAATGATGTCTTGATGATTATTGCATTGGGAGTCCCGCTGAAGAGGGGACTAAAACATTTAAGCGTGTCTTTTGGACTTTCAAGACATTTGTAGATGCTTTATCTTTTTGCAATCCAATTATTCAGATCGATGTAACATTCTTATACGGGAAGTATCATGGTATATTGTTAATCACTACAATGCAAGATATTAATCATCAATCTTTGCCATTTGCATATAATATTGTTGAAAAAGAAGTCAAACCTGCATGGACATAGTTTCTAAAGTTACTCCATAAGCACATTGCATGAGACATTCAAAATCTGACATTGGTCTCACATCACCATATTAGTATATTTTTCTCCATCAATGATGAACGATTGAGATGATATCCACTATGAGCTCACAATTTCTTTTGCTTACGACATGTTGTGAACAAATTGAAACAATGCTTTCAAGAACAATTCCTTGAAGTAAAAAATATACATAAGTGGTAAGAGCATCACTTTTTTTTTTCATAAATATTGATATTACTAATTAGTCAATTTCTAATTATTGACAGTTATTTTGCTATGAGAATCATTTTAGCTTCTCAATTTGAGAAACTCAAATTTGATGAGTATATAAGGGAGATACGAAGTGAATACTAGGATGATCGATTGTTGACATCTCTTCAAGATCCTGATCCAGCAAAGTAGACGTTATATGAGAACACTGAGAGGAGACGTTATGGGCAAATAATAACAAACTTGGTTGAATCAATGAATAAAACTTTGAAAGGAGTTCGCAACTTGCAAAAATTACATCACTTGTTCAAGCAATTTATTATAGGATGAATAAAATATTTTTGAATAGAAGAGACAGAGTTCAAGCACAAATGAGCAGTGGACAATGTTGGATCAATGATTTTATCAACATAATACAAATGAATGCAAAGAAGGCATTTATACGCAAGCCAATTGCCTCTGATAATTATATATGTTCTTTTGAAATTAAAGAGAGGTATAACCTATTCACAAAAAAATGGTGGGTGAATTTTTTCTTTAAATTTTGCTGAGAGAAAATGTGTTGGTAGAGAGTTTTAAGCCTTCCATATACCATGCTTTCACGTCATGACTGCATGCCCAGCTATTGCTTTAAATAGGAGAACATACATTGATTCTATCTATTCTATCTAGTCATTGGTGAATGTTTATTGTGGAACATTTAATCTAATTAGAAGAGAAAAATATTTGCTTCCAAATGACGGATTGAAGGTCGTGTCCAACCCTAAATGATGAGAAGAAAATGTCATCATCATTCTACTTGTATACAAAATGATATGATTGATGTGATTCTCGAGGCACACGAATAGATGCAGCCTTTGTTATATGGAAGGCCATAATAAGCATAATTGTCTCAATAGAAATGAAGATCATCCATGAATTTTTTTCTATGTTATTTTATTTACTTCCATGCCATTGCAATATGTAATTTAATTTTTTGATAAAATATTTTGTTGAATTCAAATAAATTTTAATGACTAAATATTATGTGAAAATGATGTTGTAATATACTTCAGAAGACAATTTTAGACTATGTTATTGTCATTGGATGGTAGATAATGAATTTTAGTATTTGTTAAATCATATATTGCATGACTCCCCCCAAGTATATAATGTAATATTAATGGAATGGTAACATAGAGAAGTTAAATCTACAACTTTGCGCAAATTAACTATAATCCAAAACATTTATGCTCTATGATGTTTGGCGATAACCATGTCAAGGCGAAATACTACGGAACTACGATCCGCTTTGTATTGCATCAGAGAAGAAAATAATCGTTTAAAAATAAGAATGATATGAGAGGATTGTGAATGTAGTGTCATAGAAGCAATGAATGCTAGTAACTTGGCAAATGCAACCATGTGGACTCGCTTGAGCAAAGAACTAGAATGTCAATCTAACATAGAGATGTCCGATGAAGAATGACCATGATGACCTTTTGCAACTTCGTTTCTATATCTTTGAGTTTTTGTTCAATTTATTTCATTTTTATCTCCATCTCCATCTAGATCTCCAATGTTTAATGTGATTACTGCCTTTATAAGAACATGTATTTAACGTAATGCTATTTATGTAATAATCAAAATTTAAACATTGTAATGTATTATTTTAAACAGGTTGAGACATTATGCTAAGAAAACGTAGTGCATCTTATGGTTATACTTTGTCATTATTGTCAAAGTTTAATTATAATTATGAAAGTGAAAAATATTATGATCCCAAAGAATATTATGCAGACTTACATTGTGAATGAGTTTATCAAAATGACAAGGCCAAAAATTTAGTGTAATAACTACAATCCCTTGGGTTTATAGATTATCCTTAATAATGGATTGAATAAATCAACATTATTATGAGGCGGTGATTTTACAAATTCGAAAAGAAAACAATCGAATGTTAGTGCATATATGCATGTACTATTTTTTAAAACTTGTTATGGAACAAGCTGTTGTTATGAATCGTAAGTTATTGCCTGTGAAATTTGAGCATGTAATGACTTATGTAGACTACATGACAAATGACAAATAGACTTGTTGCATTATGTTGTGTGTGAAAGTGTGAAATTATATTATAACTATTACTTTGTATTAATTAGGATGTTAATTTGTATGTACTATCACAATATATTTATCTTTATGTCGTCCTATTTATATTCAATTCACATTTTATTTTAAAGTAACTTCAATTAATAAATATGTATTTTGGTAGCTAAATGTCGATTCTATTGGAAGAATATGTCATGGATCCTAAATGGTTTGAAGAGAACGACCAATATGTGTGAAGATTTATGTCGTAAGGTTCACTATTATATTATAGGAAACACTTTACGATATACATGTGAATTCAACAAACATTATACATTACCCACTAAACCTACAACTTCTATGGAAATCAATGTTCATTTATAGGAAAAATTCTTACACACAAAAATTGTGGCTAGTTGAGGAGGCCAAGGTGTCCAGGTTATTGTCTTTATATATTGTTCTTTATATAGACATACCTAATTGGAGAACATTGAGAACTCTTATTCAGTACCTAGATCCAGTGCAACAACCACAATATCTAATTCCCACGGACGACAAATATATAGAAGCTATCAATTAGTGGTGGTCATATATACAACCTAAATACATTGACACAAACCATGATCGTAATCATATGATTATGAATTTTTACAAACCTTCAGTGCAATATAGGAGTGTCGCACAAGTCATGCGTATGATAAAGAATACATTGAACTGAAGGCATAATACGATTTGCACTGATTTGGATTTAGAACTGCTATCTATTGATCCACAGTTTCATGGACATTATCCGCAGCCATGCGACATCAACATTGCAATATAAAACTGTAGAGATGTGACATATCTTAACTTTCAAGAAATTGCACATTAGACAACTTGTTCTCATAGAGTTAGTATCCTAATTCTAACTAAGACACGGTTCGATGGTAGCTAATAGATGCAAAATCACATAGCATAGTGTATTAGATTTAATAACATTATCGCCACTAGTTGTGATGGCTTCACTAAAAGAGTTTGGATGATTTAAAAAGATGAAATATCACTTGTAAGAATTGATAATGTTGATTGGTATAATTTAGACATTAATTTAAATCTTCAAATGTCTTCGTGAGTTGATGAAAATAAATGCTCAAATAATGTAAATTAAAAGTTTATTCATTTACACATAACCTTAAATACAAATATATATGAAGAAGCATAATATAAAAAATACATCATAAAAATATCTACACTAAAGTCTTTGGCCACATCCATCATGTCTCAGTCGGCCCCATGTCCCACAATCTCGTCCATGTCTCTCACACAAGTAACAAAATTTCATTTCAAGGTATTGTTTTAGTTGCACAGGAAATAAAAACATTTCATAAATTTTGTGAAAACAAAAAAAATTTGAAAAAATGGTTCAAATAATTTTAAGCAATAATTATTTTTTTAATTTTAAAGAATAATAATAATAATAGAGATATATAAAATTATATAGTAATGTTGAATAACTACATTTTTAATCAACCACCACACATTTTTAATCAAATAACACTGATACAATCAATGCTTATAAATTTTGACAAACATTTATGTCTTTTTTAAAAGAAGAGAAGAAAAGCATAATGTTATTACTGTACTAGACGAATTACTATTGGATGGCTAAAAACTCCTCTTTGCCACTATCACTAATCGTGCAAGAATGTCAAAAAGACAAGGGACGATACTCTAGATGGGGATTTAGACCCTATGTCTCTGGAGGAAGGAGAGTTGGCGAGGCAAAAGGATGACTCCATGGAGATGGTTCAAGAAACCCCTATGCCTAGGCAAGGTGGGCCCATGGCTAGCCATGCAGAGGATATACATGATGTCCATGTTCTGTCATATAAAGAGCAACTGATAGGCTTTAAAGAGGTGTCGCCATAAGTATCCCCATAGAACAACAATATGTTTGACGATGAGTTGCTTACGTTTTGGAAGAGGATAGCGCTCCGGTGGGGGATGCTTCCTCTTTCAATCCTTGTCCTACCATTGCAGTCTCTCAAGAGGAGCATGAAGAGTACTGTACTCCTCACTCATAGTTTACTTATTGGGCAAGCGGTTAGGGCTAAGAATGATGACTAACATGCTACAGAAGATGCGGGAAAGGGATGGTTCTATCGAAGATGCAGTAGTGACTTAAACGAAGATCATTTTTTAGTTAGTTTCTCTAATCCATTTGATATGCGTTTTACTCTCACTGGAGGGCCATGACTGATCGCCAATCACTATTTGATTATGCACCGATGGTGTTTGCTTTTTGACCCTTTAGCACGCAGGTGAAACGGTTAGCTGTTTGGGTTTGGATTATGGGTTTTCCCATTGAGTTTCATAATGAATTTTTTTATTTTTTATTTTTTTTATGGAGAATAGGTTTTCTCATTGGTACCACTCTTAGAGTGGATAATACGACGTCTCAATTATCAAGGGGAAAGTTTGCCAGGATTTGTGTTGAGATTGATCTCCGTCGCAGTTTGGTTCCAAAGTTCATGCTCTATGGGAGGGAGATTGCTTTCGAGTATGGAGGTTTACATTTAGTTTGTTTTAAATGCGGAAAATATGGTCATCACAGTGAAGGGTGTGTTATTAGTCACCCAATGGCAGTTCCTGGTGGTGTAAATGGTAGTAGTCCGATGGTTTTAGGAACTTTACAAAGAGGATGTGGAGATGATGGTGGAAAAGACGGATAGGTTTGACATTGACTTGCAAGGAGAAAATCAGGGAGAAGCAGTTAAGCAATCTAATGTTTTTGGGACTTGGATGTTAGGTCAGAAAAATCAAAGGAGAAGTCTAGGTTTCGTAAGGAGAGCAAAGGTTATGCCAGATAAGCGCAAGGCTAAATTAGGGGACTTTGAATCCGATGCTATTAAAGAGGTTAATGGAGTTGGATCCCAGTTTGATATCTTGAATAATCTAACATATAACAATCCTATTTTGGAAGAGTAAATTTCATATATTATTCACAATGGAGCCATAAAAAATATGGAAAATATCCCTCAAAATCCTTTCCTTTTAGTCCATATAGGGCATGGGGTGGCTAGCAAAAATTAGCCATTGAGTCGGATTGGTTAGCTTAAAAGTTCTGGGCCCCTTAAAAAGCCCCAAGCAGGTATTGGGCCAATCAGAAAGGCGAATAACCATATGAGTACAAGAAGCAAAATTGTTTCAGATACAGAACGTAGAAATTATGATGTTGATAGTCGTTCAACCAACCTTGATAAAGAAAGCCTTCATTATGCCAAGTCCCTTCAAAAGAGTAGTGAAAATTTTAGCAGTACAAAAAATGACAATGGGTAATCATGAATATCAAGTAGTGGTGAAAAGTTTAGGTTTGAATTCTAGAGAAGCCCTCAAATAGAATTTTGTTCATTTTGATAGAGACACCATGGAGTGCCGCATTGAACATGCACAATCCACCATTTATGATGAAGGAAGAAATTGAGAAATCATTTGCCGCAAACCTCTAGACCCTAAGTCCTTAGTGGGTGTTGTTGGTTATGATGGGGAATATCAGGATCACGGACGTCATCAGGGTCAAACCCATGGTGTGGGGGATGGTTAGTTCTCTCTCTTGGTTTTTCCTTTTTGGGTACTTCTTTCTAGCTTGTTGTTATAAATTTACATTAAAATATGCTATTTTGGAATTCTCGTGGTGCGGATAGTGGAGGATTTTGCTCATTTTTGCCAGATATTACTACTAAATTTCATCTCTCTTTTATTACCCTATTGAAAACTCACATTAGTGGTAAGATGGTGGAGTCTTCTGTTAGAAAATCAGGTTTTGATTCAAGTTTTCGTGAAGAAACTCATGGGTTCTTTGGCGGTATCTAGTGTCTTTGGGACTCATCTTTATGGAATGTTCATGTGATTAAATCTCATAAGCAGTTTATTCACTTGCGGGTTAATTTTCGTTCTAGTGTTCCTTGGTTCTTGACTTTTATTTATGGCAGCCCTACTCCTAGTCTTCGTTCAAAGCTATGGAGAGATATGAGAATTGTTCATGCTAGCATCTTGGGGGCTTGGCGTGTGGCAAGGGATTTCAATTATCTTCTTTACCCTTTCGATAAGCAAGGGGGCTCGGTGGTTAGTTTTGGCTAGTGCAGAGCTTTCAAGGATTGTTTACAGGATTGTAGCTTAATGAATGAGGGTTTTTAGGGTCCCCCATTCACATGGCAATGGAAAGGTGTGAAGGAACAACTTGATAGGGTGGCGCATGATATGGAGTGGCGTCATTTATTCGAGGAAACAATTGTTGTTCATCTTCCTCATTATAAGTCTGATTATAATCCTCTCTGGCTTTAGTTTGATAGGAATGGTGATACTTACAGATCTTGTAAATTGTTTAAATTTCTAGCGGCTTGGTTGCTCCACAATGATTTTGTGATTTTTGTGCAAATATCTTGGAATTTGGAGCATAATTGGGTTAACAATGTGAATGAGGCCAGGTGTGGAATAAAGATGTTTTTGGCCATATCATCAGGAAAAAACAACGATTGTTTAATAGGCTCTAAGGCATTCATTTTAAATTATCTTCGGGCTCTAATGTTTTTGTAGAAGAGCTTAAGCATAAATTGTAGTTTGAGCTTGAGGGCATTCTAAGAAAGGAGGAATTGCTTTGGGTTCAAAAATTTCGTTGTAACTGGGTCAAGTTTAGGGATAGAAACACTAAGTACTTTCATGGTACTATTCTTATGAGAAGACATAAAAATAAAATCACAGTGCTTAAGAGTGATTAGGGAGAATGGATTCATAATGAAGACGAGCTTCGTTAATTGACTACAGATTTTTTTAAAAGTTTATATCAAGATGATGGTGGTTATGTCCCTTTTCTCATCACAGGGTGTTTCCCCCATATCTCAAAATTTGAATTGCGGTTCTTGCATTGTAAGGTGTCTAATACAGAGATTAAAAATGCCTTGTTTAGCATGGGTGGTCTCAAGGCCACGGGTTCTAATGGCTTACATGCTCTTTTCTTTCAAAGCCAATGGGAGACTATTGGGTATTCTTTTTGCTCTCGAGTTGAGAGAACTTTTTTGGATCCAGCGATGGTTGTTGCCATTAATAAAACTTTGATCACGCTTATTCCTAAGGTTGATGTGCTAAAGTTTGTCAAACAGTTTAGCCCAATAAGCCTATGCAATGTGGCTTATAAGGTAGTCACGAAGATTATAGCTATTCGCCTTAGAACATTTATGCGCTATGTCATTTCACCTAATCAATGTAGCTTTATCCTATGGCGGCAAGGCTCCGATAATGTCATTATTACTCAGGAAGTTGTTCATAATATAAGAATCCAGAAGGGCAAGAAAGAGATTATGGCTACAAAAGTTACCCTAGAAAAGGCCTATGATAGGCTCAAATGAGATTTTATTATAGAGACTTTGAAAGATTTAGGTCTTCAGGATAATATGGTAAACCTTTTATGGCATTGTATCTCTTCGTCCTCTATGAATGTGCTTTGGAATGGTGCTCCAACCAATTACTTTTCTCCCTCCTGGGGTATTCAACAAGGAGATCCTCTATCCCCTACCTTGTTGTGCTCTGTGTGGAGATACTCTCTCATTTAATAAATTCAGCAGTTGAATCATGGAAACCAATTTTTCTTAGTTGGAATGGGCCTATCCTTTCTCACCATATGTTTGTAGATGACCTTTTCCTTTTTTATGAGGCCTCTTTGGAGCAGGTGGATATTATCAAGAGTTGTCTTGATGATTTTTGTCACAGTTCAAGCCAATAGGTGAGTATGGAAAAAACAAAAATTTGTTTTTCTCAAAATATAGGGCATGAAAGGGGTAGCGAGCTTGCTCTTATTTTAGGTTTTGGTGTCACCAGTGATATGGAAAAATACTTGAGAGTCCCTTTATTGTAAAAAAGAAGTAATAGACAATCTTTTAGCTATATTAGAGAGAAAGTAATGAGGCGCCTTAGTTGCTGAAAAGCAAAAACAATCTCTCTGACTGGAAGACTGACCTTGGTCCAATATGTTCTTTCTGCTATGCTTAGTTATGCAATGTAAACCTCTTTTCTACCGTAGAGTACTTGTACTGAGTTGGATAAACATAGCAGGAAATTCCTCTAGGGTTCTTCCCAAGATAAGCAAAAAATTTCTCTAGTTAAATGGGATTCAGTTTGCAAGTCTAAGGCGTCTAGTGGTATGGGCTTGTGTCACGCTAGAGATGTTAATTCCTCTTTCATGATGAAACTAGGATGGGCTATGGTTAATCAGAGAGATGATCTTGGGTGAAAGTTCTTCGTAGCAAATATAATTTTGGGTCTAATATTATTCCTTCGATTAATTTGCATACAAATAACTCTAACCTTTGGCAAGGAGTTTGCAAGGCATGGCCAAAGGTGGATAAAAACCTTATTTGGCATTTGGGAGATGGGAAAAATGGTCAAGTTTTGGCAAGATAGGTGGATTATTGGGCTGCCTCCCTTTTTGAATTTGGCTATTGTAGAGATTTGGGAAGAAGATGTAGAGACAACAATGAACCATTTTTGGCACGTTGCATGGGGTTTGGGATTGGGCTCGCTTGACATGCATTCTGCGTATTGTTGTGTAAAACTCTAACACAAGTATACGTTATCATTTTCAAGTAATAAAATGAGAGTAGAGTATTTTCCCATAGAGATTGTGGCTAATAAGTACCAAATAGGATGTATTCCAATTTTATCCAAACAATCAAGAATTAATATAGAGCAATAATAGTAAGAGGTTGAAATATGGATGAGAAGTATCTAGGGTTTTTGATTTCACCATAGCTATTCCGATTTGATATCCTTATTTCATTAACCAAGAGCAATCTTCCTAATTGCTAGCCAAGAATCCTAAATTATCCATTAGCCTTTTCCAATGTCAAACGAAAGTATCTCTAAGTTATGAACCACTATATTCTTATGTGAATTACGAATAACCTAAAAATTTATTTAATTGTTTGGTATTCTTTAATTGACTACATAGGTCATGGAGGTATATTCATATCCTACATGCAACATATGTTCTTAATCCCTAGGATCCTTAATTACAAATTACCTCCCGGTCTCATTGCAATTATCTAATCAATTAATTGGTGATCAAGCAATTAGAAACATGAAGAATTGAGAAGAAGAAGACAATTAATAAAGATATTCTATAATTAAAGAAATAGAGAATCACAAATCTTCCTAACTAGGCTACATCGTAGCCCTAGAAGGGAATTTAGTTCATATCTATGAAAGAAAGCATAATTACATAGAATTTAAACATAAGTACAAGATAAAAAGGTTAAAGAAACTTTTAGACTCTGAAAATCAATGATGAAATCCCATTCTTCAAGCTTGATCTTCCTTATCTTCTTGCCTCTTGTGTAAAAACATGTGAAACCCTAATTTAGTCTCTAAAAGTCCCATTTATAGGTCCTAGGAAGTTTAAAACAAAAAGGAATTAAAATAAGATAGGAATCCTAATGAAAATATTAAGTTTGTAAGTCAAAATCCCGAGTTAACAGTTGGGTGTTGCGGCTTTTGGATTAGGCACTGCAGCCTCTGAGTCTTTTCCTGAATTTGGCCCTTTGTTGAAGACAGGCACTACGGCGCCTAGCTCTCTGCCTCTTGGTGTCCTTTTCATCTTCCCAGGCGCTACGACATGTGCTGTAGGGTGTTGTAGCACCCTAGCTCCTACTTCAATACTTATTTTCTTCTTTCCAGGGTGTTGTGGGGTTACTGTAGGGCGCTGCAATGCCCTAGTCTCTAGAATTTTCTCGCTTCTTGTGCAAATGTAGTCTCTATGAGTAGGGGCTATGACGTCCAAGCTGTTGCTTCCACTTAATTCTTCTAGAAATCTTCTTTTATCAAAGTGACTTCCAAAGACTTCTAAAGTGAAAACCTATAAAAAAAAAATTAATTCATCAGAATAAAACCTAAAATACCTTAAAACAATCAAAGATCAAGCTAGATTAACACAAGATAAGCGATAGAAAACCAACTTATCACCAAGTAATGTGTGTACCTGTATAGCTAGTATTAAACCACCCAGTTCTAGGGATGAGGAAGACTTGGAGCCTGTCGCATGACGGTGCATTTTTGGTCAAGTCTGCATATGAAAGTTTGTGTGCTTATTCCTCTCAGGGTGATAAGCAACTTTTTAAAGCTATTTGGAAGTGGGATGGACCCCAACGAATTCGTACATTTCTTTGGTTGATGGCCCATAATAGCTTGTTAACGAATAATATTAGATTTACTAGGCACCTGGCTCCGAATTCCACTTGTCCCAGATGTGGGAACCATGTTGAAACCATATTGCAAGCTTTTCGTGATTGTGTTTTGGTGGCTGCCATAACGTACTCGAAGGTTGCTACGACGCAGATGGCGAACTTAAAGAAAAATACTAGTTTTCGAAAGAAAAATACTAGTTTTCGAAAGAAAACTTGGAGTCGCCACTAATTGTATTAAGAAAATGAGGAATAATTGAAAAACCTTATTTTTTAATTAAAAAAAAAACAATGGTCTGCGAACTAGAGAGGGTTCGAGAGTCTGTTTATACGTGGGAAAAGTGTTAGGTACCCCATGACGGTTATCCTAAATTAATTGTGCGAACATAATATGACCAAAACTATGTATTTTATTTACCCTAGAAAAATGAATGATTACAAGAATATCTGACAAAAATAAAAATAAAGAATTTAAACGTGCAATACATGATTTCTCTATCGAGACCTAAATCCTTCCACCCTTTCATCGCATAAAGCGACTGTCCATGGTGGCGCTACCTTCACCTAGATCAGATAGAGAAACACATCCCATATAGGACTGACTCGCCATATCCTCCCATGACAAGTGAATAGGCATGCATATACTACGCGACACAAATATATTTTTTATATGCAGTGCAAATGCATGATTTTAAGTATTACAAAACTTGTCTCAAAATCTAGGTACTGAGAAATCTTAATTTACATCAAAAAATAAAAATGAGATAAATAAAACATCATTCTTGCTCCAAGCTTGTAGCTAGGTATTTTCCGGTTGGGCCTTCCTATTTGTTCATGCTCATAATTACTATGAGTTGTATCTAAAGATGGTCATGAATACACCAAAAACACAAGTTAGACAAGACTTAAAGACTTAAAAAAAATCTACCTAAGTGATCTATCCATTTAATCTCCACATGCTTCAAATGAAATAATACTAAATCAACCAAAAATGCACAATCAAACCCTAAATAGCCCCCAACTAATATTCAATACAGCACCCAAACTAACCTAGTAAATAGCCTTAAAAATAGTTAAAAAGTGTAGGTAATAAACCCCGAATAACATATCAAACAAACCCAAACAACAATGCAAAAAATAAAGAAAATAAAACCAAAACAACATGGCAAATAGAACCTTAAACAATAGACAAAAACAAAAGCAAAATAGCAAAAACACTAGAAAACAAATACACTCAAACAACACTTCAAGAGATGCATAGAACAAATTTCAAAATGCCTTGGAATAGAAAAATATCCATCACACATAAGAATGGTACTAGAATGATAGCTACACATAAACAAAATGCACCAAGAAAAGAGGCATAATACACCATGATAGCCACCAAACATGCTCAAAACCACCATCCTTATCGAGAGATAAATTCGAAGGAAGTCCAAAAAATTTACATATTCATTAGTTATCTGAAACAACTGTTTTCGAGTCAAAACTGGGACCAAACTAAACATGAAAAAATTCTAAAAATTATATGCATTTAAGCCACACATCTTAAAATTCAAATGAGACCAACATCACTTAATTTGGAGCTGTACAACTTAAACTAGAGACCAAAGATGATGTGCTGCCAGTGCCAACTAGTAGCACTAACAGTGCAGAAAAATAGTTCTATTTACATTCAAACTGGGAATAAACTAGACATGAAAAAAAATATAAAAATTGCACACATTTAAAACATGCATCTTATGGTTCTAAAGAGACAAGAAACATGCAATTAGGAGCTATATAACTCTAGAAAGAAATAAAAGACTGAACACTGCCAGAGATAGGACATCAGTGTCAGTGCAATATTGAACAGCTATATTCAAACAAAAATTGGGAGTAAAATAGACATGAAAAAACTCTAAAAATTACCTATATTGAAGATACACATCTTACAATTCTAATGAGACAAAGATCACTTTAATCCGAGTCTTACAGCTCCAAACTAAATTAAACACTGAGTACTGCCAGACAGAAAACTGATAGCAATGAAAATGGCATGTAAGCATTCTTTTCCATGCTAAAACCATGGCAAATTAGCTTTAAAACCATTCCACAATAAGGCAAGGAAACCAAATCCTAGGAAAAATAACATCTCAACACAAGACATCAAAGATAACTAAATTACTACCAAATTGCCTATAAAACAATCAAAAGAACAGTAACTTAACCAAAAAAAAAACCAGCAGCAATGGAAGCATGGCAGGACAGTAGTGAAAATACATCAAAACAACACTTCAAAATAACCCAAAGCAACACTCAAAATTCTATAAAAATAACATGATAAACATCCTAGAATTGATCTATAAAACATGCCCTTAAACAATATCACAAGAGTCCCCAAAACTGCCATCAAACAAGCATCAAAATAACATGAAAAATAACAACTCCCACCCCAAAAAAATAACAGTAACAGCCAGCTCAAAATATACTACAAATAACCTCCAATTGGTCACTGAAACAACTAATCCCAAGAACCTAAACAAGCCACCATTTAGACAGTAAAATAGTAAAGAAGGAAAATCAGAACAGCTAGGCATACTTTCACAGAACCAGAACAAACTCCATGATTCAAAGACCAATAGAACATAAATCTATCAACAAATACATGGCAAGTGAGCTAATAATAACCATCATAATCACAACAATAAACAAAATTTCAAACCGAAATTCCTATGTATAGTACTTTGGATCTTTTTTCATCTCCATGAAAATTAATGATCCAAATGAAGAAAACAAATCCTATTTTAGTAGAACAAATATACCTAAACCGATTAATGAAATAGAAATTAGGCAGAAACAAACCGTTGAGGGAGAGAGACTTATCCCCAATCAGCTCCTTCTCCTTCTCAAGAACAATTTTCTGCTCCTCTCTCTATTCTTTCTCCTTTTCTTGCATTTTTTGCTCTCTTTCTTCTATTCGGTTTTTGCTCTCAAATTGCTGAATAGTTCTTTCTCTCATCTGCTCTCAATGCCTTTCTGCCTTTGCTTTTCTCCTTTTTTTTTTTTTGCTGAATCCTTTCTCCCCCTTTCTTATGCGTATAACTCCCTTTGCCTTAGATATTTTCCGTTGTCATTTCCTATTTTTCCCTCCAACTGCTGCATACTCCTTTTTCTCTTTTTTTAATTGCTTTATTTACTTTATTTGCTTAGTTACTCAATTAAAAAAAAAAAAAAGAGGATAAATCAAGCTTGGACCAATGGGGAAAGAAGAAAATCTATTCTTTGCTCTCCTATTAGCTCCTTTAGATCTAATGATGCCAAAATTAATTTACAAAATACATTTATATTTTTTCATCTATTATTTACAAAAACTTAAAAAACAAAAGATGGGCTAAATAAAAAATGGGCTAAGTTGACAAATGATTGGGCTTAGGGTTTCTTAATCATAAAAGGCTAAATAAAAAATAATAATAAAAAAGCACTAATTAGAAATTAAGAATTTATCTTCCTCTTTTTTTTTTTAAATATTTTTAAACCATAAAAAGACTTGGACAAAATACGATGTCTATAGTGGCATCAATATGGAGGAAACTAGTGCAGTCGATAGTTTGGGAGCGTTTTTTTGGTTTGTATGGCAATGATTGGCTATTGGCTAATCTTAAAGATGATATGAGTATGGGCTCCGAGTGGTCTCATCTCTTTGTGATTGCACTTCATGCAATATGGCAAGTGCATAATGATTGGGTTTTTAAAAAGAGGGGATAATCAGGAGAAGATCTAGTTTATTGAATTATGGGTTGTGCAAAGGAGTTTGGTGCATATAACCTGAGTAGCTTGGCTAGTGTTCATGGAAACCTGAATACCTATGCTCACGTTGCATGGACTTTCCCTCCCTTGGGTTGGGTCAAAGTTAATATTGATGGTTCTATGTTTTTGTCTACCATGACTGCTTCATGCGAAGGTCTGATTCGTGATGAGTCTATTAGTTTTATTGTTTGTTTTTTATGCAACTTAGGACAATGTTCAATCACCCAAGCTTAACTTTGGGGTTTGGTGTATGGGGTGAGGTTGGCTTGGCAATTAGGGTTGAGGAAAGTGATCATTTAAACTAATTCTCAGAGTTGCCTGCTTCTGTTGCACAATTGTGCTTAGAGACATGCAACGCCAAGCCTTGGAGCTGTGTTTCACCCATGATAGAGGGTTTAATGTTGTTTGTCTTACGGATCCCCCTAGTGTGAGACCTCTTCTTAGGGAAGACTCCAGTGGAGTAGCTATTTCTAGAACTCTGTTCTAGTAGTCTTGTCTTTTTTTGGGATTTTGCTCAGTCGATTACCAAAAAAAAAATTGATAATTTTTTTTTTAAGTAGAAAGTCTAAAAAAACCCCTTCAATTATACCTCATGTGCAGTTTACCCTCAAAACTAAAAAAAAGTAAGGAAAACCTCCTTGAACTATGAAAATGTGTATGAAACCCCTAAGACCCTGACATCTGTCCATTAATAAACGGAAAAGAGCATGTGTCATGCACGTGATGTGATTAAAAGCTTAATTACCCAAAATACTCAAATTAAAGAGGGTTTATTCAATTAATTGGACATGTGAGTGGCATATGAGGTTTTCCTTTCTTCCCTCCTCTTTCTCCCTCTAAGCATCATTTCTGAAAAGGCAAAATACACTGAAATTCCTAGAAATTGAAACTTAGGGTTCTATGTAATTGAAGGGGAAAGACAATAGAAGCAGTGATACTTCAATTCGAGGTGGCATTGAAGTGTGATTTGTGCATGGATTAAACTGCTGGGTGCGATTTGTTGTAGGGAGTGATCTAGGTTGGTGGAGTTTCTTCTTCAAGTGCAAACTAAGTTATAGAGTTCCATTTAAGAAAGTGGGAGATAGAAGAAAGGATTGGAAGCATAACCTTAGGGGTTTCAATTCACTAAAGATTTTGAAGTTGGTCCAAAGTGAAGAATGTCTTTCGCTTGAGTTCAAGCCATCGTGAACCAGAGGAAGAAGTGGTGCTAACGCTATTGCTGCCTCTCACTTTTTGTGCTTCATTTTTAGCTTCAATCTTACAAATAATAGCAAAATATTGTTGTAAATTTCACAAGCTTTAAAGTAGTATACAATTTACAAATTTTAGTTGAGAAATGAGAGAGAGATATGAAGAGAAATCTGAATGGGTTTGAAAACGGGTCGACTTCTAGAAATGGATACTACTGGAGATTGAAGATGACAATTTTTAAATATTATCATTTGGCTCTAACAAATTTCAAATATTACTTTTTGGCCTTGATTTTATAAACCTATTTTCATTTATACCCATATTATTGGTGAGTAATCACATCACGTGCATGACACATGCTCTTTTCCGTCTATTAATGGGCGGATGTCAAGGTCTTGGCGGTTTTCTACATATTTTCATAGTTCAAGGAGGTTTTCCTTCCTTTTTTTTTTTTAATTTTGGGGGTAAATCGCACATAGGGTATAGTTGAATAGATTTTTTTTTAGACTTTTTTCCTTTTTCTAATTTTTCTTGTCCAAAAAATAATAACTATAACTATAAAATTAAAAAAAAAAAAAAGTATCTCAATTAAACTCTAGTAATCTAGCGCAATAACTTCATAAGCTACCACTAAAAGGTTAAATCTTTACATAATAATAATAAAAGATCCATACGTATTATTACAAAAGAAATACTAGTGCTTGGCAAAAATCAGAAACAATATCCACAATACAATACCTATACATAATAATAACAAGAAATACCACCAGTTGAAAACCATATGCTGCTGTTGGTTTTGGCTTCTTTTTTTAAAAAAATTCTTTTTGACTTATGGACTCCATAGTCCATATAATACACCCTCTACACTTGATCAAAGCCAATAATGGCAAGAAAAGACATTAGGTGTAGAGCAATAAGATAAGAGAATCAAAAATCAGAATAATGGTAGAGCAGTAGAAGCCAAAGGGATCCAAGACAGAAATAGACTAACCTCCAGGGAAAGATGAATGCAACTTCTAAACTTTGGCTACTGAAGGGGCAGCTTCAGTTCTTCTTTGTTTCCACACCAACACACGCATCAAGTCTAATTCTTCAAGTTCAAGTTGAAGATTAGTGGTTAAGAAATGATTTTGCAAATTAAGCTTCCTTGTCCTCCTTTCAACATTCTTTTGTTTAATTTTTTCAGAGTATTCAGATTGGTACATGATTCCTTGCTTCAGTGGAAACTTTGTAATTTTTCATTGTTTCGTTCGAAATGCATTGAATCTGTTTTGTTTCAATGGCAACAATGGAATTTTGTAATTGGATATTTGTTACGTGTCATTTACAAATAAAATTGAAATATTTCGTGTGTTTCATTCGAAATGACACGAAATTTTGTTCTTTGCTCTCAAGTTAAGGATGTCCAGCGCGGTTATCTGACTGCTCAATATGAACCTCCTCGTCTAGGTAGTCATCCAAGTATACTGAGAAGCCTAGCCTATTACCATCCTAATCTGTATAATCAACAAGAACACCTGACTGTGGGGTCATCATAGAATTAACTAACATATATGAAAATGGTCCATATGACGACTATACTCCCAAGTCAAGGTCGAGGTTGACACAAAGTTCTGATGGGGGGTACTGCCATGAATGCCAAATATGTTATATGATATCGAAGTAACTCCACTCATATAAGCATTAGCCATCATGTCCATGATTGCCTGGTCGTGAGCAACATGTGTCGGCTGCTATACAGGTGCTGAGTAACTGTCCCCATCATCATGAGGTTGGAAACATTGTCTAGACCCAGAATGTGACACTGACCTACAACATGACGATCTTACTCCATCTGTACCAAGGCATCCAGTTTCACTGGGACTTGGTGCTATAGGCGCACCAGTGGCCGGTGCCATAGGCGTCCACCTATGATGCTAGCTGCCATACTCCGATGGAAGTTACCCTCACCAAGTAAACACCTACATCAGCTCTCCTTGAAAGGTGTTCCACTCCTCTTGGGTCATTTGAGACCGGGAAAATTGGCCTAGAATGGTGCATGAGGCTGGGAACTCTGTCTAGACCTAGAACATGACACTGACCTACGACATGATGAGTCCGCACCATATGTACCAAGGCCTCCAGTTTCATCGGGACTCGGTGCTATAGGCGCACTGGTGGCCAGTGCCATAAGCGTCCATTCATAATGCTAGCTGCCATACTCCGATGGAAGCCACCCCCACCTGGTAAACACATGTGTCAGCTCGCCCTAAAAGGCACTCAACTTCTCTTGTGTCATCTATGGCTAGGAAAATTGCCCTTGGAATGGTGGAGGGGGGATGGTCATAGAGCCTGTTACAGTGGTCACTCATGCTGGAATTATGGAGTCAAGTGGGATCGTCGAGGATGCTGTTAAGCGGGTGGCTCATACTAGAACGGAAATTCCTGCTTTGAAATACATATGAATATTGTATTATAAAAAATTAATAAAACACGTGTAATTAAGTAAAATAAATTAGATAGAACCATCATTGTTGTGTAAAATCCTAACGCAAGTGCATGTTATCGTTTCCAAGTAATAAGATAAGAGTGAATTATCGTTCTCACGAAGACTAATGTTATCAACTACCAAAATTGGGTTAATCTCAATTTTATCTAATCAACAAGTATGGAGAATTTCAAGATAGAATTTCAAATAAATTGAAAATAAGCTAAGGACAAATAAAATGATGAATTAATCAAGAGAGAAAAGCCTAGGACTCCGATTTCACCATAATTAATCCCAATTTTCATTCCTCATGTCATTAATATCGATTTATCTTCTCAATTGCTAGCCAAGAATCCTAAATTATTTATTAGCCTTTCCCAAAGTCCAACAAAAATATCTCTAAGTTATGAACTCACTATATTCATATGTAAATTGCGAATAACCTAAAAATTCACTTAATTCTTTGGTTCCTTTTAAATAGCTACACATGTCATAGAGGTATATTCCTATCCTACATGTAACCTATGGTATTTATCCCAATGAACTAGACACACAAATCTCCTTCCGGTCTCATTGTGATTAACCTATCAACTAATTGGTAATCAGACAATTAGAATCATAAAGATCAGAGATAAACACTCAATTAGAAAAGATAAACCTTAAATTAATTTCACAAGAAACTACAACCGTTCATAATTAGGCTACATCGTAGCCCTAGATAAGAGATTAGTTCATAGCAGAAGATAAGAACATGGTAGAGTAAAATCTAGACATAATTAAGAGGGCAGAAGAATGAAACTTTGATATGAAGTCCAAGCTAGCTTCTGCAAATCTCGTCTTCAATCCTTGTTTTGCCTTCGTTTAGCTCTCCAAAACGTCCAGATTAAAAGTTCCTATTTATACTTCTTAGCAAAAGCCCTAAAAAAACTAGAAAACAAAATCACATCTTTAGGAAATCTCGTTCAGGTGCTGCGGCTCTTGAGTTTGGGCACAGCAGCCCTTGCTCTCTGTACAAAATACCAACAACTTCAGAAAATAGGCGCTGCTGCTATGATTTTCGGGCGCAAAAGCTCTTGCTCTCTGGTTGCAAGGCTGGAAAATGGGACTCGGGAGCTGCTGCTCTGATTTTTGGGCGTAGCAGCTCTTGAGCTCTATTAGGGGGTTTTCATTTCGAAGCTACAGGAGCAGTAGCTCTTGGTTCCAAGGGAAGCAGCCCTTGCTTTCTGTCCCAGTCTTCCCAAATTGCCATTTCCTCACTTCAAAACATGAAACCCATGAATTTCAACTTAAACCTACAAATTAACAAAAACAAACCATTAAATGGTAATAAATCGTAATAAATGAACAAATAATTAAGTGAAAGATACCTAAAGAGTGGATATAAAACCCACTCAACAAATACCCCCAAACTTAACATTTGCTTGTCCTCGAGCAAAGAAAAAATAAATTCCCCTCAAAAGCTAACTAAAGAATGAAAAATTTTCTTACTCACCATACAGACCTCAAAGATTTCAATTAAAAACAACTCTCAGAAGAAGTTCAAGATGACATGAATGTGTTTATTTTCAACCAAAAGTTAATCTCATTGCACTAAAATTCTTTGTGTGTGTAAGTGCAGCCCTTGCTTAGCCTACTAGCTATACTTAAATTATATTATGCAAACAAGCTCATAAACACCTATTCTCTACTTTACACTTTCAGAACCCCATATGCTTACTTTTCATGTCAATCTCCACTAATGTAGGCCAAACAACATAGAGGATCAGAAGGACTTTTGGTAGGCTTGTAGTGTGTGGCTGGTTTATGGGTAGGATAAGAGATAACATTATGGCTAAATTCACTCATCACACAAATTCACTTTAGAGCATATCTTAAGAGCAACCATTTTTCTTTCTTTTCACTTCTAACTCCCCCAAACTTGTTTTCATCTTTACTTTGATATCCATCAACAAAACTTTTTTCCATTTTGGGTTACTACATCCCAAACTTCATGCTTTTAAGACATTTCTTTTCTTTTCTTTTTCTTTTCAATACTTGCACCCTTGTCTTTTCTTTTCATTGCACATTTCATTTCTTTACTACAAGAATGTAGCTCTTTTGGTGGCAACATTGCATTGACATTTTTCTTTTCTTTTCTTCACTCATTCTTCCCACAATTTCTAGCTCTATATGCTCTTTAACTGAATAAGTACTCTAAATGAAAGGTACAAATAAAGAGATCCATCCAAAAGCTAAGTTTATTGTAGGTGACAAAGAAAAGGCTAATTTAGGCTCAATGGGGTATGCTAAGGATCAAACACCATGCAAAGGGTTAGCTAGAAAGGCTCAAACTGAACAAACATGGCCTAAATCATATCTTTAATATTGTGCAGCCTAGGATTTGCCTCGACTAACAATCAAGCAAGTTCTAACATTCTATGAGATTTTGAAATGGCTTAGTTCACATAATCATCTTTAAGCAATGCACATTTCAAGCAAACAAGGCTATGTGCTTAGTGATTTAGTAAATTTCAGTTTAAACAAGAGTTAACTCCAAAGTTTCTCAGACAAACAAACACAGCATCTATCATTTTTCTAGAGTTGTAACCAAGAGAAATTCAGTTTTATTATAGGCCTAAGGTTTTCTGAATTTTTTTTCTTTTTTTTACTGGTGCAAAAACATTAATTAACCTAATTTCTGACAGGCAAATAAAAAATTAAATCCCACACCCCCAAACTTAGGGAAACATTGTCCTCAATGGTAGAGGCCGAAAAGAAAGAGAAAGTGGGACTTCCCTGAAGTGGCAATGGGTCATGCCGCATCATCATCATCCTACAGAGCTGTAGGGTGTTCAGGAACTGGTGGCATGGTGGGGATAGGTCTATGGGTAAGTGTGCACTGGCTCATAAGCTGGTTTAAAGCGTGTGTCTGGAACTGCATGAAGCTGTCTACCCGTTTGGTGCTAAAAAAAAATTTTCCCAATGCATGCACGAGACCTGTAGTGCTAACTCTCGGCCTCAGCAGAGCTACAACGCTGATCCACTGGTAAAGAGCTCAATTGCTTGTGCCCAGGCGCTGCTGCTCTCGATTTTTGGGGCTGTTGCACTAACTCTCTATCCTAACTAAAATTTTTTGCCTTCAAATGTCTAAAAGAGATGGTTACACACCCGACATAGAACCAATAAGCAATGGTGCACCAAAAAATGAAGCGGTACCTTGCAACAAGAGAGAATTCAATCATTAAAAACAACACTAACAACTCACAATAAAATGAACGAAAAATATAAGCTGAACTAAAAGTAGATAAACATGCTAAAAAAAAAAACACTTGGGTTGCCTCCCAATTAGCGCTAAATTTATAGTCTTCAGTTGGACTATCTCTGAAATAACTTAACCAGGATCAAAAATAGTAGTGGAAGACTTCTGAAATTTTACTTCATTATTTTTTTGAGCTTTGGATTATTGGCCAGTCTTTCTTAAGCTCTAAATTTTGTTTCCATCTCAAAACAAGCAGATTTTTTGAAATGCTCCAAAAGAATCTTTTAGAATGATGACTTCTTCTTTTTGTTTTTCTTATGAGACTCAGCTCGAGGTAAGGAACCAGTCACTTGCTTTATGGGAATTTTCTCATCTTGAAACTTCGAGTCAGGTGGCTTTTCCTTTTTAGACATCACCTCAATGCAAGCTTCAATTGGTTTCTTAAAGGAATTTGCTTGGGACACTTCTTTGGTGTTTCCTTCTATTATGTTAATTTTGAAACACCTAGTCTCTTCACTTTGGTGTTTAGTTTCCTTGAACACTTTGAAGGAGACTTGATCACCTTGAACTCTCAAAGTGAGTTGCCCTTTCTACACATCAATGAGAGCTTTCCCATTTGTTAAGAATGGGTGACCAAGAATAATAGGGATTTCTTGGTCCTCCTCCATGTTCAGTACAATGAAGTCGGCAGGGAAGATAAACTTGTCCACCTTGACTAGTACATCTTCAATGACACCTCTTGGATATTTGATGGATCTATCAACTAACTGTAGTGATACTGTGGTGGGCTTTGCTTCTCCATGACCCAATTTCTTGTAAATAGATAAAGGCATTAAGTTAATACTAACACCTAAATCACAAAGAGCTCTACCAAAAAATAAATCACCAATAGTACAAGGTATAGTAAAACTTCCTGGATCTTTTAGTTTAGGTGGCAATTTATTTTGAAGGATGGCACTGCACTTTTCAGTGAGTGCAACAGTCTCAAATTCTTCCAGCTTTCTTTTGTTAGACAATATGTCTTTCATGAACTTGACATAGCTGGACATTTGTTCAAGAGCGTCTGCAAATGGAATATTGATGTGTAGTTTCTTGAACACTTCTAGAAATTTAGAAAACTGAGAATCCAGCTTCTTCTTTTGGAATCTCTAGAAAAAAGGAAGAGGTGGAACATATGGTGGAGGATTGTCTGGGATTAACTTAGATGTTTTCACCACAGATGTCACAGGGGTTTCCACTTGAGTGTCTTCCTTTACTTCAGGCTTAACTGGCTTACTGGGCACCTTCTTGGCAATTTCAGAAGGTTCGTCCAAGGTCTTACCACTACGAAAAGTTATTGCCTTTATGTGCTCTATAGGAGTTACCTCTATATCACTTGACAATGATCCATGTTGTCTAGTAGTGAGCATGGTAAAGAGTTGACTCACTTGAAACTCTAGGTTACGAATGGAGGCATCTATTCTGGCCATGAATTGATTTGTATTCACTGTTAACTGGGCTAGAGCATCCTCCAAAGAAACCTTAGCTTGCACTGGTGGTTGAACATTGTTTTGGTTATTTTTCCAAGAAAAATTTGGGTGATTTCTCCACCCCGGATTATAGATGTTGGAATAAGGATTATTCTGTATGTTCTGATTTCCCACATAATTTGCTTCCTCAGATTGAGATGTAAAGAAAAGATTGCCCACCTGGCAATCTATACTAACATAAGGACCGTCACAATGATCACAAATCTTAGAAGGGGACTAAATGGTGTAAACATTCCTGATGGTTAACTGCTTAGCCAGAGAATCAACTTTTGCAGATAGGGTTGTAAAAGCATCAACCTCATGAACCCCAATTACCTTTCGTGATGTAGACCTCTCAGTAGGCCATTGATAGGCATTGGCAACCATCCCCTATAATAGTTCATTAGCATCCTCATATGTCTTGCTCATTAAGGACCCACCAGCAGCAGCGTCAACTAATGTCTTGGTTGAACTCAGCAACCCATTATAGAAGGTCTGTAGTTGCAACCAGTTAGGAAGTCCATGGTGGAGGCATCTGCGAAGTAATTCTTTGTACCTTTCCCAAGCCTCTTGAAATGACTTATTCTCTTATTGATAGAATGTAGTGATGTCATTTAGTAGCTTTGCGGTCTTAGCAGGTGGGAAGAATTTGGCTAAGAATTTTTGTGCCAAAATATCCCAGTTAATGATGGTTCCTACTAGCAAAGACTATAGCCAAGACTTGGCTTTATCCCGTAGTGAGAATGGAAAAAGTCGGAGGAGAATGGCATCATTGGTAGCGCCATTGTGCTTGAAAGTATCACATATCTCCAAGAACCCGACGATGTGAGCATGAGGATCTTCATTCGGTAAACCACTGAACTAGGCCGACTGAACCATATGAATAACAACAGGTTTTATCTCAAAAGTATTGGCTTGGTTAGCTGGTTGCCTTATACCAAAGGTGGTATTTGTGACTAGAGGAATAACATAGTCATGAAGTGCTTTCAGAGGATTTTCTTCTACCATTATGTTTGTCAAAATTCTGATAGACTCTCTTCTCTCATTTCTATTCTTTCGACAAGTCTTCTTTATCTCATAATCAAATGGGATTAGGGACCTGCTTCCAGAATTTCTCATACACCAAAAAGAAAACCCCTGAAAGTCTCAGAAAGTAAAACAATTAAATAAATCTTTAAAAAATAAACGATTAGACTAAAATAGAGATTACTGAGTATCGATATTAATAACCAATTAGTCCCCGGCAACGGCACCAAAAACTTGTTGTGTAAAATCCTAATGCAAGTGCACGTTATCATTTCCAAGTAATAAGATAAGAGTGAATTATCGTTCCTACGAAGACTAATGTTATCAACTACTAAAATTGGGTTAATCTCAATTTTATCTAATCAACAAGTATGGAGAATTTCAAGATAGAACTTTAAATAAACTGAAAATAAGCTAAGACAAATAAAATGATGAATTAATCAAGAGAGAAAAGCCGAGGACTCTGATTTCACCATAATTAATCTCAGTTTTCATTCCTCATGTCATTAATATCGATTTATTTTCTTAATTGCTAGCCAAGAACCCTAAATTATTTATTAGCATTTCCCAAGGTCCAACAAAAATATCTCTAAGTTATGAACCTACTATATTCCTATGTGAATTTCGAATAACCTAGAAATTCACTTAATTCTTTGGTTCCTTTTAAATAGCTACACATGTCATAGAGGTATATTCCTATCCTACATGCAACCTATGGTATTTATCCCAATGAACTAGACACACAAATCTCCTTCCAGTCTCATTGTGATTAACCTATCAACTAATTGGTGATTAGACAATTAGAATCATGAAGATCAGAGATAAACACTTAATTAGAAAAGATAAACCTTAAATTAATTTCACAAGAAACTACAACCATTTATAATTAGGCTACATCATAGCCCTAGATAAGAGATTAGTTCATAGCAGAAGATAAGAACATGGTAAAGTAAAATCTAAACATAATTGAGAGGGCAGAAGAATGAAAATCTTATATGAAGTCTAAGCTAGCTTATGCCAATCTTGTCTTCAATCCTTGTTTTGTCTCCGTTTAGCTCTCCAAAACGTCTAGATCAAAAGTCCTTAAGAAATCCTAAAAGTCCCTATTTTATACTTCTTAGCAAAAGCCCTAAAAAAACTAGGAAACAAAATCACGTTTTTAGGAAATCTCGCTTGGGCACGGCAGCTCTTGAGTTTAGGCGCAGCAGCCCTTGTTCTCTGTACAAAATACCAACAGCTTCAGAAAACGGGCGCTGCTGCTCTGATTTTCGGGCGCAGTAGCTCTTGCTCTCTGGTTGCAAGGCTGAAAAATGGGACTCGGGAGCTGTTGCTCTAATTTTCGGGCACAGCAGCTCTTGAGCTCTGTCAAGGGATTTTCATTTCTAAGCTACACGAGCAGCAACTCTTGGTTTCAAGGGCAGCAACCCTTGCTTTCTGTCCCAATCTTCCTAAATTGCCATTTCCTCACTTCAAAACATGAAACCCATGAATTTTAACTCAAACCTACAAATTAACAAAAGCAAACCATTAAATGGTAATAAATCTCAATAAACAAACAAATAATTAAGTGAAAGATACCTAAAGAGTGGATATAAAACCCACTCAACAATCACTTGATACTTCACGAGAGCATTCTCTAAACTCATCCCACCTACGAGTGATGCGCCAATAACAGCCCATGTAGTAAGGATCAGTAGGGATATTTGACAGCTTGCAACGACAACATAGGTTGGTATGGGTATCCTATGCGTCAATGTACTTACAGTTGAATTGTTCCCAATTCGTCAATTGTTTTCCCATGAGATTTATTGTGTGCAAGTTGGTATCATAGTATACTGCCCAAGGAATGTGTTGTTGCCAGCCAAACTGCTGAAGTACTCAATTTGGGTAATAGGACTCGACAATGTGATAACATATGAGGGGGACCCAAGCAGCCTAAATTGATGCGCCGGCAACACAATAAAATGGCAACTGAGCTAACATCTCACCGATGTACAGTCATCATATGATATGATAATATTAAATCACAAAACAGTTAAATACGTATACTTAATATAGTATAATAAAATACAACTCTCATTATTAGTAACAAGTAAATCTTACTTTATCTTCTCTAAGTCTATCATCACAGTACCGCTTAATATTGTGATATGGGATGCCTTTACAAACTAAGTCAACGTACCACCTACGATGTGTATTGCACTCAGTAAATATTAACCACAATACATGATTTATATATGTAAGAATATTAAGTACTGTAAATCTATAAAATAATGATATTGTAGTCATATAAACTTATTGCATGCTAAGTGACCCATTTAGGTTGCAGTTCCTAACTCATGTTGGAGCTATGGTGAGAAACATCTCCCAAGCTCATACCACCAATAATGTTAAACAACTAACTATTTCTTTTGCTCACTCCCTGCAACTAATGCATAGTTATCTGTTATGCAACCAATAACTACAGATCCCTAACTAAACCGCTCGGTGTCATGCAGGTTCTCTAATAATTTCAAGTACATGACATGTACATATATCCTAGTGTGATCAGGGATCAGTTATCCACCAATCAACCTATGAATATATGTCTTGACAAACTAGTACACAACCTCATCTGGTGCATCATCAGGACAATGACTAAACTCACTTCTAAGTCATTTAAGTAGCACCCTCGAACCGTGTATTATACCATCGGGGGGAACTACGCCAAGCAATTATTGACATAGTGCCTGCGGGCTGTAGTGTGTGCACTCAGTCATAGCTTCTCTATCAACTGGTAGCCCCAACAGTTTCCACATCCTACAACGTGATGGTGTATTCTCCAACAGGCATGTAGAATGTATGTGTCTCTAGCTTCCATCGCTCGACTATGCTAAGACTAGCAACACATCTAAGTGAATGGAATTCACTTTTGTGACACCTCCAAACTTAGCCATACGCACATAATGCAACACTCACTCGTCATCTAGTTTGTCGCCACTAGTATGGCTATAGATACGCAATAACGTATTACATTATTTCAATGATCACATCAATTAGTTTACACACATATATACATTATAATACATAAAGAGCATAAATAAATTTATTTATGGTTTAAATATTATCATGATATTAACTATAATCAAAAAATTATTCTTAAGTTTACTCTTACTAAAATAAGCGATAATAATATCAAATACAATAACATTTTTTTTATGCTTTCTTAACTTTATTGCATGAAAAATATAGTTAACATTCATTATGATACAAACATCCTCATTATATTAACTATAACTAAAAAATTATTTCTGACACTAATCTAACTTAAATATAGACATGCATTATTTCTAAATATTTCACCTCAAATTTTATTGTTTGAAAAATATAGCTAACATAAATTATCATATAAACTTCTCTAAAATATTAACTATAACTAAAAAATTAACACTAATCTAACTTAATGCTTGTACTACTTACTCTTTTAAACTATAATGTATGAAAAATAATACTAATTAAGTTTAACGTGAAAAACTTACTCATTCTTCCCATATTATACTTGAAATGTGTGTTTGTTTCGTCAATACTGAAACATCTTCTGGACCAGGGTGTACAACTTGATGTGCTATAATAAGAGATAATGTCAAGGTCAAGGAAAAAAATAGGAGCTTTGGGTAGCCAAAATGAGAATGAGAAGAAAAAGAGAGCTTCGGTTACAAAGAAGAAGAAAAGCTGCATGAGGAGAAAGAAGAGGAAGATGAAGAAGTTGAAGAAGAAGAAGAGAACTAATCTCGGGAGGGGGAGATGTTGTGTGAGGGAGTAGGGAAAGCCATGCATGGGTCTTGCCGTGGCATGGAATTTACATAAGGGTGATGCAATATGAAAAATTGTCTCATCATGCAAATGACACCATTTGGCGAATTACATCACTTGCATGGTGACACAATTTCCCATATTGCGTTATCGTGCACAATGATGGTAGGGAATCTCTGACCATTTGACTTTAGGTGACACCATTTGGAATTGCTTCACCATGAAGGTGGCACCATTTGGCAAATAGCATCACCTTCATGGTGACACAATTGTCAATTTATACAATTGCATCACCTAATCATTTACTTATCAGAATAGAAAAATCATAAAAAATAAAAACTTCGTATTCATGGAATAAGTTTCAAAAGTAGATAATGGTGGAAATAAGATGCAAATTTGCATTAACCAAGTCTTTGATCCTAGGAAAGAATAGTTAGTTGCTTAGTTTTACATACATGTGCAAGTGTATAGCTTTCTTGCTGTAGTGTGTAAGAGTTGTGAAACTAACTTCAATTAAGAGGGACAATTGCTCCATGTAGCATGGTTTGGTTATGAAAAGTGATATCTAGACAAACTTTAGCTTCATAAACTTTTCTTAAATCTATCAAACGGTTTGTGGTTAAGTAATATTGAGGTCATTCTCAGGGCTTGCGAGTTCTGTGTTTGAACGCAAAACTATAACCAACGTACCAAAACAAAANAATTCCATCTTTTTGGCAAACGTTGAATTTTTAGATCTGTCTCTAATATGATTTTATGATTTGGTGCTTGCAAAAGGGTTGGAATTGCGATTCCAAGTATTGAACTCAGATACCGCAACTTCACAATTGAGGCTAATGTTCAAATTGGTTCAAGAGCTTTGCCAACTTTGATCAATTATTCATTGGACGCCTTTGAGGTTTCATCTTCAATTTTCTTTGTAAATTTTGACCTATAATTGTAAAATACAAACTATACTTGTTCACATCTCAGTACAATTGGGGTCAAACATATATGCTCCACTAGTCTCTTTATCGAAGTAATATTTTTTTAATATATTAAAGTTGTTATGATCTGTATTATGCACTTCTCTCACTTTCTCAAAGAGTGAGCTTTTAAAATTAAGATGTCATTTTTTGCCTCTGTTTTTCTTACCTTTGTTTTTTCTTTTGGTTAGGGAATGGGGTGGGATAGGAAAGAGGATCAAAGATTTGAAAAATGCATTTTTGCATCTTATTTTCACCATTATCCCATTTTTGAAACAAATTTCATAGATACTGTAATTTTTATTTTTTTAAAAATTATTTTTCTATTTTGATGAAGGAGGAGAGAGAGAATCAGATTAGAAATGGGTGATGCAATTGTGTAAATTGTGTCATCCATTTCTGATCTGACACTGTATTGTTCAGAGAGGTGTCGCAATTAGGGAAATTGTGTCACCATGAAGGTGACGCAGTTTCCCCAATTGCATCACCATTGTATGTTACCTAATTCCTTGGTATTTATGTGATATTGCGTTAACTATATTATGTGACGACTTTTCAAACTGTGTGACGACATTTGCTAGAGCTTTATATAAGGGAGAGAAATAAAAAACAACTTGCTGGTGAGAAATAAAAAAGAAAGTGGTGATGGCAAGATAAGGGAGCTTGTTGTGCGAAAATTATTTTAACTTATTAAAGAACTCATATATTCATCATTTTTAACCTTGTTGTTTCCCTCTCAACTAGGACCCTATAAGTCTATATGGACAAACAATCTAGGCTTGTATTCGGAGTTTCCCTAGGGTTGGTAAGGCCAAATGGGGCCACCCTAGCCCATTGAGTGCTCTATCTCGGGCCATCGACATCATATGCTCTACTAAAATAAGCGATAATAATATCAAATACAATAACATTTTTTTTTTATGCTTTCCTAACTTTATTGCATGAAAAATATAATTAACATTTATTATGATACAAACATCCTCATTATATTAACTATAACTAAAAAATTATTTCTGACACTAATCTAACTTAAATATAGACATGCATTATTTCTAAATATTTCACCTCAAATTTTATTGTTTGAAAAATATAGCTAACATAAATTATCATATAAACTTCTCTAAAATATTAACTATAACTAAAAAATTAACACTAATCTAACTTAATGCTTGTACTACTTACTCTTTTAAACTATAATGTATGAAAAATAATACTAATTAAGTTTAACGTGAAAAACTTACTCATTCTTCCCATATTATACTCAAAATGTGTGTTTGTTTCGTCAATACTAAAACATCTTCTGGACCAGGGCGTACAACTTGATGTGCTATAATAAGAGATAATGTCGAGGTCAAGGAAAAAAATGGGAGCTTTGGGTAGCCAAAATGAGAATGAGAAGAAAAAGAGAGCTTCGGTTACAAAGAAGAAGAAGAGCTGCGTGAGGAGAAAGAAGAGGAAGATGAAGAAGTTGAAGAAGAAGAAGAGAACTAATCTCGGGAGGGGGAGATGTTGTGTGAGGGAGTAGGGAAAGCCATGCATGGGTCTTGCCGTGGCATGGAATTTACATAAGGGTGATGCAATATGAAAAATTGTCTCATCATGCAAATGACACCATTTGGCGAATTACATCACTTGCATGGTGACACAATTTCCCATATTGCGTTATCGTGCACAATGATGGTAGGGAATCTCTGACCATTTGACTTTAGGTGACACCATTTGGAATTGCTTCACCATGAAGGTGGCACCATTTGGCAAATAGCATCACCTTCATGGTGACACAATTGTCAATTTATACAATTGCATCACCTAATCATTTACTTATCAGAATAGAAAAATCATAAAAAATAAAAACTTCGTATTCATGGAATAAGTTTCAAAAGTAGATAATGGTGGAAATAAGATGCAAATTTGCATTAACCAAGTCTTTGATCCTAGGAAAGAATAGTTAGTTGCTTAGTTTTACATACATGTGCAAGTGTATAGCTTTCTTGCTGTAGTGTGTAAGAGTTGTGAAACTAACTTCAATTAAGAGGGACAATTGCTCCATGTAGCATGGTTTGGTTATGAAAAGTGATATCTAGACAAACTTTAGCTTCATAAACTTTTCTTAAATCTATCAAACGGTTTGTGGTTAAGTAATATTGAGGTCATTCTCAGGGCTTGCGAGTTCTGTGTTTGAACGCAAAACTATAACCAACGTACCAAAACAAAAAAAAAATGCATAAATCTTGCATTTAAAATATTAAAATAATCAATAAAAAAAAGTGGAGTTTAGAAGATAAATTGAAAATGAAACAAAACTTTTATAAATTTTGTGAATTGAGTTAATTTGCGCAGTTAGCATTACTCCTTTAATTAGAGGTGCACTTAGAATAAAGTGTAGAAGAATAATTATTGATAAAAAAACCAATGCTTAAGATTGTGATAAAGTATATATACTTAGTCGAGTAGTTATAAAATTTTCAAAATTCACTCTCTTAATTCTCTCAAAAGTAGAGTAAACTGCACTATTTATATAACTTAGATTCATCAGGATTGTGCAAGAAGTTTTGCAGTTAGCAATACTGTATTTATAGAATTATTTTATGATTCTATCGTACTATCTTCTCCTCCAGTTTCATACTTTGGCTATATATATATATGGGCTCCAATGCTGTTGAGTGTTGGTTCGGTTTTACACTTAAAAGCATTAGTCTTGAACATTTATCCTTAGTCTCTGTTCAACTGTTAAGAATTGGAGTTCTCTCTTGCATGCATGCTGTAGCATTAATTATAAGAATTTGATAAGCTAACATTCTTAAAAAAATATACTCTCATCTAGGATTTGGATTTAGTCATATCACATGACTTATGTTGTGAAGATTTGAACCATATATTTAATTTAAAGCTCATTTGAATCATTAATTATATAATGCACATCAACATTTATCTACAACATGAATCAAATAACATAACTGGATTCAAGTCCTTTTCATGTTATAGCGATATCTTTTTAATATTATTCTTTCTTTTGTAGAAAAGTGGTACTATAACATACAATGGGCATGAGTTGAGAGTTATGTGTTCAAAGGACTGCTGCATACATTAGTCAAACAGATAATCACACAGAAACATTGAATTTTGCAGCTAGATGTCATGGTGCAAGTGAAGGTTCTGTAGGTATATTTACTTTATTATGTTAGAGAATCTTAAAGGTCTTTATATTTCGCAATTTAATTTCCATTACCGTGCTTGTAAAATATGTTATTTTAGAATTTTTTTTTCTTTTAACAATCTTTTAAGATGTCAAGGGAAAACTATACTATAAGACATGTTTTGTTTTACTTTTTTTTAATATTATTTTAGTTTTATACTGTATCGTACTAATACAATTAACGTAAATTAAATTGTATTAAGTTTACTTAAATTTTCTTAATATAGTCCAAATATTAATTTAATAAAAATTAAATTATGTTAACTATGTTAATATAATACAATATAAATCAAAAATCTATATAATATTAATAATAGAGTACACAATGNTATATATAAAAAAAAGAAACAAAATATATGTCTTGTTTCGAAAGCGTGGGGACTAGGTGGTTGAACCAAACAAAAAAACTTTCCATTCTTGAATTATTCCAAGCAAACGACACACCTATCTTTCGATCATGTCGTTTCGTTGCTGCTAGTTTTGTGCTTAATAAAGTAAATTTCTAGCAGTATAATTAAATTTTAAACCCCTAGAATTTTTTTAAAACTAATTTATCTCATTTTTACGAATATATAACTATCAAATGTTGACAAAAAAAATNATTTATGGCCAAAATAAAACAAGAACTCTATAATTGCCCATAACTGGATATAAATTGCCTTTGTTAAATGCTAACAGCTTTCAACTGTCATGCATCTATAAAAGACCAACGGTTGTGCACGGTTGAAAATGACAGATTAATGGAAGGTGAACATTTAAAAAAATAAAATTTTGAGTTATTGTGGAAAATAAACTTTTTTGTTATGGACTAAATTGAAAGTATTCACATTCATAAAGAACAAGAAAATTATCCTTTTTATATTACCAAGAATTTTTTAGAGGGTTGAGAATAAAAGTTAAAAAACAAACAAAAATATATATATTTAAAGCCATCATACACTACTTATATACCATATTAAATAAATTTAATTGACACTTAANAGGGTTGAGAATAAAAGTTAAAAGACAAACAAAAATATATATATTTAAAGCCATCATACACTACTTATATACCATATTAAATAAATTTAATTGACACTTAAAAGGTTGTAAATGTCTAAAACGTCATTGTAAGCAGTCATACCTAAAAATTTGGTTAAAATGTATTGCAGGTCCGTATAGTTTGAATAAATTTTAAATTAAGTCATTATAGTTTTTTTTTTTTTCTCTTAGGGTCTTTATAGTTTGAAATTTTTTTAATTGGATCTCTGTCATTACCCCTGATTATAACTCTGTCAGTTTAATACTAACATAGCAAACAACTTGTCTATGTGGCAATAAAAGAAGTTGATGTGGTGTCAAATTGGCACAAAAATTGTCACCTCATCAAATTTTGGCTTAAAAAAGTGCATAAAAAAGGTGATGATGTGACATTTTTTGTGTCATTTTAGCGCTACGTCAATTTTTTTTTATTACCACATAAACAAGATGTTTGCTATGTCAGAATTAAACTAACGGAGTTATAATCGGGGATGACGGCATAGACCCAATTAAAAAAATTTAACTATAAAGAGCCCAAAAAAAAAAAAACTATAAGGACCTTATTCAAAATTTGTTTAAACAATAGACCTGTAATACATTTTAACCTAAAAATTTATCGGGACCAGAAGAAATAATTTAAATTTTTTGCATGTTAAACTTTAAGTTTTAAAAAGTTTAGGGAAGTTAGGGTTCCCTTGGCCCCCTCCCTCTACCTTGGTAACACTTATTATAGTTAATACTACGAAGAAAGGAAAGCAATTTCTATTCAATTGAGGCCAATTATTACGCATAGCTAAAATTAAAAGCTTCTTGTCAATATTTTATAGTAGATTTGAATCCTCTAAAGTAAGGGATATCTTTTAAAGAGTGGTGTACAACATAAACTTTTATAAGTCCTGGACTCTTAAAGTTTAACTTCTATTTATCAATTGAACTATAGATCAATGTTTTTAAAATTGGACCGGTGAGCAAATTGGTGTGGCAAAAAATGACCGGTCGGACTGTTGGTCAAATTAGTTGAATCAAAGTTTTTTTCAAAATTAAATATTCACGAAAAATAAAACATAGAGGATGAAGCACAAATCATCAAACTTAATTCGTAAGTGAAAGTCTCAAACTTAAAGATTCAAATAACTAAAAATCAAAAGATATAAAAACCTAATCTATATACACTTAATTTAAAATTGTGCCCTATAACAAAATTAGATTGTTTTAACAACCAACATATCTTACAAGTTCACATACTCTTAACATAATCAATTTTACAATTTCTAACATAGCAAAATTAGATAATTTCTATAAATAAATAATCAAATAATCATAACAAGAAAAAAAAAAAAAAGATAGAGACAGAGTCACATGGTATCAGCCAAAAAAATAAATAACTAAGAAACTAATTAAATTGTGCATAATAGACCAAGAGAAAAAAAAAATGCAAGAACATGTGGTGTCAGAGCCACATAGTTGCATATGATTTTTTTTCCTTCTTAGTGGAATTAATGACACACATGCATTAAATAATAATGAAAAATGCGGAAAAAAAAGAGAAGATGAGGATAATAATAAAATAATAGGTTAATGATGAAAGTTTTAAGAAATTAGTAAAAATTCTTAAGTTAAAATCTATATACTATGTGATTATATATTATACTTTTTACATATTTAAATATGTAATATTAAATAAATCTACTAAATAATTGATAAATATTTTTTGTGCAACAATAAATGCAGGTCTTGAGTTGTCATAGTGGTTTGCATTGTGAATATTTTTACCTAGGAGGTAGTAGGTTCAAACTCATTAAATATGGTTATTACTAATTTCTTAACTATTCTATTAATAAATATATTTATATGTGACAATAAACTCAAAAGTGGATATGTCCTAGTGGCAAAAGACGAATATGGTTACAGTTGTGAGTGCCTAGGTTACCAAAAAAAAAAAAAAAACTTCTATTTGGCCCCATTTTGTTCTACTAGATATGCCACTTCATACTTAATGGTACCACATAAGAATATTACAATACACGTTAACAAATCCCTTAAGCGCACTAACACTAGATAGACAGAAGGATCACAATAAAATAAATAAATTTGATAGGGACCAAAATTAAAAACAACAAATTAACAAGGACCAAATTAAAAATTCTAAGAATAATTTGGGGATTGAATTTATATTTAGTACACCGCCATTAGAATTTAAAGTTTACACAAGCAATTTAATTTATACATTTTTTGTGATAANTACACAAGTAATTTAATTTATACATTTTTTGTGATAAACACTTTATAAAAATCATCTTAATGATTGTCTATGTAGTATTAGATAACTTATCTATGATTAACTTCAACAAAACATGATAAAAAGTGATCAAATTAGAATTTATATTTAGAATCAATCATGACCATTTATTTTATGTTCTTATGATTTTTGTATGAAAAATACATTTTGAAATATAAAAATATCTTAAATTAAGATACATAAATAAATTAAAAATATTAATATTTAAAATTTGGCTTATTATAAAATACAAGACCCATTTGAATTTTTCAGTTAGAGTCAGACCGGAGAGCATCTCCACTCAAAATACCGTTTTCTCATCTTTATGTCAGCCCACCAATTCCCAAACTCCACGTTGCAAACCATTCCATTTCCCACAACCAGTACCACCACACTTTAACAAAGCAAATCCAATCCAAAAATATGATCATTTAGCCCATTACTCTTTCAATTGAGATTTTTTGAGGAAGATGCTTTGTCTGGGTCGAGTTGTGGGGATTCATACTCAATAAGTTCATTTCATTTGTATGATTCCAATTACACACTCGAGATTCCTACAAATAAATAACAGGTTCAAATCAAAATGGAAATCAATGGCGTTAGAATCAGAGTCTTCTTTTGCACCCTCTATTGATTCTGATGCTACTGATAAAAACGCTGCTGGGTATTCCTTCTTTCTCTTTCTTTTACACATTTGCACATTCTGCCTCCTCCCCGCCCCCCTCCTCCTCCTCTCTCTCTTTCAGACCCCATATGCTATTCTTTTTTTAAAACATTAATTTCAATTTGCTTTGGGTGTACCATGATGTGGGCTGTTTGTTAAGCAGTTATCCCACGTGGCAGCATTGGACAAAGGGTAGCTTAAGTTAATTGATTAGCTGTAATGCCAGTTGGTTAGTTAGTTAGAATAGCTGTTAATTAAGTAAGGCAGTTATGCCACATCAGCTATTAGTGCTGAATTGTAATTATGCTTTTGTAAGTCATCCTTCTGTAAAAGGATGCTGATGTACGTATTTTGGTCAATGCGAAAGATCACTATTCAGAGGCACTTTCCCTTTCAAGTTTCATCTCTCTCTTTTCTCTTTACTCTTTCATTTTCTGCTTCTGGTTTCATCTGGTATAGTTTCTTCTTCTTTGCTCTCACGTGCTACATCACACTGGTAGTGCTTCACCAAACTTCTCACTGTTAATTGTTATGCACTCTGTATGTGGATGAGGATAGTTAAAATAGGAAAAAGAAAAAATGCATAGATTTTTTTTTTTTTTCCTGGTGACAAGCTCTTGTGCTTCCAAGTGCATATTTTGTATCATAGAAGGGCCTGAAACAGTAGCAGACTTTGCAAAAATGGAGCTGCAAGAAATTCAGGATAATATTCGAAGTCGTAGGAACAAAACTTTCTTACATATGGAAGAGGTGAGAATTAATAGGAGCTGCTTAATTATAAGTATATATTTCATTGCCGTGCTGCCGATAATGTGCATATTACTAGTCTGAATGTAAATTTTAGTGTTCAATTTGTTTATAGAATGAATAGCTGCTGCTATTATGGAATATGATGTGCTAACAAAGTTTGTTGGATAGAATGATATATGTCTCTTTACAAACTGAACTTCATGGGCTGGTCATTTTGTTTGTCAAGCCTTATGGTCACGCTCTTAGAGCCTTTGACATAAACCAACATTCTTTCACAAAGACTTGTGTGCTTACTGCTTAGCATGTATGGACCGCATGCATTGAATAGAGTGATGACACCCTCCTTGACATTAAAGTCACAGCTGATTTTGAGGAAGTCTATCTGAGGCTTCATGTAATCTCACTTCATATCAAAGTTATTATATTGTTGACATGGTGAAAACGATTAAGATGGGGAAGGGGGATTACGCTATAACAATGGTACAATTACAAGGCTAACAAATACCAGTCTTGATTGTTTGAGGAGATACTTAAAGGGGATATACTGTCTAAAATTAAGTTCCTTGTAAGGCCTTAATCCCTTTGAACTAGGATCTCTCTTTTGTAATAAATTCATGTTCACAATAATATGAGACCCAGTCATATTTTTATCTTCAATTAGCCCAAATAGAGGCTATATGGGTTGTAAGACTCAAATGCTATGGAGATCACATTCATAAAAGCAGCAAGTGACTATAAGGAAAACTAGATACATCTATAGCAATTGGTTTTAAGGGTTAGCCATTATGCCAGTCTGGGAGGTTTGCGTAAGGATTTCTTACTCATATGCAAATATTCCATGCATATAGCTAGGCAAATGTTAATGGTTTTGTTCCTTTAAAGTACTTAGGTCTTTGTCACTATCTATCACAATTGCCTTATCTTTGCTGGTGGTTACTGTTGGTGTGTAGATTTGGAAGTCTTCTCAACTGAATGGACTCTAGAATTAATAATGTGGAAGCAACATATTTGATTGTATTGTGTTTAAATATTTCATGAGATCTTATATTGCTTCAGCTAGAATGACCCTACCTTCTAATATCTCTCTTTCTAGGAAGCAGGGTCTCTGCCTCCAGTAGTAGTGGATAATATTTAGCGGATAATACTTTTATCCTTATAGTTAACTTTGTGTGCACTGCTTCATCCTCTCAATTTTATGGTTTGATCACGATAGCAAATTATTTATTTATTTTAACTCTTCTTTGCTACTCACAAATAAGGGTTCTGAAGTTTGTCTGGTTAAAACTTACCATGCATTCACAGAGTAGCTTTTAGCCAAATTCTGAGTATATCATGCCTCAAAGTTCAAAATGCTATTCGTACTTTCATCTCCTATTTCAGTGACAAATTTTTCTTAAAGCCAATATCCTAAAATTTTTGCAGGTTCGCAGGCTCAGGATACAACAGAGGATTAAAAGCGCTGAACTTGGAGTATTGAAAGAAGAGCAAGAGAATGAACTTCCTAACTTTCCTTCATTTATTCCGTTCTTGCCTCCTTTGGTAAGCCTCTTGGAGTTGAAGTTATAAAGTATTTCAATTTTTAGTGCACAAAAAAAAAGTCACCCATGATTTTGTCATTGTTATCCCCAAGTACTAGGAATTTATTCTTCATTGCAAGAGTGGTGAATGGTGATTAATACATATAGTTGTTGCAGAGTTCAGCNTGAACTTGGAGTATTGAAAGAAGAGCAAGAGAATGAACTTCCTAACTTTCCTTCATTTATTCCGTTCTTGCCTCCTTTGGTAAGCTTCTTGGAGTTGAAGTTATAAAGTATTTCAATTTTTAGTGCACAAAAAAAAAGTCACCCATGATTTTGTCATTGTTATCCCCAAGTACTAGGAATTTATTCTTCATTGCAAGAGTGGTGAATGGTGATTAATACATATAGTTATTGCAGAGTTCAGCAAACCTTGAGCGGTATTATGCGACTTGTTTTTCTCTTATTGCCGGGATAATGCTTTTTGGTGGCCTCATTGCCCTCAGTGTAAGTTTTTTCTGGCTTAATTCTGTATGCTCATGCTTGTTTATGTTTAGAAATCTCGTTTTCTCTTATGTAATGGGTACTCCATTTCACTTCAGCTCATTTGCAAGGAAACTTCTTCGTTGCTGTGCTTTCTTAAAATTTTATTTAGATTATATAACATGAAAGTACCTACTATGTATACCTTTTTTCCTATAGAACGTGAGCCTTAATGTGATCCCAACTTATTGCTGTTGATACAATATTTTACATATCCTACTCCATTATTTATTCTCAATATTCAAAAGATAATAATAGTTTTCATATTGATAATGCAGAGAAAGTATTGGGGAAAATTTAATGCCTACTTTCTTTACTTTTTATTTTGTTTAGTTGTTCCCTTTAATATGAAAAAAATGGCTGCCATGTACAAAGTTGAAGCTCATGCTTAATATTAGAGAGCTTGTTATGGGTTCTGAATTAGTTATTACATACTTCAGCATGGTCAAATTCTCATAATATGATTATGACACTGCTAAATCCAACCACTCTACCTGTTCCTGTTGCTCTGCTTCTGTGGGAGCTTTGGTTCATTGGGTTTTATAGTACTATGTTATAATTCCATTTATTTCTAAACTTAATGTCTTGTCGTCTCCTCTTGTTTTCCTTTCATTTCTCTGTTGGAGCTTAAGCTTGGACTAGGAAGCACTTCATATGCAGATTTTATCCTAAGTATGCATCTACCCCCCATGCAGTTGAGGTACTGCCCATTTCCTGGACTGTTATTGTTCTAAGCAAAGGAAGGTATCGATGAAATCACAGTCATGATTGAAATGTGAGAATCAAAATAGTCGTCATAAGCAAGATCTGATTATATTTGACTTTTCTGCATAAAGCAGCATGTTGTTTGTCTTATATGGATCTTGGAATAGGGTTAGTGCATCTTGCTCAAAAGAATGTTAGCTCATTCGATTTTCTGTCTAGTATGTTAACTGACGTCTGTTGCAAATTGTTTAGTCAGGTTGATCCGATAGTGGCATCATTCTCTGGAGGGGCGGTTGGAATGATCTCAGCATTAATGGTTGTTGAAGTAAACAATGTAAAACAGCAGGAGCAGAAAAGATGCAAATACTGTCTTGGTACTGGTATGACTTCAAAACTCTATCCTGTGCTCTAAATTTGGGGAATTGAATTTTTGAATGATGGATGTGATGGTTTTTTTGGCTTTTTCTATGGCCTCCTTTCTGTTTCTCAATCTCACATTCTTACCCCTTTCTAAAATAGATAAATAAGTATTAAGAAATCAAGCGATGCTGGATTGATTTATGTCTACCTCTTGTACTACTTTAGGTGCAGAGGTTTGATTCATAAAATGCTTGCTCAAGTCCTTGCTACACATATTTCCCAAAATCAAGTGAACTAATTATTAGTTATCACTTAACATTGGTTTGGTTATTATGTGGCCAATCAAGTGAGAATTTAAAACATGTTCATGTCTTGATGTCTGGTGAAGTTAACTGCAGTGAAGGAAAACAAACCTATATACTTCTGCTTTAAGTTTGGTTACCTTGCATGTGCGCGCTGTTCAAGCACAGGAGCACTTGTTCTGATTGAACCAGTATCAACAGTCAATGGCGGAGATCGGCCTCTATCACCACCAAAAACTGAGAGATGTTCAAATTGTTCAGGATCTGGCAAGGTTGGTCATTTAGGTGTATCAACTATATTGTTTGTTACCTATATGTGAATAGTTCGTTGTTTGTGCCCGGGGCAGGGTTGGTTGCTTAAACTGCTTCATGGTAGGAAAACACAGTTTATTGTTACAAGCGAGGAGGTGAATTTAAAGTGATCACCATTGGACATGATGTATGAGGTGCCTTTCCCTTGTAACAACTTTTAAATCTTTCTCTGCAGTGACTAGACATATTCCATTTGTTGGTGTTTTCGCTGTTGCTGTGCTATGTGTAGCAAGATTTTGTGGTCAATAATATGATCCTTGTAAGTTGTAAAATAACTATCATGCTCAATTCTGATGGCAGGTTATGTGTCTAACATGTCTTTGCACTGGAATGGCCATGGCAAGCGAGCACGATCTTCGTAGGGACCCATATTAGGCAATTTGAAAATTTATATTTGTGTTATCTATTCAGTGGTGAGAGTTGAGACGATGGAATTTTTGTGAATATGTACCAATAGTTATAAGAAAAGAAAGTGGTTAAGATTATTTATGATAAAAAAAATATGTTCTAACAGGGAAGTGGGTAATTTTAAGCAAACAACTTTTAATTTTTGTGAATTAAGGTGCTTTGTTCTTGTTCTTTAGAACGCTTCCTTTTATTTTTGAGAATTGAAAGTTGTGCTGAAGCAAACTATCATGCTAACTTTTCAAGAATGATTGCAAAACAAAATTTAGATAATAAACATGATTTTAATGGTATTTGTTGAACCTTTTTGGTATTTTAGTGTGACTCAAGATAATTGTTCTTTTGTACTTGCCCTGTCTAGAACAAAAAAACTACAATGCTACTCAGAAACTGTAAGACCTCAGGTAGAGTTCCGTTACTAGATTTTTTTTTTTTTTTTTTTTTTTTAATGAGCTTTCTGTTTCCAGTTTGCGTTTTTATTTTTTGAAGATTTTGCCTGCCCCAACTTAATTTGAGGTTAGATGTATAGAATATAAGTAATAAATCCATCAAAGAAGCGTTACACTCATTGTCAGCTTATTTTTTGTATTATAAACTTTAGGATAATAATAATTGAATAGTGCTGAGTGCACACTATCACTTGTACACTATGTGACATATTGATGGCAACCTCTTTGGTGACTTGCAAAGAGGGAAAGATAGTCGGAGGAGGCCGGAGTTAGGCATCACCTCCAATGCTCAAGTCAGTAATGGAAGGAGAGAGAAAGTGTATGAGACAGAGACTTAGAGAAAGAGGAGTGATATATACCTCTTGGGGTATTGTTGTTCTTTTATGTAATGGGAGTAGTGATTTAGTAATGTATCATCATCTTACACTTACTGATTTCAAGTTGTTAGATCTAATTTTTGGTGGCATCCCATACAATTCTGCTGGTCCAATTAACTTCAGTGTGACACAATTAGTATGCAAATATAGGTGGACATTATTCTACTTTATCTTAATGCTATTTCCATCTAATTAGGTGGGTTTAGGTGAGATCTATTTAATGATTTTAGAATTATTACAAAAATTTCAAAAAACTAAATCACCTAAGAAATTATAGTAAAAAACACGAAAAAAAAAAAAGATTTTATAAACTAAGTTTGCAGCCATTCTCATTGAATAGTGCCGTTTCAGAACGACAACTGAAATATATTTAAAGATTAAAAATATCGGTATTGAGGTAAATTATTTTAATATTTTGTTTGTAAAACGTCAATTAGCCCATGTATGCACTGTTGTTGTATCTGGTGGATTTGGTATAGGCCTTAGTGGGTTGGTTTTGACTAGACACTTTAAACCCAACATCCAACAAAAAATTCGGCCCAAGTAAGTGGGTCGGATTGATTTGGAGACATTACCGCCGCCGTTTCTGCCATACAAGGGTTGTCCGACGACCAGAAGAGTAACAGATTAAAAATTGACTAAACCTTATTTTTGTCCCTCACTTATTTAAGCGTTTTTAAAATGGTCACTCAATATAATATCTTTTTAATTTAGTCTCTTAATTAATAGTTTCACTTCAATCAAATTCTTTGATTGACAAAAATGCTTATATGGAGTGTTAAAAGTGAGGTGGCGCTGTTAAATGCGGCATAAGATATTGGTTGGACACTTCACTTAAGTGAAGTCCCCACGACACCGGTTTTAACTCTAAAATCTCTCAAATTTTCTTTGTCACTCTTCTTTGAAAAGGGGCCTTTAATTTATCCCAGGCAGAATTATGGGGTTATATAACCCCATTCTAGGTAGCACAATTACCACCGTTTCTTATGTTATGTGCCAAATCTAATAGTGGATATTTAGTTGTGATTACTTATTCAGTTGGTCATTTCTCAACTTGTGTGACAATATTAATGTGACCCACTAATTTAATTAAAATTATGTTAGCACCCCACTTAAAATAACAATTTATGTTAAAGTTCAGAGTACACAAAATATGATATTCCTCTCCATTTATATATTTTTCACAAACAAATTTATGAAATATTTTTAAAAGATTTATATTCAAATTTATACATAAATATTCACAATTTAAAATAAAATTTAAAGCATGATAAAATTTAAAAATATACATTAATAAATAGATTAATATGAGTGAAAAAGAATAGTGTAAAAAATAAGTTAAAAAATTGAAGAGAGTAAATCTCACTTTCTCACTTACTCTTATATTTGCAAGTAGGATTTGAATAAAATAAATTTTAAACATGATAAAATTTAAAAATATACATTAATAAATAGATTAATATGAGTGAAGAATAATAGTGTACAAAATAAGTCAAAAAATTGAAGAGTATAAATCTCACTTTCTCCCTTACTCTTCATATTTGCAAGTAGAATTTGAATGGTGAATTTTTGCATAAAAATGGGA
>QAOA01000027.1:75326-99283 GCA_003255065.1 Cercis canadensis
CGAAGACTGCATATTTATCTATAAATGAAAGAATCTAGCAAGCATGCCAAGAGGCTGATTTAAAATAAATATTTTGAAAAATATTTTGATACATTTAAATGATTTTCGTTGTGTTTTTAAGTAAATATGTTTCTTTTTAGCCCAAAGGTGAATGGCAATAATTCCTGTAGCATTCAACTTTGTTAATAAATACATTAAAATTGCTTTCTTAGTTGATTTCAGAGATATGGATGAAGGGAAATGGAGAAAAAACAAAAAAGGTGAGAAAGGACAAGAAAATAAGACTTTTAAAAAATTTGAGGCTGATTTGTAATAAATAGAAATTTTGCCTATAGCAGGTTAAGTAAATATGTGAGTCCCACTATCAAAACACTTATTATAACTAAATTGGTCCAACTAGAATGGGGTTGTTTAATCCCTTTGAAAAATCTCTCTTTCTCTTCCATGCGTGCTCTGTTCTCTCTCTGACACTAGTCTCTCTGCTCTCCCCTCCATCTCTATCGCACTCTTCCTTTCTATTTTCTCTCTTCTCCTTCCCTTTCTCTGTATGGCTCCCTCTGTACTTGGATATGGAAAGATGAGAATCCCCCTTGGATAACACAAATATTAACTGACCTGGGCAGCCAAACACGGAAGCCCTCGGTTTTGAGACTTGGAAAAGTAAAACTAAGCAGTAAAACAATAGTGAAAAAGAGTTTTTGCTTGTCGAGTACTTCTGAGCAATCAAATAAAGTATTTTGTTGACTCTGAAAAAGTCAACATTGTTGATGGTGTTGTATTGATTCATGTAGCTAGAAGACTCCCGAAGGATAATAATGTTTCATGGAGGGGAGAGTTGTGTTTAAAAGATGGTCCTGTGGTGGGTGGTTACCACGACGGTGGTGATGCCACCAAGTACAACTTCCCCTTGCAGCTTTTGCCATGACCATCATAAGTTGGAGTGTACTCGAATACTGTGAAAAATATGAAGCTGCAGATTTGCTTGATCATGTCAAAGACGTCATAAAGTGGGGAACATATTACCTTCTTAAGACTTTCAAATCCTCTGCAAATGCAAACTCTACAAACACCATTGTTTCACATGTTGGTGAAAACCACAAGTGTTGGATGCATCCTGAGGAAATAGATTACCAGCTCACTCCATCACAATGCGGAACCTGCCCTGCTCTTGCTGCTGAAACTGCAACTGTTTTAGCTGATGCATCCATTGTTTTCAAAGATGACATGGACTACTCAAAGAAACTCATCCATGGTGCGGACATACTCTTTAAATTTGCCACAAAAGAACAAGGAGATAAATAGTCAGGTGGTGCAGACCCATCTTCACTTTTTTATAACTCCACTAGTTACTAGGATGAGTTCTTGTGGGTTGGGACTTGGTTGTATTTTACCACTGGAAATTCTTCCTATCTTGAACTTGTTACTAGTCCTGGATTAGCTGCTGACTTTGCTGGGAAAAATCTGGACCATGGTGTGCTTAGCTGGGACAACAAGCTTCTTGGTGCTCTGTTACTTTTAAGCCGCCTAAGGATGTTCTTGAACTATGGGTGTGAGAGGGAGCCATACAGAGAAAGGGAAGGAGAAGAGAGAAAATAGAAAGGAAGAGTGCGATAGAGATGGAGGGGAGAGCAGAGAGACTAGTGTGAGAGAGAGAACAAAGCACGACAGGGAAGAGAGAGAAAGAAAATTTGAGAGATTTCAGAGTTAAAACCGGTGTCGTTTTGGGACTTCACTTAAGTGAAGTGTCCAGCCAGTGTCCTATGTGGTATTTAACAGTGCCACCTCACTTTTAACACTCTACATCAGCATTTCCGTCAAGTTAGCGGCAATTAAGTAGAAGAATTTAATTGAGGGGGACTTTAACTGACCCCATGTAAAAATAAGGTTAAACAACCTCATCATAGTTAAACCAATTTAGTTATGACAAGTGTATTGATAATGGGATCCACATATTTACTTAACCTGCTATAGGCAAAAGTTTTATTTATTACAAATTGGCCCCAAATTTTTTAGAAATCTTATTTTTCTATCCTTTTTCACCTTTTCGTTTTCTATCCCTGTCACTTCATCCCTATCTCTAAAATCAACCAAGAAAGCTTCATAACTTTGAAAGAAATCTATTTGGACAGCAATTTAGAGAAACTAGACAAAGCAAAAAAAGAAAATAAAAACCCAGTAACCAATCTCTAAGAAAGTATAGCTAATGGGCATAGTTTTAATATTTTTTTTCATGATGCACAATAGAAATCCTAATCAATTAGTCTCTTTCTACTAGCAGAATAACTCTACCTCCAAAGATAATATATGAGAATCATCTTGTTCTAAGAAATTAGTTACATGTACCATATAATGTACATATGAATAATTTGAAATGGAAATAATACTAAAAATTCAATACAACAATAATACTAAAAATGTTCTCAGTTTTGTATGCTTAGCCTAATAGATAAAATGAATCATGAATGCTTCATGAAAGAAAATGCGAGTAAAATTGCTGATATTAATTTCAATTTCTCTTAAAATGTTATAATAAAGATACTCTTTTCAATTATTTTGATTAGTGTCATATTAAACAGAAACAAAAAATCCAAACTATGGTATTGAGATGTGCATGATTTTATTTAGGTGTAGTATTAGTATACGAGGACTATGTATAAAACGTACCAATGTGCATTTTTAATTTTACTTGAGTAATTACATTTAGAACCATATAGAATTTAAAATATAGTGCTGCAAAAAATATATATTATAAGAGAGTAATGTGTACACCTATTGTTACTCCTTGAAAAAAGAGTAAATGATACTCTCCTTAATGTTTTACTCTTTTATCACCTTTTAAACATATTCTATGATTTAATTTTTGATCATGTAATAGCTTGTAATATATTTAGAAGTGATATGCATATCATCCTAGATCCAAAGTATAATTAATATACTAATAGTCACATGATTTAAAGTATGGACTACTAAATATTACACATATAAATTAGAGTATGTGTGACACTATTATTTGTGAATTTTTCTCTTGCATTAAATTAGTAAATATGTGGCAAACTAAAACAAATTGAAAGTTATATTATGCTTTATTAGAGAATAAGTTACAAGTTGTAACACACTTTATTTATTTATTTTTTGATGTGAGATTGTAACAATTTAAAAGTTATCCTATGATCCTAGATTTATAGAAGTGAAAAAGTATAATTCAAAAAAAATATATAATTTATCAATAAATTACACCCAATAACTCATTGGAGATTGCTTCCAATCATAAGGCTAGTCTCCTCACCCTCCATTTCTTGATTCCTAATTAGAATCATCTTTATTATAAATGCAGTCATTATTTACCTATTAACAAAAAAAAAAAAACTAAGCTTATCTATTTTTTTTATTTATTTACCAATTTACGAGTTTCTTATATTTTATTTTAATATTTATTTTTTTGTGAAAATTTATTTTTAGTTAAGTGATGCAGTAATATGATACAGGGGTTAAAGAAGGAGAAGGGAAAAAAAATAAACAAACAACAGCGAGAGAAAAAAAAAAAAAAAACTAAAACAGTGCGTTTTGGGACCAGAGAAGTCTCCTTCCCCAATCCAATGTCTCACACTCTCTCTCACATCTGATTTTCAGTCTCTTCTTCCTCCTTCATCCATAGTGGCTTTATTAAGAATGTGACAGAACGTGAGTTTAAAAAGCATTCGAAATAGATCATGAGTTTTAGAGAAGATGGTGGCAATCGAAAAAAAAAAAAGAGATCAAACCCAAAAACACAAAGGAGCATAACGTGAGCTTGACCAGTAAAGAATGTCATCTCCAGTTCTATACTGTATTTGGGGAAAAATATATAGGACAAACCCAGTAACCATAGGATCGTTTCGCTCGGATTGAAATGTTTCTTATTCAGTTCTTGGTCATCAATTGGAAAGTCCAGGTTCTCACCCCAAAAAGCAGAAGCTATGTCTTTATCTCAAAGCGGAACGAAGAGAGCGAGGGAGGAAACCAAAGAGAAAGAGATAAAGGAGGGAAGGAATGAAAATAAAATGGGTATCATGTGTAAATTTAAATAATTAAGTAGGTTAACTTAAAAAAAACACAAAGCCAAACATATTAGTTAGAGGTAGGGATTTTTCAACCGTCTATTATGCTAGATGGAGTAGCAGACGGCACACATTCCGCCACATAGGATGGGGTATTTAACCCCATATTTGTACGTGGGGTAAGTTAAAGCTCCCCTTTAATTGAAGTAAAACTCATAATTGAAATACTAAATTGAATAGATAATACACTGAGAGACTATTTTGAGAATGTCCTGTACGATTACGAAGAGAAGAGAAAGAACTTTGTTTCTCTCTCAAATGCTCTGCTGCTAACTGAGTCTATTCATGGAATCCCTAGCTGTTACACCCAGCTACCTTCCTTTGAAAATCCGATTTACGTTTAACCGGAGGAGCTCCAGATCTAGCTGGAGCTCCCATGGCGCTCCTCTGCGTCTCCCTGCTCTAAGATGCTCAGCTAATTCTACTTCTTTAGGTGATTCTCATTAGTCATATTTCTTGCAAAAAATTTGGTTGCTTAGAAAATTTTGGATGGGTATGTAAAATGATTTCCATTGTGTCAGTTCCTCTTAGTTTGGTTAGATAACAAGAAAGAAAACTATGAAATTTTTTGGGTTTATTACATTTTAATCATTAATTCAGCACTCCTGGGCAACTTGCATAATTAGTCCCTGTTTAATCAAGTTTTTTTTTTTTTCCTGGGATTCCAACTGTCAATGATCATGTATCCAGTATCTGAAAGTTCATTTTTTTATGCCAATCAACATTTTTAAGCTGTGGTTTTTATGATCCCATTCTACCAGTTGACAATGCGGAGAAATTTATTGAAGCTTCAAAAAAGGGGAATATAATTCCTCTCTACCGATGCATATTTTCTGATCACCTCACCCCTGTTCTTGCTTACCGGTGTTTGGTAAAGGAGGATGAGAGAGATGCTCCCAGTTTTCTATTTGAATCGGTTGAACCTGGTTTTCAGGTTTCCAATATTGTAAGAACTTGCTTGCTTTCTGTTTGTTTTGTTTATCGAGATGCGTGTGGTCTGTGCTTAATTTGGTTTGATTATATTAGGGGCGATATAGTGTAGTGGGAGCTCAGCCAACAATGGAAATTGTGGCAAAAGAGAATATGGTCACAATTATGGACCATGAGGAAGGGCGCAGAACTGAGGAGATTGTTGAGGACCCATTGATGGTTCCTCGAAGAATCATGGAGCAGTGGAGACCTCAACTCATTGATGAACTTCCAGAAGCATTTTGTGGTATGGAAAAGACTGACACTGCCCTTTGTCCATAGATACAATCAAAATAACAGCTTTGTTCCTTGTGCATGTGATATTTTAATCATAAAGATTGTTACTGTATGGTTAACCAAATTCAAGTTCATTAATCACACATGCTTCTTCTATGTTTATTTATTATTTCATGTTGTTTGCATGGAGTGGATTGGCCAAATAGTTTTCAAGTTATGCTTGCTTATGCACCTACTTGGATGGTGTATTTGTCATAAGCCGAAGTAAAGATCATATCAAACTGCTTGACTCTTTTGTACACTCGAGTGGAGATTTCTTGCTCATTGGTTATTGTTGGGTAGCAAAATGAGTCTCAATCAACAAAATCCTGTTATACATTCAAGCATCTTATGGTACAGTGCTGATATACGAGATTTCTTAAGCTTGCTGGTATATGTTATAAAACGTATCATTTTTTTTTATTGCAGGTGGATGGGTAGGCTATTTTTCTTATGATACAGTGCGCTATGTAGAAAAGAAAAAGCTTCCCTTCTCTACTGCCGCAGTAGATGACAGAAACCTTCCTGATGTTCATTTGGGCCTTTATGATAATGTGATTGTGTTTGATCATGTTGAAAAGGTACTTTATATTTATCATGAACAATGTGTGTGTCTAATGTGTTTTGAGGTTATGGAAATTGTGGCTTTAGCTTATGACTGTATATAGATTTACTAATATTTACACAAAAACAGTTGGGTGACATGCTCCCCTCTTCCCCACAGGGTCTGGCCAGTTGAGTTGATAAAATGAGAATATTTAATTGAATTTCTAACCAGATTCAAACACATGTCATGTCAATTATAAGCACCTCCCTTATTGCAGACATATCTATTTCTTTTTCATTCAATCACTTATGAAATTACTTATGAGAAATTGCCAGCTGCATAAAATTGGAAGTAAGAATTCTGATTATTGTATAATTTATCTGGTATTGATTGGAATTGATGTATTGGAGAATTTTCTATTTCTTATTTGGTGATGTTTTTGGACCCAGAAAGCATATGTGATTCATTGGGTTCAGTTAGATCGATATGCTTCTGCTGAGGAAGCCCTCAATGATGGAATGAACCGGTTGGAAACTCTAGTATCTAGGGTGCATGATATAATTACGTGAGTAGCCCTTNGAAATTGCCAGCTGCATAAAATGGGAAGTAAGAATTCTGATTATTGTATAATTTATCTGATATTGATTGGAATTGATGTATTGGAGAATTTTCTATTTCTTATTTAGTGATGTTTTTGGACCCAGAAAGCATATGTGATTCATTGGGTTCAGTTAGATCGATATGCTTCTGCTGAGGAAGCCCTCAATGATGGAATGAACCGGTTGGAAACTCTAGTATCTAGGGTGCATGATATAATTACGTGAGTAGCCCTTAATTTATTGGCTTAAGATTTCAAATAAAGGATTGCATTATTTTATGTTGATAAATTAATTTCAATATCTACAATATAATTGTCAATTTCAGCCCAAGGCTGCCTGCAGGTTCTATAGAGTTATATACTAGTCTTTTTGGTCCTAAAATGGAGATGTCAAGCATGACAAGTGAGGAATACAAGAATGCAGTATTGCAGGCTAAAGAGCACATCCTGGCTGGTGATATTTTTCAGATCGTACTAAGTCAGCGGTTTGAACGGCGAACATTTGCAGACCCATTTGAAATATACAGAGCATTGAGGATTGTTAATCCAAGTCCTTACATGACTTATTTACAAGTTTGTCAGTTTTCCTTGACATTTTTTTTAAATAACATTTAAGTTACATTTGAAAGGTTAGCTTATTCAGATGAATACTGGTATCAGGCCAGAGGGTGTATTCTCGTTGCTTCAAGTCCAGAAATTCTTACACGTGTGAAGAAGGTGACTATGCCACGAGTACTTAAAGAATTGACTTCATCTTTTAATATTCTTCCTCATTATCTATAATATTTATTTTTGATAATAGTCAACCTTGTTCTTATCCACTGTAATCTTTTTTAAGCTTCTGCCTTCTCTGCTGGGCTTATCATTTAAACTGTGAACTTTCCTATAGCTCTAACAAGTAATACAATGTCTTTAATAATTCATATCTTTGTTAATAGAGTAAAATCACCAATCGCCCCCTTGCTGGGACTGTTAGAAGAGGGAAAACCCCCAAAGAAGATATCATGTTGGAGAAGGATCTTTTGAATGATGAAAAGCAATGTGCCGAGCACATAATGCTAGTTGATTTAGGAAGAAATGATGTTGGGAAGGTATGTGGCTTTCATTTCCATGGCTTGTTAACTTCTTATTCCCCAGAGATTTGAGTGCTGAGTACAGCCTATGAAGTTTGTCCTTGGTTAATTGCATGATAGGTGATCCTGTTGAATCTGTTATATATATCTCATTTAATATAAAATTTTCCGTGGTGGGTTCTCTTGGATCTCAGTTTGAACTAGCCTGCAATTGTCTTTAGATATTTGATATCCATCAAATAACCTTCTGGATTGAACATGTGAAGCTGGTCACTTTAGAGTCTAGTTTGTTGAAAATTTCTCATTATGGAAATAGAATATAAACCACCTGCCTTTTTCTACATGTCACAACACTACCACATTCCAGTTGCTTTTGTCTATTATTCTTCACTTTCTCTACGTTTAAAGTAAATTTATGTTGGTTGGTGATTTAACCAGATGACATCATTGATTGGCCTACTGACTCTAAAGGGGGATTTGATTGTAGAATACTAAAGTGGATACTTTCTCTTTTTGTATGCTCTTCTGCTTTGCCATCTGTAGGTTAATGCTTGCATTATAAGTTTATGAGAGAGAAGTTTTCCCCTTATGTCATTGGGCTTGGTCCCCGTTCAATGCATTGTATCCTATTTTCAGGCCACCATGTTTGTTGTCGTTGTACCACTTGGATGTTAGTTTAACTCCATTTGATTAGATGAGAAGGATGTTCTTATGGGTATTCTAAAGGAAGCATAGGTTAGTGTCAAATGGTTCTTTGTTTGATGTGTGCAGAGTCAACTTCAGTCTCATGTACCTTATTATAGGAGGTATCATTTCCTTATGCTACCTGTTACACGTCTTGCTATTAGACCTATAATTTTATATACATTATTGTAGTTACTTCATGCTACCATATTGTGCGATCCTAATGGTTTGACTAAATTGTGTATACTTGATGCTACTACTGTAAATATTTTTCTTTCTGGTCATAGTAATGTGCTTAATACAAGATTAATATGCAGGTCTCCAAACCTGGTTCTGTTAAAGTTGAAAAGCTCAAGAATATTGAGCGCTATTCCCACGTTATGCACATCAGCTCAACTGTAAGTTCTTGACTGCAGTTTATGAGAAATTGAACATGTATATATGATCATTCCATTATTTATTCTTTGTTTTTGGCCATCAATAATTCCATTATAACTACATATCTTATGCATACAAAGCAATTGCTGTACTTGCAGATTACTCGGTGGTTTTGTTTTCTAGGTTGAAGTCTCTGTTTTCTTAACTTTGTAAACAAAAAAAAAAACAAACAAACAAACAAATTTGAAAATAANAAAAAAAAAAAAAAAAACAAACAAACAAACAAATTTGAAAATAATGCCAAATTCATTAGGAAACATTTAAATTTGCTCTTCAATATATTAGTTACAAACACTTCGTGGAAGCTAACAAGTGGAACTTCACACATTTTTCTATGGTGTATGCTATTTGAAAGTCCTATTTTAGTGGGTGTTTGGTTGAAAACTATGTGACCTCTATTACTGTCAGATGTAATGATGTGCTTCACATGCAGTTGAAAAAGGTTCTTGGTCCTTCAGTTTGTTATGTTGTATTACAAACTATTCTTGTTTAAATAACCTTCTTTTGATGAGAAAATTAATGATGTCATAGGCTTGCATATTTAACTCCCATATCAAGAATTATTTTTCCAACATTCTTAAATATTGGATGAGAAATTTGAAACCAAAAAAGCTATCAGTGTCTTCAATTATATTCAATTTTAAAAAATCTTGATTGTAAAAGATTGTTGAGAAATCCATTTTGGACGGTTTGTAATTTTATTTGTCAGTTTTACTTTTGTCATAGAGATGAGTTTTGCACAAAAGATTTCTTGAAAATATTTTGAATATCAAAATTGCTTTTGAAATTAGGTTTCCATTTTCTTGTAATACTAAAATTGTCCAATATTCACTGCATTGTCAATTTTCAAAGGATAATATGATGCACAGTATATAACGAATTAAAAATCAAACAACTAAAGCCTACAGACACAAACAGGATTTTTTGTGTGTTTGCACACATATGATCTAGAAGCAATTACTGGTCACGTTATTCAGCATATGGCATTGATGATTTTTCATTGGATTAATATGATGCAATAAGGGACTACTATTTTTCTTTACATAACTACTTCATTATTGATTTTGAAATTTAGTTGTTATAAGTATAATCGTAAAGAAATTATACCTTTATTAATAGTTTTTATAGACTTTTGATAATATCTTTATGAAATACCTTTGTTTTTCTGTGTGAAGGCTTAGTGGAGAAATATTTGATTTGTCTGGTCACATAATTTTGTATTGTGTTAATATATAATTTGATAATTTTTTCTTACTGGTTTTGCAAATATTAGTCATATATCCTGATAGTAATGTCAATTTTGTAATGTATGTTCTCTCTCTCTCTGTTTCTGCTTACTTCCTTTGGAAGTTGTTGCCATATTGAACTATTCAGAGGCCTAATGGGAGTTGCATTGAATTTTCTATACATGAATTACAAATGATTTTCCATTGATGATATTTTATTTCGTATTGATCTTTGATTTTCAATCTTTATGATGTGATATCTTTATTTTTCTCTTGGTGGGATGTGATCATGTCATTTGTACCATAGGTTTTATTAATATTTAAAAATTGTTCCATTATTGATAATAGGTAATGCACATTTCTTCAATAAGTAAAGATGTGAAATAAATTAAGCAGTGAACGGCGTTCAGAATAATCTCAGTAAGCCAATAAGAGGAAATATAGATGAAGAAAGAAATTAGGGAAGGGGAGGGAAAACTGTAACCTTCTATATCTATGAAAATTATTACTCTTTTAACTTTTGGGGCTGAAGGCTTAAAGCCTATACAAAATCATGCATGTGGATATTAGGGATGTGCATCTTGTGATAATATCCAATATTGCAACCTTGTAGTAACTAGAGTTTTAAATAGAAAACAGATATAGCCTTGTAATAGCTAGTTTTTAAATGGCATACAGACATGAGTTGAAGTTGGATTCCTCAAATTGGGGATGGGAACAGATATAGTACATTTTTCTCCTTCACGGTAGAGATGACTTGGCAATAGGAGGAAGAAAGAAACATAATTATAGTTTGTGATAATTCTGGCCTTGATTTAAATCATGCTGGGTTTATCATTTAAATGGTACTGGAAGCATTGGTCATATATATAGCTCATAGTTTCAGAGTTATAATTAAAATAAAATTTGATTTTATAAGATACCATGATTTAGATCAAGAATGAATGAATAAGGGGGAGTTTGTTTCTCCGGCAATGAAAAACTTGTACCTGTGTTTGCAGGTTACTGGAGAGTTACTTGATCATTTAACAAGTTGGGATGCATTGCGTGCTGCATTACCTGTGGGTACAGTTAGCGGAGCCCCAAAGGTAATTTGTAGTGCCATTGAAGGCTGTGACCTTAAAATTTTATAAGATTCCATTGATGACAACTGCATACTCTTTTATTCACCTTCATGGAGTAGTTTGTGTCTACTTTGATCCGTTTCTCTAGTTCTTGCAATCCTTGAGGCAAATTAACTGAAAATGTGCCCATGAAAGATGGAGAAGAAGGACCCACCGGCTGTGCGGGAGGTGGGGTTGGAAATTTTTTAGTTGTCACTTTTTATCTTGTGTTTTTTTATTAAGTGCTATCAGTTTTTTAGTAGAATTGTAAATCTCTTTGTGGAGGTGATTAAAAATCAGTCTGATAGTTTGAAAGAAAAGATAGGCTGTTCTTGCATGTTCAAACATGTTTACCAGTTGCTATATCAAAACATTCTGAGAAACCACCCCTAGATGCCCTTCATTAATGTTGTTTGTAGAAACACCCTGCTGGTCTTCTGCTAAAAGAAATATTACAACTGTTACAGGCTTGTTACCTAGTTCAGATAGTATTCTTTGTTTGATACCTTTGGTCATAGGTTGTTCTGATTGTTTCTGCTGCAAAACAGGTGAAAGCAATGGAGTTGATAGATCAGTTGGAAGTCACAAGACGTGGGCCATATAGTGGTGGATTTGGTGGCATCTCTTTTTCTGGAGATATGGATATTGCCCTTGCTCTGAGAACCATGGTTTTCCCCACAAATACTCGATTTGACACAATGTACTCATACAAGGATGTGAACAAGCGCAGAGAGTGGATTGCCCATATACAAGCTGGAGCAGGAATTGTAGCTGATAGTGATCCAGCTGATGAACAAAGAGAGTGTGAGAACAAAGCTGCAGCCCTTGCCCGTGCCATTGACCTTGCAGAGTCTTCATTTGTTGATACATAAATTGTATTTATCCTTCAATATTGCTTTTGGCCAACCTATTTATTCATCTGTATAGCACGTTGTTCTTTACATATTCTCAGTGGATTACGAATGTGTTGTGGCTTCACAACTCGTTTGAGACTAGCCACATTGGCACTAAAGTAATTCTTTTGCTTTCAATCCTTACAATGAAGGAAGACCTATTTATCAAAGGATTCAGCTTGTTATCCTTCTTTGACCCCAAGACCCTTTCATATAGTTGGCTTCATTTGAACATTTGAAATTATAGACTGATTCAAATTATTTTCGATCAGCTGCTTTCAATCCATCCTAGTAATGGTTGTGTCCCCTATTTATCATACATGTGACTTGCTTAACGTAAACTCCATAGTGGTGCAAGGGAAAATGAGAGTGAATGCAATGGGGAAAGGGATACGAAGCACAAGTGAAAATAGAGAAAATGTGCTCGGGAAAGAAAAAGGGAGCTAACCGTTGATATTGAATACTTTAATTATTTTGATTCTTATGACTAAAGAAAGTGCAATCAGTCATTACATTAACAATAATATGTTTTAATGAGTGAGACCGAGTCTTGCAAATTTCTTTAAGAGTAACTTGCATATGGGTTGTGTAGTAAAGAAAAAGGTGTCTGCGGAGCACTACCCACTCTTTGATTGGGGTTAAGGTTTTTAATAGGATTCAGATGTTGATTTTTGTGTTATTATAAAAATCTCAAAAAGTTAAGTTACAGTATGTAACAAAATATATATTATAAAATACAATAATGACATAATATAAAAAAGAATGTCAAACAAAAAAATTTAATTTTTACCAAAGAAATAGAATTTGGCACGATATAGGCATTTTATAAGAAATTGTATATTTTGTCATATACTCGATGACTCAATTTTTTAAGATTTTTACAATGACACAAAAATATTAGATAAATCCCACCAAACTCACTCAATAGAGTGAAGAGAAGCACTATCCTTAAAAGTGTCAAACATGGCTTAACAAATACCAAAGAGAAATTCAAAAGCTTTACCAAGTGCAAATTTACAAGTGAAGTAATTTTGATTTTTACTCGATAGACCAAACTCGCATGTTTCTATTTTATTCAAGAAACATAAGCTAAATTATTAAGGTGAATTATTTTATTTTCTTTCGTGTTTTATCTTTCTTCGTTGACTGTCCTTGTATTTTTCTGCAGGTACAACGAAATATTAAAAAAAAAAAATCTCTTCAAATCAGTGAAGTCTAAACTCTAACAACAGCTGTATGAAAGGAGCTGAAGCAGATGCTGTCATGCTGCCGTCTCCTATCTGATATCCATAATCCATCCCATGGGCCATAACACCTCTCTTGTATACGAATCACTAATCAGCTTCACGAATTTTACCGAAATGTCTAAATCACTGTCACCATCACGAAACGAATTCACCCAAATATAACCAAAACAAAACAAGGCTCAGCCACGTCATGTTTAGCTCTCAATTCTATCCCATTTCAGAGACCAACCAACAACCTTCAATACTTAAATGTCGTGTGTCAGCGACTTTCCTTCCTTCTGATCACCAGTGTTTTACCCACCTTAAGGTTTGTTGCTCTCCTCTGCTCAATTTTCTTCAGCAGTTTCATAAATGGGTTGCCCTTCACCTGTTTGATAAAAGGCTTAATTGATATCAGTTTGGTCTGCTTCTGGGAAAATTCCAGTGATTATTATGATTTCATTTCCAATAATTTGGTCATCTGGGTTTGTTTGGTGTGAGTATCTTTGTATCTGATAATTTGGTTACTTTTCACAGACTTTAGTATGGAGAACAATCCCATTTCTATTGCCCTGATGCAAGAACTGACTTTGCTTTATTGTCCTCTATTCATACATGGGTCGTTCATAAGGGACAAAGCTATGGTGTTTTACATGAATTAAAATTTCGTCAGTCCCATTTCTAGAGTGATTTTTGTACTCCAGTTGCTGCATAAGAAATGGATAATTGCGGCCAATTATGTTGCTATTTGATAGCTGCATGACTGGCATAGGGATTTCTGATGGATGGAGACCTGGAGTTTCAAGCTGTAAAATTAGCTGCATTCGGTTGAAAAAATTTACCCCCTCTTGAGGGGACGCGCGGTGTGCCATTAAATTGTTTCTGTCTCTCTATTACATAATTGTGTAAACGAGTTATCAGTTTTTGTTTTGAACAGTAGAAGTGCATTCTTGTTTGTGCCTGGATTGTATCTGTGGGATTCTTATACATGAAGTGTGTCTACATTTTTCCTCTGCTATAGTTGAAATGCTTATCTGTCTGCAGGCCTTTGTCATATATAATCTCTATCTGCATATGACCCAATTTGTTTAAGTTATGAGGAAAAAAAGAAATGTTAGCTCTGTTTTTCAAGTAATTGAAGGAATTAAGACGTGTCAAGTCTTCAAGTCACTGAATTTATTTCATATATAATATATGTCTATCTTTTACCACTTAATCACATACAGACGATCTGCGTTCCATTCTTCCAGGGGTTTGTTACATAAGCACTCATGCAAGAGTTACTATTTCAACTTTAAGCAAGGCTGCGAATATGGCTAGCACCAAGGTCTATGTTGTGTAAGCATCTTTCCTANAAGTTATGAGGAAAAAAAATTAAGACGTGTCAAGTCTTCAAGTCACTGAATGTATTTCATATATTATATATGTCTATCTTTTACCACTTAATCACATACAGACGATCTGCGTTCCATTCTTCCAGGGGTTTGTTACATAAGCACTCATGCAAGAGTTACTATTTCAACTTTAAGCAAGGCTGCGAATATGGCTAGCACCAAGGTCTATGTTGTGTAAGCATCTTTCCTAGTCCAACTGCTCCCTTTTCATTTCTTCTTTCTTGCATAAAAATTTGTAAGCACTTGAACCCCAGCATGCATAATAGTGATTTGATAAGTTAGAACTGCATACTTTTATGTATCTTATGCGTCATATAAATTTTCACAGGTATTACTCCGTACATGGACATGTAGACACTATGGCACGAGAAGTACACAGAGGAGCGACAACAGTCGAAGGTGTTGAAGCAACGCTATGGAGGGTAACTTTCTAATTAGTTAGTGTGTGTAATTGTGAACAAAATAGTTTGGCCCCTGAGAAGAGAGCCTTCAATCTCTGTTTTGAGTTTGTTGAAATAGGTACCTGAGACACTTTCCGATGTAATATTGCAAAAGATGAAGGCCCCTCCTAAACCAAATGATGTGGAAGACATGAGGCCAGAACAACTTGTGGAGGCGGATGGATTTATATTTGGTTTCCCTTCTCGTTTTGGCATGATGCCAAGCCAACTCAAGGCCTTCTTTGACGCTACCAGCGGACTATGGGCATCACAAGCACTGGCTGGGAAGCCTGCTGGAATCTTCTGGAGCACTGGTTTTCATGGAGGAGGCCAGGAACTTTCAGCGTGAGTATCCACTTCTACATTTTCTCCAGATATGTTTCCTATGATTCTCCTCATATAAATGGAGAAAAGCTCTTGATTTCAATTTTAGTTGTTTAGATATGATCTAAGCCATCTAAAATTGTCATTTTGATTTCATCAGTAATAATTATAGGAGTGTTTTTGCCTTCCACTTTTTGCTCTTCTTCCATAATTTATTTCCTCATCGATACATTTATCGAGTTTGGGATTTCCAGAATGAACAATTTCCATTCATTACTCATCTGCTTTTTTTGCTATAGCTTCTTGATTTTATTTCACTTTTCTATTTATATGTTGGTTGCAGATTAACAGCCGTAACACAATTAGCACATCATGGTATGCTTTTTGTACCCCTTGGATACACCTTTGGAAGTGGCATGTTTGAGATGGGAGAGGTGAAGGGTGGCTCTCCTTACGGTGCTGGAACTTTTGCAGCAGATGGATCTCGTCAACCGACAGAGCTAGAACTGCAGCAGGCCTTTTATCAGGGCAAATATATGGCTGAAATAACCAAAAAGCTGAAAAACTAACCTTTCTACATAACAAGATGTTCTGAAATGCAACAATGCCCAAAACTTGTGATTGTACTGGTACAAACTTCTAGTGAGATATTGTGAAATGCAACAAGATGTTCTGAATATTTTTTTTTTTTTTTTTTTTTTTTTTTTTTTNTTTTTTTTTTTTTTTTTTTTATGGGTTGATGCACATGATATTCTGTATAGTTAAAATTTGGAAGGAAAATGTCCAAGAAAATAATCTTGGAATTATTTTTATGATTCTTATCACAAGAAAAATTGTCCTATATATCCAAGGTATGAAAGATCTAACTTTAAAGATATACAAGATTATTTTCATGAGAATCCAGAACTAGGTGAATACTGAAAACAGGGGAATGAAAAGAGGTAGTAATTGTAACAATGAAAAAAAAAAATCGTTGGAGAATTATTCTGTGTGCAAATGAAAGATATTTATGGTTTAGTGTCTTATAGAAAATAAATTAAAAGGTCATTTTAATCCTTAAAAAATGCACGACACTTGAAATTATTTACATTTTTTAAAGATTTTTTTTATCACATAGATCTCACGATCTTCTTTTCATCAATCACTAAGGTCTATCATTAAGTTTCTGTTTAAGTTAGTCATGATTGAGATGATGCAGTTTTGGAGCTGAAAATTAAAAAAAAAAAAAAAAAANAAAAAAAAAAAACGTTGTCGTTTCTCTTAGGCGGCATCAATTCCCTCCTAAAAAGACCTATGAAGACTCTTCATGTGGCAAAATTTCCATTATAACCCTAATTCCCAAATTTCTAATCACTGTTTTATCTCAAACCAATGCAATATACTACTGAAAACGCCAAGAATCTAAAGTGGATACTATTGAAAACGCCAAGAATTTGAAGTGGGGTTGCTGAATGGGTGGGTTTCCAAAATCGACAAGTAAAATTCTTTATCTATTTGAGTTCTTTTATTTCTCTCAAATTTTTTTTCTGGTAAAATTTTTGACAATAGGAGGACGAAAGTAGTAGTTTGGCTTAAATTTTGTCTTTTGAGAAAAAAAATGATTCAGTAGAAAATTTTATCTATATATCTATACAACTTTAAAACTAAAATGCTAATGCTCCACAGCTCATCAAGTAACACTTCCAGTTATTAATATGAATAATAAATATTCACATTTAATATAATTACAATTACAATATTTAAAATATAAATAAAATAATTAACAAATGGAACAATTTAAAATATGAATCTTTTTTATTTAAAATAAAAAAACCTGAAAAATAAATCAAAATTTGTCTCTTTAATATACTTCCATATGTGAAATTGATCTCCATTTATTATTTGATAAATAAATTAAAACAAAAAACGTTTTGGAACAAAATATAATATTTAATTAATTGCTTGATAGGCAATATTTAAAAAATGAAAATCAGCAAATGATTGAAATATAATAAACCAAAAATTATTATTTCACTCAAAATATCATATCAATTAATTTCGGTTAATTAGAACTGAATATTACTCTCCCTAATTTTAGTCCCACAATAAATGNCTCCCTAATTTTAGCTCCACAATAAATGTTGATTAGTCAATGAGAATTCAAAAATTAGGGTTTGGAGTTTGTGCTTACATAAACCTCTATATATATTGCACTTCATATGAGGCGCACCCTCATTGGCTCACAAATTTAACAACTATTTTCCTCCGTCTAAATAAGCTTCTAGGTTTGCTTTTTCAAATCATTTTGTTCGAAAGTTATAGTTATCTTCTTCAATATATATTCTGTTATATTATTTATATCAAAATGCTTATGAATCTGTTTTGCTCTCTCTATATTCCTTATTTGCTCGATTTCATCTATCTCGAAAAACAACAATGTATGCTATTTCTCTGTAAATTTTTTGTTGTTGTATTTTTTTTAATATCTATTTGATTCTAATATATATCGAAATCTCCTGCTCCAGCTGTTTTGTTCTTTTGTTATTCTTTATTATCTGCATCACCTCCATCTCCAGAGTCAACAATGTATGCTCTTTCTCTGTATTGATTTTGTTGCTGAAATATTGTTTTACAATATCTATCTATTTGATTTTAAGCTATCACTCCCTCTTCTTACTTAAAAATGTTTTCCTAATTCATTTTTCTAAAAAATTGAATCTTCTCAGTGGCCAAATGGAACAAGGTATGTTCTTTTTAATATTTGTTGCTACTGCCTCTCCTTACAGTAGTTATTGATATGGTTCTGGTCTGCGATTGCTCTTTATCATGGACTGATTTACTGTGTAGTTCTTGGTCCGGTCATTTTGACGTTCCTTCAATTCAGGGATTAATCAGTTTTCTAAAGAGAACTATGGCATGTAGCATCTTCTCAAGTAAGCATCCCAATCTTAGGTTCCTTCAATAGGTTTTCTTTTGCAAACTTTTATTATTTTTATCCCAAGGCTGAATTAGTTGCAAGTTTTAATAAGACCTTTCCTTATTTGAACTCCATAGTCATGCTTCTATCTATTCATTACGAGTGTTTTAGTGTCCTAATGGTGCCTTTGAATTTTATATTTTGGCTAGTGAGTTGGCTAAAGTTGGCTATTGATGTCTAGATCCAATAATACGTTATGCTTTGGGAGTGATAACAAGTGTATTATAGGTTCTTTGTTTTTGACTATTAAGAATCAATAAACAAGTATATATATGATCAGGGACATATAATAAATTTTTTATGTTTGCTACGCTCCAGGATGCATTGCTCTAGAGACTTCTTAATAGTAACTTCTTTTCAGATCAAGAGAGGTTAGATATTGTTCCCTTCATTTTTTTTCTCTCTCTTATTATCTATTTGCTATTTATAATTATCATGAAGTTTATATGCCTTTATAATTCCCATTGTCTTCAATTGTTTTAAGAGGGAAAATGATGTTTGCATAAGCTCTTCTGAATTTATTATTGGAACTCAATTTGCAGAAGTTTGAGTGTTTAACTTATGGCTTTTGATGTTTTGTATTGCAAAGATGTTCTTCGATGGGGAAAGAACATTAATTCAAGGAAAACACGGACAAAAAAGCGTGCTGCCACAGCTGTATATAATAGAGCATCTTCAGTGGAAACATTAGTCAGTGGCTTCAAACTTTGGGTTCTCTTGAGATAATATTGATCTAAAAAAATTTGTCAAGTCTCTTTGGATTCTAGGAAATTTCCTTATAGAGCTATTAAGTCTGAATGTATGTAATAGCTCAATTCTGTGTTAAAACATATTGATAATGCATGACATATCCCAGAGTTTTACTGAGCCTATAGCATACTCTTCAATCAAGCTTATATGACAATGCTATTGTAAGAATTTTATATGTATAATGGGGGCCTTTAATTGACCCTATGTAAAAATGGGATTAAACAACTCCATCTTAAGTGGACCACTAAAATTATGAAAAATGTATTAACAGTAAGGCCCACACATTTACTTAACCTGCTATAAACATTAGAATAATTAATATAAATTTTAACAGTAATATTTTCACTTATTATAAATCAGCCCCAATTTTTTTAAAAGTTCTATTTTTCCATTCTTTCTCATCATTCTTTTTCTTTCTTCTGTTTTCCTCCTTATGTCAATTACGTTATCTTGGAAAGTGAAAAAGACCAAGTAGAATATTAAGAGAATGAAAACATAAAATAAAAAAAAAAAAAACCGATGAGGGAAATCAAAAAAGAAAAATAATTAATTACAATTCATTCACAACCTTTCATTGCGTGGATAATTTGATACAGGAAGGAGGTTTATATTTCATTTGCTAATTTTTTTTGGCCATGCCTTTGAACTAAAACATGGAAAGGGGACAAACACATATGGATAGCTAGCAAACTTAAAGGACAACCATGATTTTAAAAAAAATATGTGCAAATAAATCTTTCAATTAGTATTTTCTATTAGTTTTATGTCTCTATGAAAATGCGATGAAATCTAACTTTAAATTTTAAAATTTTGTAATTTTTTTGACAAAATCTTTATGTCAATTTGATAGATCATCAAAAGCCCCATATATTGATAAATGTCACATTTACCGGTGAAAGAAAGATAAAACTTAAGAAAATAGATGTCTCCCTACAAAAAAAAAAAAAGCTTCTTATTAACAAAAAATTATTTAAATATTTATTGTACTTTTATTTAAATTAGTGCTTGTAATTTTTTGATTAATGATATATTGTTAATGGTAAAAAGAGAATGCAAAAATGTCTCCAAAATTATTTGGATTGCCAAAACTAGAAAACTTAGTCCTTTTCATGTCAAAATGAGTTATTACATAATTATTCTCACTCTAGGTAATGAAATAGGTAATATATAGTTTAATAATTAATTTAATATGCATCATTCACCACTAGAGAGAGTATCACATATATATCATTGTTAATCATGTGAAAATCATACACAAAAAATTTCAGCTCGAAATTTTGAGAGTACAATATTATTTTAAAGGTGTAAAATTTTAAAAAGTTAAAAAAAAAATTTTGGACATCCAAAAATTTTAAAAAAATTTCAAAAGGTAGAATAGAGAGTGTGAATAAGAATTGAGCAAGATTCAATAAAAAAAATTCCAACATGCGAGTGGGCTTCACTTAAAAATACTATTCATAATATTCTACCTGTATTCGAGTCTACAATTGGGTCACTCGACCCAGTTGCAGACCTGTTTATGCCCAAAACTAATTCTTCAACATTTCTAACCTCTTTTAACACGATTTTCACACTATTAAACTCATAATTTGATGATCTATCAAACCCACATGAATATTTTATCAAAAAATCACAAAACTTTGAAATTCAAAGTTAGGATTCATCCAATTTTCATGCAAAAATTCACCATTCAAATCCTACTTGCAAATATGAAGAATAAGAAAAAAAAGTGAGATTTATTCTCTTCAATTTTTGGACTTTTTTTTTTACACTATTGTTGTTCACTCATCTTAATCTATTTATTAATGTATATTTTTAAATTTTATCATACATAAAATTTTATTTTAAATTGTGAATCTTTATGTATAAATTTGAATATAGGAAACTCTTTCCGATCAATTCCAAATTTCTTCATTGGAAGTGTTAGTATGTTTGTCTAGGTAATTAATATAGGAAACTCTTTCCGATCAATGAATAAATTTGGAATTCTCTTTTCCCATGTTTGATAAAAAAAAATGGTATATAATATAAGATACTCTTGTGATATTTGAATGGAAAATAAATGCCCTACCATTGTACATGGAGTTATATATGTTATAACTTTGCTTTAAATCTATACAAAGTAATAATAATAATTGGATGACAATGATACTTTTATTAGGTTACAATTTCTCTATCATATTTAAATTTAAATGGATTGGAATGAGTAGGGGTTGGGTAATTGATAATTGAGACGGGAAATGAGCAAAACTCAAAATTATAAGTAGGTCTAGGTATGACTTTTGGGGGTAAAAATTAAATAACCTATAGCACTAGGAAAAAGAGTGAGGTTAGACCATGGGTACAAATTTTCTAAAGTTTTAATAGGATTATAATTTGGATAACCACTAAATCAACTCCAACAGGTGATTCAATAAGATTTTCTATAGCTCTTGAAAAAAGAGTGGGATTAGACCATGTGAAAAAGTTTCTAAACATTATAATAAGACTATAATTTAGATGACTAATAAACCAACTATAATGGGTGATCCAATATGATTTTTTATTTTGTGTTGCCCCTTGTTGTTGCCGCCCACGCATCAGCCCGGGGACTAGTACTAGTATATCTATATATCTATATCTATATAATATTTAAAAGAAGAACCCCAATGCTCCACAAACTGCCACCTAACAATCCAACCATTATAAAAATGCACCACACGCTGCCATGTGGCAATGTAGCCATTATTGTGAGCCATTAATATTCACATTCATTGCTCCTAAAATAACAATCGAAATTTACTTAAAAAAAATAATCACAATTAGGAAATTGTTAATTTTTGGTATTTAACAATTAATCATAAATGCTAATTTGTCAATTGAATTTAAAATTTGAAATTCAAAAATTAGGGTTTTAAACTTATGCCCACCAAAAATATCTATATATAGAGTATATGCTTAATTGCAATTTTGGTCCCTCTATTTTAACCACTTGAACGTTTTGGTCCTCCTTCTTTAAAAATGAACTATTGAGTCCCTCTATATTCATAAAATGTACAAGTTTAGTCCATTTATCTTTAAGTTAAAATTCTTAGGTTTATTTCAAGGTGTAAAGTTCTCTGATTCATAATCACACCGTTCAGATTGAAGAGCTACGTCTTGTGAATCTTTCCATTAAATTTCAGCTCGATTTAACGGTGAATAAGTCTAAATTTTTGATTAGATGAAAACTTATGGTTTTGAAATTTTGGGCTGAGTTTCACCGTTAGATCAAGCTCAAATTTAGTGAGAAGGTTCACAAGATGTAGCTATTCAATCTGAATGGTGGGATTATGAATCAGAGAACTTTATACCTTGAAATAAGCTTAAGAATTTTGACTTAAAGATAAATGGACTAAATTTGTACATTTTATGAATATAGAGGGACTCAATAGTTTATTTTTAAAGAAGGGGGACCAATACGTTCAAGTGGTTAAAATAGGGGGACCAAAATTGCAATTAAGCCTAGAGTATAACATATGGTCCTCACCTCCATTGGGTCACAAATCTGTCAGTTGTATTTCTCCATCTTAAGAAGCTCTCAAGTAAGCTTTTTTATCTCCGTCTAATATGCTTGGTTTATGTGATATTTTTTTGTCAGAATTTCTCATGAAGCTTTTTATCTCTAACTCCTTCTTCTCCAAATGAAACAAGGTATGTTATTTCTCTGTACTCTATCACTCAATCATCTTAAGCAAGGATTATCCCTCTCATCTTATTGGTCTTCAAAGGCAACATGATTTTCTCTATTTCGATCTATTTCTATTACAGATTTATTTTCAAATTATCCCTCTCAAATTAGCCCTCTCATCTTATTGGTCTTGATGAATCAATCTGAACTGTTAATATTATTTTGATACACAGGAAATACAATTCATCTACAATTGCTAAGGAACAATTGCTGTTGTAGGTGAAATGAGTTGACAACTAATGGAGAGTTGTGTTAGGTTTGATATGGAGGATTGCTAAGGAGCTACTGATTTGATTAAATTGGAACTACAATTCATCTACTAATGGTTTATTGTTAGTTGTTATTTTTCTGTTCTATCAATGAAAAACAATAAACTGAACTACATTTGGGTTCAAAATTCATATACTTTTTGTGTTTGATCTAACCTGGAAGACTTCATTACGGGCCAAGCAAATATCATTTTATTTGATACATATTTCTCCTCAAGTTAAAGAGAAATCACAATTTGTAGGCTAAGTCAATGCAAATTGAATGGAGACACGTTTTTCTTTATTGTGCACCACCATAAAGGATAAAATATATTCAATTGATACTAAAATGTATTAGTACATTAAAGGCTTAATTGCAATTTTGGTCCCCATATTTTAACCAGTTGAACGTTTTGGTCCCCCTTATTTAAAAATGAACTATTGAGTCCCTCTTATTCATAAAATGTACAAGTTTAGTCCATTTATCTTTAAATCAAAATTCTTAGGTTTATTTCAAGGTGTAAAGTTCTCTGATTCATAATCCCACCGTTCAGATTGAAGAGCTACGTCTTGTGAATTTTCCCATTAAATTTCAGCTCAATTTAATGGTGAAAAAGTCTAAATTTTTGGTTAGATGAAAACTTATGGTTTTGGTATTTTGGGTTGCGTCCCACCGTTAGATCGAGCTAAAATTTAGTGAGGAGGTTCACAATATGTAACACTTCAATCTGAACGGTGAGATTATAAATCNCCGTTAGATCGAGCTAAAATTTAGTGAGGAGGTTCACAATATGTAACATTTCAATCTGAACGGTGAGATTATAAATCAAAGAACTTTACACCTTGAAATAAACCTAGTAATTTTGACTTAAAGATAAATGGACTAAACTTGTACATTTTATGAATATAGTTCATTTTTAAAGAAGGAGGACCAAAATGTTCAAGTGGTTAAAATAGGGGGACCAAAATTGCAATTAAGCCTACATTAAATGAGTTTTTTTTTTTT
>QAOA01000028.1:0-13054 GCA_003255065.1 Cercis canadensis
CAGCATATATGGAGAATTTAGGTTGTACTTACTTAAAACAATATAACGAGAGACAGTAAATCCCATCAGAAATAACAGCAAATTCTGACGACAAAGCACCATATTTGTATCCTTGTGGAACCTGCAATTGTCGCCCTGTTTTTGCCACTCTCCACATTGATTTGGTTGCCATCTAAGCAAAATCCCGTTCACCTCTTCACTCCGAATTTCTGGATATGAACAATTTTCATTACAAGTTGCCGGCCCTGACAACCACACATTCACAATCATGTCTATGCTGCACGAATATGCAATTTCCCAAACCTCACCTTTAGACAAAACGTAAGTATATTTCCTTGTTGAAGAATCGTAGCCAGCAGTACAAGGTGCTGCAATGCCCGCCAACACAGGATTTTCGCAACTGACGAATGTTATTGCATCGTGAGAATAATGGTAGTTGTTGCTGTCGTTGATGTATCTCAGTTTCTCCAGAAAATTAGCTGTGAAATTGTTGTATGATACAGAGTTAGCAGCAATGGTAGAGCAGTTATTGTTGTCAAGTCCGGCACTTATGGATCTAAGGGTAGAAGAATTAGTGGCAGTAATGGCCTGCACTCGGTTCCTGCCATAATATAAGTTCAACACTGTTCTGTTGCCCTCACACACCAGTGAGTAACTGGGATCGCTGCAGCTTTCAGAGAAGTTATATATGTTTCCACATGAATTACTTAATCCTGACGAAGAAAAACGAACATAAAACAACACAAGAACAAAGAACAACATGAATCCATTAAGGAGGAAGAATATGAACTGGGTTAACATTGAGAGAGATGAGTAGACAACACTAACAAAGTTGGAATTAATGACACAGGGAACCAAAACTGGAGTCCACAACAATTTTGGTGGAAGTACTTTTGGTAAACCTCGTGGTGACAGTCCATATATAGATTGCCACATCATCAATTAAATTAGAAAATAATACAATTATATAATTATAACAAAAATAAAAATTACTTTCAATTGAAATATGAGTTTTTTAGGGAGTGTTTGGGAATAATGTAATTTTTATTGTATAATTTTAAATTTTATAACTTTTTTATATATGGAAAATTTTAAAAATTTTAGATTATGGTGTTTGGTATTTGTGTATTAGATATTATTGATCTAATACTCCTCAAGAGCTACAACTCCATCTTCTTATAAAGTTAGGGAATTTCAAATTTAATGAGAGTCATCCAATAAAAGAAATTTCGAAGATGACTAATTACAAATTCACTTTCAATTATCATATCAAATAAAAAAATCTTAATATCTTGGATCTCATTTCTTTTTTATTTTATACCCTTGGAATAAGGTTATGCAAAAAAAACTAATTACAATATACTGGATGTATAAATATGCTATTTTTCTTTTTTCTTTTTTCTTGTTCTAAATTACTTGGTTCTGATTGCTGCTGGGTATATAACCTTGGGATAACAAGTCCATTTTCATGATTAGGACTGTTATTGAGAGTAACAAAGAAAATATCTTCATGGTAGGGTAGCATCTTTAAATGTGAATATGACTGATTTTGTTTAAAGCCAAGTCAAGATGGAATAGACTGAAATGTTGCCGTGGAGCATCTGCTAACTTAGCACCAAGTATCTGTCGTGACTCTAGAGCTTCATCCAAGACTGAATTTCCAAGAAGACTCAAATATTCTCACTAATTACAGAGAAAAAATACAGATATTCTAATCCTCACTAATTCGAGAAAAAAAAATCAAAGTACAGATATTCTCCTCCAAATTTGCTGTGATAAATTAACACAACCTTTTGTGTATCAGGAATTTAATTGCATCAATCATGGTTGTTTCGTTCAGAAAGAACATCCCATTCTTCTGCTGCTGTTTCCTAACTATCTTAGCAGAAACTAGTTCTATTGACCAATGCATAGAAACAAGGTGCAGCACCAAAGGACCACCCATCTGATTCCCCTTCCGACTTAGAGGGAGACAACCTCAATGGTGTGGCTATCGTTCTGACTTTGAACTATTCTGTACTGATACAAACCAGACCGTGCTTGAACTGCCATTATCTGTCAAGCTCTTTGTGAAGAGCATTGACTACAAAGCACAGGTCATAACTGTATCAGACCCTGAGAATTGCTTTCCCAAACAGATTGCAAAACTTCATTTAACTGAATCTCCTTTTCTGTTCAGTGATGACTCTCAGCCTTTTGTACTATTCAAATGTTCAGGAATTTCTCATAGAAATGCAGACAGCGCATACTTCACTTCATATGGCAACTTTTCTTGTCTTGATGAAGTTGGCTTCCAAGTTATCGCGATTCCATCTCATACAACAATCATGGACCAGCCATTACTATCTTGCACCCGAATGAATAGCACTTCGCCAGTACCTAATGCTGTATTTTATCCGAACACGGATACTATTAGTCTGAGTTGGGACCATCCAGATTGCAGAAAGTGCGAAGCACACAATGGGCAATGTGAATTGAAGAAAAGCATATCTGGACTACAACCTGGTTGTGTAGGTATGATATAATCTACATATTCTCTTCCTTCAATTACATCTTAGATTTCGTTTATTTTGATCTTGTTATGTGCTAAGCTATTCTGCGTAGGCTAAACTTTATATGACTCTGCAATGTGTTATTGTATTAGTAAATTCCATTCTTGATTTTTCATGTGAGAGTCATTGACAACATTGATAATTAGCTCTTTCTATTGTTCTCAACATTGACAACATTCATCCCTGTTCTAATTTTCACATTTTCCATCTTGCAGGCTTACCAAAAGGAAACGGGCGTGTAGGTAAAGTTTTATCGGCCCTTCTTCATTTGCTATCAGAGTTAAAATGCCTATAATTGATGTTACATATTGCATATATGTGTGCAGATGCAATTGATACTTGTCTTTTAGAACTATACAATCCATGCTTTAATACTGAATTTTTACGTGCATTGCAAGCAAATTCTCTATAAACATGGTGTTTAATCCATAAATTGGTTTTGACAGGTACCAAGATGGGTAATTTGGAAATGAGAAGAATTTGGCAGCAATTCATGGAGAAAATGGCAATGACAGCAGCATTCTACCAAGTTTTCTGCTAGACACGGGCAGTAACACGGCCGTGTGTACCCCGTGTCTACCATCCAGAGGCTACTGCTCAAGCTCAAGGACAAACACGGCCTCAGACAGGAACAGACACGGCCGTGTCCAAGGCCGTGTTGATCAAGCAGAATGTCCAAGAGAACAAAGGCCCAGTCTAAGGGCAAACACGGTCAAGAAAAGAGNGCAGATGGATTCAGAAAGGCTTTAGTATACGAATTTTTACCAAATGGTTCATTACAGAAATTCATAACTTCAGCAGATAACAAGGATCTCTTCTTGGTTGGGAAAAGCTTCAACATATTGCACTTGACATTGCAAAAGGAATTGAGTATCTTCATCAAGGTTGTGACAAACAAATTCTCCATTTTGATATCAAACCTCATAATATATTGCTGGACAACAACTTCACGCCAAAAATTTCTGATTTTGGTTTAGCCAAGCTTTGTGCTAAGGATCAAAGTATTGTATCAATGACCACAGTTAAGGGGACTAAAGGCTACATGGCACCAGAAGTATATTCTAGAAACTTTGGAAACGTGACTAGAGGCTACATGGCACCAGAAGTATATTCTAGAAACTTTGGAAATGTGTCCTATAAGTCAGATGTTTATAGTTATGGGATGTTGCTGCTTGAAGTGGTTGGAGGAAGGAAGATCACTAATGTCACAGGAGAGACTAGTAGTGAGATTTACTACCCTCAATGGATATATAATCTTCTTGAAAACAATGAAGATGTGGAAATCCATATAGAAGGGGAAGGAGATGCTACAATTGCAAAGAAGCTATCAATTGTGGGGCTTTGGTGCATACAGTGGCATCCAGCAAATCGTCCAACCATGAAAGCTGTGGTTCAAATGTTAGAGGGTGATGGAGGCAACTTAGTCATTCCTCCTAATCCTTTTGCCTCTACATTGAAGTTTTATTAAATAACAATGCATTGAAGTTTTGGACCAACCATTTCAAGCAGTTAAGAAGTAGCTAGTGTCTTTTTATTATCATCTATGAAATGATAACACAATTATCATTGGAATGAAGTAGGGTAGACTTAAATAGAAATGTCATGTTTCCATGTATATTAGTGACCTAATATCGCCTAAGAGCTGCAATTCAATCCTCGTACAAAAGTTAGGAAACAAAGATTACAATATACGAAATACCTTTTACGTAGATGGGATGTCAGTACCTATCACCAAACATTCTCATAATCATGTGTTTTTTTTCTTGTTTTTTGAATTGTTTGGGTTCTGATTAATTGCTGGGCAGATAACCTTTGAGATAGACAGGTCCATTATGGATGGCCACGGTGACTTCGAAGATAACGATAAGGATTTGGTGTTTGTGGTATTTACAGAGTTTTAATTTTCTTTTGGTCTCACGGATTATATCAATCCACAAGTATCTATTTAATACAAACTGAAAATTTCTTTGGAAAGGCCAGTGAGATTCAGCTAAGTTGGCACCAAAGTCTATGTCGCATTTCCATAAGGCAGATATTCACCTTCAAAAAGTTTAGGACCAGCCATATAAAGCAGCCAAGAAGTAGTGTTTTCTTCGCATCATCAATGAAATGATAATGCAATCCCAATAATAGTGAAACTAACAATTATGTCGTGAAGGAAGCAGGAGAGACTTGGTTACCCCAATAATTTGTAGCCTTAGAAAATCATAAATGACATGACATAGAAACTACCTGATAAATACCAAAATTCTTCATCTGTAATTTGTTGAAAATGACACAATAAAAACTCAGGAAAAGAAAGCTTCTATAAAATGATGGTTCTAAGGGAAATTTTTTGTACTCACACAAAGGTTAATCACATGTTTTCTCTGCTGAAGATATTTCTATTACATTAGAATGCTATTGTGCTCATTGATATAAACCCTCACAACAGAAAACTATTCAAATAATAATTAGTTTATGAATGCTTAGCGGATTATAGATTACTTCCAATGATAAAAAAACCCTTCTCAACATTAAAATTCGACGAATATATTGTATAATGAAATCTATGAAGTGTTGAATTTCCATGTCCAATTTAATTCTCATACTAAATGAAGAATTCACTCATAGCACTTGCTGAACTTGAATATTCAATCAGTGTTTAAACTGTATTGCAGAACTTCAAGGCGTCAATTGTGGTTTACTACTGACGTGTGTGACCAACCATCTCTGACTATCAAGAAGTATTGTCTTTTACTAATCAACAATGAAATGATTGCGAAACTTACAATTATCTTTGGAAGAAAGTAGAGAAGACTTGGATACCATAATAATACGTAGCCTTAAATGATATGACATAGACACTGCCTGATTAAGACCTATTTTTCCAAAGGCTAGAAAAGAGTAAAATACGAGGTGGTTAATTGATTCCTCTAGTAATGCTTCTTGGCTTAAAATTAATAGCAGAGAATTAAAATATTCCCATTTGTATTAAAGATAAGGTTTTAAGAAAGGTCCTATATTCCAAACTGATTTGCAGAACTTATATAGTATATTATTTGCAAAATCTTCTTTTTAATTAACCTCTTTTGTAAAATAGTATTACTTTTTACCTCCTTTCTAATGAAAAAAATATAGACAGATCAACAAGAGGGATTTATCGGTTTTCATTTTATCAGTAATATGACAAATATAAAGATCAAAACTTTTGTAAAAAAGAAAAAAAATTGTCAAAAGAAGCAGTTATACCAAGTCACAATGATAGTCTTTTCATAAGCTACAACCTTAGGTACAGGGGAACAAAAAATTTTAGGTAGTAATTTGTTCTGTGAAAATTTGACGGGCAATTTAATGATGAAAATTTAAACATTATGAATCCAAATACAATATTGTACATATTCATTTGTGCAACTTAAGGCACAAATTATAGGTAGTGTTTGATTTGATTTGCTTTGCTTTGCAATACCTATCCGTTAAAGATCTTGATTTGATTTCATTTGGGTTATCTGGTCGCCAAGCTAAAGATCTTGCCATCACTAAGTCTCTGGCTTATGATGGATGGTTTATCAAGAAATATACCATTGAGTTAGATGAGTATCAAGCAGCTCAACTCCATGATCATGTCAAAGAAGCAGTTCCATCATCGTGGGACCCAGAGGCTTTCGCAAGGTAAGACCTTTTGGCTGCACAAAATTTTATCTTTAATTTGCTCTACTTTTGATTTGAGATAAATTTTCTTTCCTTTGGTGGATTGCAAAATTCCAGAGTTTAATATTAATGATTCATTGACCTATAAACAAACTTCGCCATGAACATGTGATTGAGGACATAATTTGTTAAGTTTGTGTAAATTGTACAAATTCAAATTCTTTGCTTTATCAGTTTCATCTCCATCTATAACTTTCGAAACCTAATGCATAAGCTCTGTATATTTAATAGAGAATTTTATACAAAACTCTTCTTAACTTTGGCACTTTAGTAAATAGACACTTGCACTTTTAATCTATGGAGTTATCATCGTTCAACTTTGAGAAATGTGTCAACAATTGATTTAAAAATAGTATTACTTTTTACCTCCTTTCTAATGAAAAAAATATAGACAGATCAACAACAGGGATTTATCGGTTTTCATTTTATCAGTAATATGACAAATATAAAGATCAAAACTTTTGTAAAAAGGAAAAAAAATTGTCAAAAGAAGCAGTTATACCAAGTCACAATGATAGTCTTTTCATAAGCTACAACCTTAGGTACAGGGGAACAAAAAATTTTAGGTAGTAATTTGTTCTGTGAAAATTTGACGGGCAATTTAATGACGAAAATTTAAACATTATGAATCAAAATACAATATTGTACATATTCATTTGTGCAACTTAAGGCACAAATTATAGGTAGTGTTTGATTTTCTTTGCTTTGCAATACCTATCCGTTGACCCAAGGTCAATTTTAGAGAAGTGGCCAATTGTGGTTTACAAGTGAAGTTTTAGGGTAAAAAATCACAAGCTTCCAACAAGTTGTCTTTTTCCTTTCATAAATAATGAAGAAATTGCAAGGATAATGTAACTTTGAAATTGGCTATGGCAGAGGCAGAGAAGACCAGGTCATGATAATAACATGTACGGGATTGATACATGCTGATTTTTCCAAGTCTAAGGCTAGAAAAGCACACAATGAATATTTAAAAGACATAGGAAAATTGATACACGTTTCTTTGAAGTTTACTTGATATCGACACGGCTTAAAGAAAATTGTTTGTAATATGGGGACCATAAATTGTGCAAGTTGTGATTTTTTTTTGACTGTTGTGCAAGTTCTTGCCCATACTGATATTCTTATCAGAAAGATGTTTAATTCTGGGCTTCTATATATACCTGAAATCTATGCTTTCTTATTCATAAGTAAACAATGAATAAAAGCCGTTGTCAAAGAACAGCCTCTGTTCTCTGCAAAAAAATGGCTATTCAAATAGAACAACTATTCAAATAATATTTCGTTTATAAATCTACAAATGTTACATTTCCTTGTATATTAGTGGCCTAATATAACCAAAGAGCTGCAATTCAATCCTCTTACAAAAGTTAGGAAACTACCTTATAATTTTAACTTGACTCACCTAACTTTTTTTTTTAAATAGTCCAAATTCAATTAGGGCTTACTATGATATGAAACTGTGGTGTATGAGTAACATTTTTGTTTAGTTTAACAACTTCTATGCTTCTTTGCTCTACAATCCAAAGAAGTGTGAAAGATAAGCACTAACTTGTGTTCCTCACTTTCCGTAAATTTTGTATGAAATTTCCAAGAGTGTTCCTGAACTGGTTTTTCTTATTATCTATCTCTCTTGGTTTCCAAAGTGACCTTCAAAGGAGTAAAGATGGCACCAAGGAATTCACGTTTACATGCTGCTGAGCATGCCATTGGTTCAATCGGATTGGGATATGATATTAACCAAGATATAGATTTCAAGCATTGCAAGAGTGGTTCTCGTTTGATCATAATCAATGACGAACAATGCCGTAATCTGGAGATTTCAGGTGGCATTTCAGTTCGAAATGTTCCCGAATCTATAAAATGTTTCAGAGGAGAATCTCTAAGAATCCAATCTGATGTTCTGTCATTGCCACAGGTATGTTCCATTACACTCAACCTGTTACCATGAGGCAGCAACAGCAAAAAGTGGTTGATTTATGTCATTTCACGTTTTATTATTTCAGATGTCGGAGCAATTCAATCTAGAAATGTGTTTGGATAGGAAACTTGCATCTGGGTATTTCTGTAACTCATTTGGGTTATCTGGTCGCCAAGCTAAAGATCTTGCCATCACTAAGTCTCTGGCTTATGATGGATGGTTTATCAAGAAATATACCATTGAGTTAGATGAGTATCAAGCAGCTCAACTCCATGATCATGTCAAAGAAGCAGTTCCATCATCGTGGGACCCGGAGGCTTTCGCAAGGTAAGACCTTTTGGCTGCACAAAATTTTATCTTTAATTTGCTCTACTTTTGATTTGAGATAAATTTTCTTTTGGGGCTAAAGAAAGAACTACGTATGTTTTTGCTATGAATTGGTGGTTCTTTCCTTTGGTGGATTGCAAAATTCCAGAGTTTAATATTAATGATTCATTGACCTATAAACAAACTTCGCCATGAACATGTGATTGAGGACATAATTTGTTAAGTTTGTGTAAATTGTACAAATTCAAATTCTTTGCTTTATCAGTTTCATCTCCATCTATAACTTTCGAAACCTAATGCATAAGCTCTGTATATTTAATAGAGAATTTTATACAAAACTCTTCTTAACTTTGGCACTTTAGTAAATAGACACTTGCACTTTTAATCTAAGGAGTTATCGTCGTTCAACTTTGAGAAATGTGTCAACAATTGATTTATTCCTTTTTGGCTTTAATCCTTTGATAGTCTATCGCCACATTGATTTTCAGGGAAAGAATTTCTGACTTCAAATGAAAATATCACAAATTCATATATAGCTATATTATATATTGAGACTGAGAGTAGAGCAAATAAAATTTAGTACAAGATCTCCAAGCCCATTTCTTTAGAATAACTTTGGTTATGACTAACCCAAAACAACATATAAATCAGCCCATAAGCTCAACGCCTCCTATTTTATTAGTTGAGTTTTAAGAGAAAGAAACAACCATACGCATGGCAACAGGCCATCTCCTTTGGCCCTTCGTTCATCATCCTCACCGTCGGAAACTGTTGTAACCCATGGACTTATCAATCACACCCCAAATTATTAAATAGTTTGTAAATTGGTTGTAAAACCAAGTCCCACATTGGTTGAAACAATCAATGTTTAAGACTTTATAAAAACAAAAATAAGTTATAGAGTAACTTTAGATAATGGGTCATACAAGTCCATAAAGCTATCTCAAGTTTGGTTGGGTTGGTTTGACCAAATTCTTAGGGCAATTAATTAAATTAAAAGATTCATTAAACAAATAGTAGTATTTGAGGACTTTGTTGTATCCTACTGCACTAGGAATCAAATCGTCCATACAATCAAGCCTTGTCTCTTATCAAATCGTCCATACAATCAAGCCTTGTCTCTTAAGTTCTTTTTAAGCATGCAAAATGCATTGTGATGGCATTTATTTGAGCATGATTTCCTATGAAACTGTTGTACTGCTATTAAATGTGGCTTCACAATGATAGGATCATTTATACTGATTCTTCATGCAAGGTTTATAAAGGAGTTCGGAACTCATGTTGTGGTTGCGGTGAGCATGGGGGGGAAGGATGTAGTGTATGTGAGACAAGAGCATCCATCATACTTCCAACCTACTAATTTACAGAAACTTGTGAAGGATACAGCTGACATGAGGTTTGCGGATACAGCAAACAATGACCTACCTTCTAAAAACGAGGAAGAGGTATATTGCATCTCCACTATCTTTATTTACACACTTTAACCTTTTATATATAGAATACTTGTGAAATTTTTCTGTGTACTGGAAAACTTGTGTATAGAATGCTTTTGCATTCCATGTAATACATATGCTATGAAATTAGCAAAAGAAAACCGTGCGAATCAATGGCATGGATCATAAAGGATTTATAATTTGGATTCAAATTGAGAATGTGTTACTTATACACCTTAATCTATATCATTCTATACACTCTGGCCTCAATTCGAATCTCTGTCATTAATTTAAAAACAAAGTTGCATGGGTCCAACTAAAACTGTAAAGTGTAAATTGAATTGGACCCTAGAGTATATTAAATGATATAGATTTGAAGAGTATGAATGACACATCTCGAAAATTGTAGTTACTTACTCTCATCTATTACTCAAATTAAATAATCAATAAACTCTATCTCTTGTGTTGGCAGAATATTGTTGTCATCCACAGTAGAAAGGGAGGAAGCAATGATATAAATCTGAATCATAGAGAGTGGTTGGATACTGCAGACTTGAAACCAGGTGTAATTTCAATGCTTTTGCTCCCTCTTAACATCTCTTGTCAAAAGTATCCCAATATATGGGTTCATAAGGCATGCCTTAACTCTTTATCTTCAAGGTAAGCAATGATTTTCACTTGTTTTATTTCAAGGACAATATTTGACAAAACAGTGAACTAATGATTTAATTGATGACTACTGAAACAGACAAACCTCCAGTCAAAGATCTCTGTTAATATTTTGAGTTTCAGCTCCGAAAGCAATGGGCCCCTGTTAATGAGTTATGTCATAGCTTTCGTTTGAGGCACCAAGAGAACACTTGGCTACAATTTGGTGTATTTGGTCTTAAGCTTTACGTAAACACAGCTCCAGTAAGCTATCAATCTTCGTTATCCTTTATTCTGCATTTTGTGAAAGATGAAGTTTTTCCATGTACCTTTGTGCTACTAAATTGTTAGCCTATGAAGATGGTGTAGAGTTGTACCTTTTTTCTTCATATTTCTCCTATGAATGAAAAAGCATCAATTACTCACCATACTTGTTGACTTGGTAAGGCATGCTGTGATTTTTTTCTTTAGAGTAATGATACACAAATGTCTAGAATAACATTCCTCAAATTGTAATCTATGGTAGAATCTCAATTCAACTAGCTACAACTTAAATTTTTTACCTATCCAACTTAGATTCTACCACATAACGCCACTGTAGATAGTTATTGAAGAAAAGTTTTAAAAATATCACTACTCTTTCTTTTTTGATTACTTTTGCTTCGGATTTAGAATCCGAACATGAAACTTGCAATGAGCCTTAAGGGCGATCTCAATACCACTTGAGAACAAACCATTTGATCACTACTCCTTCTCTTCACAGGATTTTCGTCCCCAGTGGTCCAGTGCCCCTCATTACTCACCCCATTCGTCCCTAATGTTATTAGTCCCCTCGTAGGAGGCAGCCATTCCCTTTTAGTCCATTACCTAAATTTTGCCCCTTCCTTAATGTTATTAGTCCCAATGCCCTAAATCTTGTAGCCTGAATGAAGGTCATGGCTCCACCATGGATAATATAACTATTAAGTGCTGCTCAAAATTAGATGTTGGAAAACTACAGTTTCCATGTTTCAGCTCTTGTTTCCTGCATTGTGCTTTAGTTAAAGGTATTAGTTACAAAATCTTGATAGATATTTTTTCCCATTATGGCAGGTTGATGTAGGCAATAGACCAGTAACTGGCCTTAGATTCAAGTTGCAAGGCAGAGAAAGCAACTGCTTGACCATTCACTTGCAGCACCTCCCTTCATTACCCAAATCCTTCCCACTTTTGGACAACCCAAACATTTATTTAGCCTGTGAATCCAATAATTGCAACTTCCATAAAAAGGTTAAATGGAACTGCTGTTCATATGTTTGTACAGCACCTGTTGAAACAGATGATCCTGTCTGCATTGTCACAGGATGCAATTACAAGTGGAAAACAAGTGTCTCTTTCTACGGCTGCGCTTCTCAAAAGTTACTGGTGCTACCCTTCAGAAACAACCTGAATGGGATGGTTCGCCCAGTTTTGACCAATTCGACAGCAAATCTAGTGGCATATTAGCTTGTTTCTTCAACCGGGGAATGGGGAATCATCCAAAGCCAGGTGATGTAACTATAGGTTCTAGCTCGTATTCTGTTGACCGGCCGGATTTCAAGTTGGTGGTACTGAGTTTTTATATTCATCTCGTCCCATGAAAGCCAGGTGATGTAACTATAGGTTCTAGCTCGTATTCTGTTGACATGCCGGAACCAGTGAAAACACCTAAGCTTCAAAGGTTTGTTAACATAACGGAGATGATCAGAGGAGGAGAAGATACACCAGGGTACTGGGTTGTGTCAGGAGCAAGGCTTGCTGTCCAGAATGGGAAAATTCATCTCTTTGTTCAGTATTCACTATTGAGCATTGTTGTATAGAGTAAAATTGAAGCAGCATAGCATTTTTTTCTTAAGCTCTAGTTTCACTCCTGAATTTTGTTGCATAGGGTGAAAATTTAAGTGCTTAATTACCATAATACAAGCATATGCAAATATCATAGTTACTGTATCAGTATAACAGTACAACTAACAATTTCCATTACACGTATGAGATTCTATTGCCTTTCTTTGTCAGAAAATACCATTAACACCTCAATTTGTGGTATCATGATGCAATTGAGAATAGTTTACGTATGATAGATGTTTAACTATATTACCTGACATATCTTTTAAGTCTCTTTGTTGCTCTGAATAATTTGGGTTTTGATTTTTGGCGGGAAGATAAGTTTACAGATAATTAAATCCATCATGGATAGCTTGAAAATTGAAACCATCAATTGTCCGTGACATAAAAGTCGATGGTAAACATTTCAAGTTGGTGGTACTGAGTTTTTATATTCATCTCATCCCATGGATTGTACCAACCCACATTAACCATTCATATTTGTTTGTTTTGCTTTATAATTTAGTTTTTCATTTTTTGTCCTAATTCCACTGACCCTTAAGCGTGTAAGTTGTGCATCGATAAGTTATTAACATCCATAATGAGGCACCAGAGTAAAACCAACAAAACTCTTAAGATTT
>QAOA01000028.1:18900-38893 GCA_003255065.1 Cercis canadensis
GTTTGATCATAATCAATGACGAACAATGCCGTAATCTGGAGATTTCAGGTGGCATTTCAGTTCCAAATGTTCCCGAATCTATAAAATGTTTCAGAGGAGAATCTCTAAGAATCCAATCTGATGTTCTGTCATTGCCACAGGTATGTTCCATTACACTCAACCTGTTACCATGAGGCAGCAACAGCAAAAAGTGGTTGATTTATGTCATTTTACGTTTTATTATTTCAGATGTCGGAGCAATTCAATCTAGAAATGTGTTTGGATAGGAAACTTGCATCTGGGTATTTCTGTAACTCATTTGGGTTATCTGGTCGCCAAGCTAAAGATCTTGCCATCACTAAGTCTCTGGCTTATGATGGATGGTTTATCAAGAAATATACCATTGAGTTAGATGAGTATCAAGCAGCTCAACTCCATGATCATGTCAAAGAAGCAGTTCCATCATCGTGGGACCCGGAGGCTTTCGCAAGGTAAGACCTTTTGGCTGCACAAAATTTTATCTTTAATTTGCTCTACTTTTGATTTGAGATAAATTTTCTTTCCTTTGGTGGATTGCAAAATTCCAGAGTTTAATATTAATGATTCATTGACCTACAAACAAACTTTGCCATGAACATGTGATTGAGGACATAATTTGTTAAGTTTGTGTAAATTGTACAAATTCAAATTCTTTGCTTTATCAGTTTCATCTCCATCTATACGCATGGCAACAGGCCATCTCCTTTGGCCCTTCGTTCATCATCCTCACCGTCGGAAACTGTTGTAACCCATGGACTTATCAATCATACCCCAAATTGTTAAAACAATCAATGTTTAAGATTTTATAAAAGCAAAAACAAGTTATAGAGTAACTTTAAATAATTAGATATATAAGCCCATAAAATTAACTCAATAGCCTTATAAATCAAAGAGTTAATAACACAAATAATTGTATCTAAAGGCTTTGTTGTATCCTATCCCTCTGGGGATCAAATTGTCCATGCATGCAATCAAGCCTTGTCTGCCAAGTTCTTTTTAAGCATGCAAAATGCATTGTGATGGCATTTATTTGAGCATGATTTCCTATGAAACTGTTGCACTGCTATAAAATTTGGCTTCACAATGATAAGATCATTTATACTGATTCTTCATGCAAGGTTTATAAAGGAGTTCGGAACTCATGTTGTGGTTGCGGTGAGCATGGGAGGGAAGGATGTAGTGTATATGAGACAAGAGCATCCATCATACCTCCAACCTACTAATTTACAGAAACTTTTGAAGGATACAGCTGACATGAGGTTTGCGGATACAGCAAACAATGGCCTACCTTCTAAAAACAAGGAAGAGGTATATTGCATCTCCACTATCTTTATTTACACACTTTAACCTTTTATATATAGAATACTTGTGAAATTTTTCTGTGTACTGGAAAACTTGTGTATAGAATGCTTTTGCATTCCATGTAATACATAGGCTATGAAATTCGCAAAAGAAAACCGTTCGAATCAATGGCATGGATCATAAAGGATTTATAATTTGGATTCAAATTGAGAATGTGTTACTTATACACCTTAATCTATATCATTCTATACACTCTGGCCTCAATTCGAATCTATGTCATTAATTTAAAAACAAAGTTGCATGGGTCCAACTAAAACTGTAAAGTGTAAATTGAATTGGACCCTAGAGTATATAAAATGATATAGATTTGAAGAGTATGAATCATACATCTCGAAAATTGTAGTTACTTACTCTCATCTATTACTCAAATTAAATAATCAATAAACTCTATCTCTTGTGTTGGCAGAATATTGTTGTAATCCACAGTAGAAAGGGAGGAAGCAATGATATAAATCTGAATCATAGAGAGTGGATAGATACTGTAGACTTGAAACCAGATGTAATTTCAATGCTTTTTCTCCCTCTAACATCTCTTGTCAAAAGTATCCCAATATATGGGTTCATAAGGCATGCCTTAACTCTTTATCTTCAAGGTAAGCAATGATTTTCACTTGTTTTATTTCTAGGACAATATTTGACAAAACAGTGAACTAATGATTTAATTGATGACTACTGAAACAGACAAACCTCCAGTCAAAGATCTCTGTCAATATTTTGAGTTTCAGCTCCGAAAGCAATGGGCCCCTGTTAATGAGTTATGTCATAGCTTTCGTTTGAGGCACCAAGAGAACACCTGGCTACAATTTGGTGTATTTGGTCGTAAGCTTTACGTAAACACAGCTCCAGTAAGCTATCCATCTTCGTTATCCTTTATTCTGCATTTTGTTAAAGATGAAGTTTTTCCATGTACCTTTGTGCTACTAAATTGTTAGCCTATGAAGATGGTGTAGAGTTGTACCTTTTTTCTTCATATTTCTCCTATGAATGAAAAAGGATCAATTACTCACCATACTTGTTGACTTGGTAAGGCATGCTGTGATTTTTCTCTTTAGAGTAATGATACACAAATGTCTAGAATAACATTCCTCAAATTGTAATCTATGGTAGAATCTCAATTCAACTAGCTACAACTTAAATTCTTTACCTATCCAACTTAGATTCTACCACATAACGCCACTGTAGATTGTTATTGAAGAAAAGTTCTAAAAATATCAGTACTCTTTCTTTTTTGATTACTTTTGCTTCAGATTTAGAATCCGAACATGAAACTTGCAATGAGCCTTAAGGGCAATCTCAATACCACTTGAGAACAAGCCATTTGATCACTACTCCTTCTCTTCACAAGATTTTCGTCCCCAGTGGTCCAGTGCCCCTCATTACTCACCCTATTCGTCCCTAATGTTATTAGTCCCCTCATAGGAGGCAGCCATTCCCTTTTAGTCCATTACCCAAAATTTTGCCCCTTCCTTGACGTTATTAGTCCCAACGCCCTAAATCTTGTAGCCTCTGAATGAAGGTCATGGCTCCACCATGGATAATATTATTAAGTGCTGCTCAAAATTAGATGTTGGAAAACTAAAGTTTCCATGTTTCAGCTCTTGTTTCCTGCATTGCGCTTTAGTTAAAGGTATTAGTTACAAAATCTTGATAGATATTTTTTCCCATTATGGCAGGTTGATGTAGGCAATAGACCAGTAACTGGCCTCAGATTCAAGTTGCAAGGCAGAGAAAGCAACTGCTTGACCATTCACTTGCAGCACCTCCCTTCATTACCCAAATCCTTCCCACTTTTGGACAACCCAAACATTTATTTAGCCTGTGAATCCAATAATTGCAACTTCCATAAAAAGGTTAAATGGAACTTCTGTTCATATGTTTGTACAGAACCTGTTGAAACAGATGATCCTGTCTGCATTGTCACAGGATGCCAATTACAAGTGGAAAACAAGTGTCTCTTTCTACGGCTGCGCTTCTCAAAAGTTACTGGTGCTACCCTTCAGAAACAACCTGAATGGGATGGTTCGCCCAGTTTTGACCAATTCGACAGCAAATCTAGTGGCATATTAGCTTGTTTCTTCAACCGGGGAATGGGGAATCATCCAAAGCCAGGTGATGTAACTATAGGTTCTAGCTCGTATTCTGTTGACCAGCCGGAACCAGTGAAAACACCTAAGCTTCAAAGGTTTGTTAACATAACGGAGATGATCAGAGGAGGAGAAGATACGCCAGGGTACTGGGTTGTGTCAGGAGCAAGGCTTGCTGTCCAGAATGGGAAAATTCATCTCTTTGTTAAGTATTCACTATTGAGCATTGTTGTATAGAGTAAAATTGAAGTAGCATAGCATTTTTTTCTTAAGCTCTAGTTTCACTCCTGAATTTTGTTGCATAGGGTGAAAATTTAAGTGCTTAGTTACCATAATACAAGCATATGCAAATATCATAGTTACTGTATCAGTATAACAGTACAACTAACAATTTCCATTACACGTATGAGATTCTATTGCCTTTCTTTGTCAGAAAATACCATTAACACCTCAATTTGTGGTATCATGATGCAATTGAGAATAGTTTACGTATGATAGATGTTTAACTATATTACCTGACATATCTTTTAAGTCTCTTTGTTGCTCTGAATAATCTGGGTTTCGATTTCTGGCGGGAAGATAAGTTTACTGATAATTAAATCCATCATGGATAGCTTGAAAATTGAAACCATCAGTTGTCCATGACTTAAAAGTCGATGGTAAACAATTCAAGTTGGTGGTACTGAGTTTTTATATTCATCTGGTCCCATGGATTGTACCAACCCACATTAACCATTCATATTTGTTTGTTTTGCTTTATAATTTAGTTTTTCATTTTTTGTCCTAATTCCACTGACCCTTATGCGTGTAAGTTGTGCATAGATAAGTTATTAACATCCGTAATGAGGCACCAGAGTACAACCAACAAAACTCTTAAGATTTGCAGTAGTTATCAGAACTTTAGGATGAGCATTGTTGTATAGAGTAAAATTGAAGCAGCATAGCATTTTTTCCTTAAACTCTAGTTTCACTCCTGAATTTTGTTGCATAGGGTGAAAATTTAAGTGCTTAGTTACCATAATACAAGCATATGCAAACATCATAGTTACTGTATCAGTATAAAGGTACAACTAACAATTTCCATTACACGTATGAGATTCTATTGCCTTTCTTTTTCAGAAAATACCATTAACACCTCAATTTGTGGTATCATGTGACATGATAGTTTTAAATGCAATTGAGAATAGTTTACGTATGATAGATGTTTAACTATATTACCTGACATATCTTTTAAGTCTCTTTGTTGCTCTGAATAATCTGGGTTTCGATTTCTGGCGGGAAGATAAGTTTACAAATAATTAAATCCATCATGGATAGCTTGAAAATTGAAACCATCAGTTGTCCATGACTTAAAAGTCGATGGTAAACATTTCAAGTTGGTGGTACTGAGTTTTTATATTCATCTGGTCCCATGGATTGTACCAACCCACATTAACCATTCATATTTGTTTGTTTTGCTTTATAATTTAGTTTTTCATTTTTTGTCCTAATTCCACTGACCCTTAAGCGTGTAAGTTGTGCATAGATAAGTTATTAACATCCGTAATGAGGCACCAGAGTAAAACCAACAAAACTCTTAAGATTTGCAGTAGTTATCAGAACTTTAGGTTTTTGTACCCTGGATAACACGTTATCACCATGGATTTTAACATGGAAAAAGGAAAAGCTTAAAAGATGAAATAACATGTTGTGAACCGGGTTACTAACAAAAACCACAGAACAATTCTGGACCGAGGGCTCCTTTTGGGATTGGGGAACCTAAAGTCAGGTCTTCCAAATTGAAGTGGGAATAAATGACACTAAACCAATAGATTATTGATGAGGCCAGGGCTTACTAAGTTAATGAGATTTATGCTCTTAATTAGAACTAAACTTTCAACAATTCAACAAAATTCTAGTTACATAAAACGGGTTGGAATAAATCAACTCAAACAAGATTCAAGAATCTGATACTATAATATGGCAAGCATAAAAAGAAACTATCATAAAAAGCAGTTAAAAGAGCTAATCAATATATAAAGAGTATAGGCAAAAGTCATATAGCTAAAATTCATTCCTCATCCTCCTCATCTCCATCACCACCAGCAGCCTTCTTAGCAGCAGCGCTGTGGTTCTTTCTCTTCACCCTTCCCGGAGCCTTCTGTATTTTTCTCTGTTTTCTGCTGTTGTTTATACTTCTGCGGAAATCCTTATCACTACTCTTGTTTGCTAAATAAAGCCTTGTATTCCAATGTGTTGGTTTTTTATCATTTAGGGATATTATTCATGTTAGGACATTCACCCTGCTCCTTTTAACGCAGTAAATTACCAGCACACTAAGATAAAAACTAAGTGCTAGCGTTCTAAATTAATACAAGGGTAAAAGCAAGCTCGTATGGTTATTAAATACAGTAGGAGTGAAATAAAAATAATGGCACGTTCTATTTTGGGAGCAAGGGAGATGTATTTAGGAAAGCATTAGAAACTAACTTGTTGGGAATTTCTTGAAAGCTTTATCAAAAGGAAAAATGCTAGCAAGTAAGCTTCCTTCAGCCGTGTTTCATTTTCAAAGTTGCATATTAAAGACTTAGCTATAGCTACAACTTCACGTTACAAAATCTATGTGCTGTGCTGGTGAAATAGCTGGCCCAGTTCTGCTCGTATTAGTTGTGGTCACGGTCTATCATTTCTACATGATTGACAAAATGGAAAGAGAGAGTTAAAGAAGGATTAAAAGGTTTTTGGGGGACTACAAAGATCCTAAACCTGCTAGGTACTCCTTTAATGATATAAAGAGGATTACAAATCAGTTTAAGGATGAGCTGAGTCAAGGAGCTTATGGAACTTGAAAAACTTTGTGTAGCAGTTACAGAATGCAAAGTAATGCAGCAAGAAAGGTTAAACCAGAAAGAAAGAACTAGAGAGAAAACGTTGCGAGAAGAGTTAGAGAGAAAACCAATTCTGAATATTATGAATCTTCATTGATTGAAATCAGTACAAGTTACAGTTTATATAATCCAAAGAATAACAGAAATAAGATTACACAGCTGGCATACCAGCTCAGCTTAATGACAGCTGTGTTAACTTCCTAACTAATTGCCTAAAGCTAACTGACCAACCACCTAGCCTTTATCCAGTGGTGACACCTGTCCCTTCTTCTGTAACTGCTTAACATCCCCCCTCAAACTGACAGGACGAGGAAGGACTGTAAGTTTGGTTCTGTTGGATAGGAAACTGGCTGTGGACAAAGGTTTAGTGAGTACATCAGCAGCTTGATCAGCAGAAGGGATATGGCAAATGGAAAGAGAATGGTTATGAACCTTTTCTCCAATGAAATGGCTGTCAATCTCAATGTGTTTAGTACGAGCATGCATAATTGGATTAGCAGCTAAGAAGGTGGCACTGAGATTGTCACAAAGTAACAGAGGAACATCTGGTAATTTGCAGTGTAATTCCTTAAGAAGAGACTGAAGCCATTGAACTTCAGAAGCAGCATTAGCCATGGCACGATATTAGGCCTCTGTACTAGACCTGGAGACTACCTTCTACATACCTGAGCTCCAAGACACAAGACTATGGCCAAGAAAAATAGCATGACCATTGGTGCTGCGTCTATCATCAGGACAGCCAGCCCAGTCAGAGTCTGAGTAAGTCATGAGAGGTAGAGCAGCAGTAGGTGTCAAGGTGAGACCAAAATGGACAGTACCTTTGAGGTATCGCAACACTCTCTTGACTGCTTTAAAGTGTACATCAGTGGGACAGCTGAGAAAATGACATAACCTGTTCACTGAGTAAGAGATATCAGGCCTAGTGATAGTGCAGTACTGCAATGCACCAACCAAGCTTTGATAGAGAGCAAGAACTGAAAGAGGGTTGCCATGAGTAAGAGAAAGAGTATTAGAGCTTATCATAGGCGTGGGAACTAGTTTAGAATCAGTGAGACCAGCCTTATGAAGTAAGTCAGTAATGTACTTTGATTATGAAGCATGTTTGGGAGCCATGTGGTCTCAATGCCCAGAAAGTAATGCAAGGAGCCTAAATCAGATAACTGAGCATTAAGTGATGAAGTAAGGCATTGAATGGCTTGCAGATTTGAGCCAGTGAGGATAATGTCATCCACATAAACCAAGAGATAGAGAATGTCCTTGGCAGATTTGACCACAAACAGTGAGTTATCAGAGACAGTACATGTAAAACCCCAAGCCAATAGAGTATTTCTGAGTTTGGTAAACCATGCTCTAGGGGCCTGTTTTAATCCATAAAGAGCCTTTTTTAATCTACAGACATGATGAGGGAAGTGAGGATCCACAAAGCCTTGAGGTTGTGTCATATACACTTCTTCTGCCAAATCACCATTAAGGAAGGCATTGTGGACATCTAATTGTTGTACTGACCAACCACGGGATAAAGCAAGAGTAAGAACCACGCGTATGGTAGCTGGCTTAACTACTGGACTGCAAGTCTCAAAGTAATCAATGCCATGTGTTTGAGTATAGCCCTAAGCTACCAACCATGCCTTATACTTGTCTACGGAGCCATCAGCTTTATATTTTAGTTTATAGACCCATTTACAGCCAACCACATTCTTATCAGCAGGGCAGGGAACCAACTCCCAAGTGTGATTATTTTGTAAAGCCTGAAATTCAGTAGTCATGGCCTCTTGCCAGGGAACAACTGTACTAGCTTGCTTGTATGTAGAGGGTTCAGACATAGCAGAAAGACTGGTAGCTGCATAAGGCTTAGGTTTGTAGATGCCATGTTGGCTGTGAGTGACCATGCGAGTGGGAGGTGGTGGTGAAGGTTGGATAACTGAGTGGAGGGTAGGGTGAGGGACTGAACTAGATTTAGTAGAAGGAGCAGTACACATACCATCAGTAGGTACACCAGGGGGAAGTGATTCAGTACGTAAAGCATTTGAGGAAGGTGGTAACTGTGATGAATGTGATAACTGGGGTGCTGGGACATATAGAGGTAGGAGGGTCTCATTGGAAGTCTGAGACAATGGGAGAGATTTAAGGACACCAATGGTTCAATTAAAAACCCATAATTTAATTTCAATTATGTGTTTCAAACAGAGGGCGATGTGGTGCCCATAATACAGACTCTGAGCTCCCTTTTTCTTTCAAAAATGACATAAACAAAAACATCATACCATGTTGAAGGGCAGTATACATTCTTTAGCCTTTAGTACGAGACATAAATGTAAGAATACTTAAAATAGANAAAAAAAAAAAAAAAAAAAAAAAAAAAAAAAAAAAAGGAATCATGGAGCTCAGTCAGCATGGAATTTATTTAAAGAAAATTGTGCACGAGCCTAGAAAACTGAATAAAAAATAAGAATCTTTATAATCTGTCATCCACTCCTCCCCTAACCAACAAGCTTATTATAGAATTTCCTATTTTTTCAAGAGCAGAATAATATAGCAAGCAAAACTCTTCTATTCTCAGCTCTGCGTCACATCCTTTTGTGGTGCTTCTTCAAAAGTTCTGGCAGAAACCGAAGATCATCTTCGTTCCTCACTCAATTTCAATTTAATCCTTTCTCACCATTTCTTATCACCAACTTGGTATCTGCCTTTTGATATAAACGTTAAGTGTTTCACTGTTTCCTATGCTAGAACTTGCTTACTTACAAAATATACAAATGCTATTTCAGTAAATCCATATTGGTCATAATCTTCTCAGAACAACCATATCCAAGTCAATAATGGGATGATCATGCTAAACCAATTAGATAATCAATCAAACTGAAATTATAGAACTCAACAGAGGATATATACTAATTAACTTCATAACAATTCATATTATTATTATTACTCATAATAATTACCTATAATGATTCTTAGTTGAGAAAAAACAGACCTTTTCAGTGCAGGGCACAAGACTACGAAGGGTATCAAGACGGCCATTGATTCTATCCCTTCTCCTCCTCTCTGCCTCACTATGGCTCTTCAAAGCAGCCAAAGCTTTTGCCTCAGACACCTCTTTCTTCCCAATTTTTGCTGGAGACTTCACCAGCTCTCCCTTCTCACAATCCAAAACCAACGAATGCGATGAGGGAAACCCATCTCGCCAAACCCCATTTGCAGCAAAAAGGGTCTGCGAATTCGGATTCAGCAGCCTAGAAATTTCACACCCAGATGAAGAATTGGAGTTATAAGAGCAGAAAACCATAGCTTTGAGGCTCTTATTGAAGCTATTTCAGAAACAGAAGACGAAAACCAGGTGGGCGAGTAGTGGGGGCGAACCAAAAAGAGAGCTTTTGGAAAGGGAAGTTTTGGGAACCAGCTATTTTGTTGCTTTGCTTGTTGATGATGGTGTTTGCAGGAATGGACATAACTTTCATTACGCAAGAGGACAATGTTGGGGGGTTTGGAGGGGGAGATCAGAGAGAGAACATCCCCATTTTCTTCTTGATGTTTTTTAACTATAGCATTTCTAGGTGGGAAAAGGGCAAGATTTTGGGAAGCGAGAGTTTTGGGAGACTTTGGAGACTCAACTGTCTCGGATTTCTATAAGAGATAATTCGTTAAGAGAAGGGACAAGAGGGGATTCAGAAAGAGGCAGACTGTGTAGTGGGAACTGGGAAGGAAGGAGATAATGATCACCACTGTTGTTGAGCTGCTATACTGATATGGACGAGGAAAAATGGTGTAATGTTGACTGTTTTTATAATGTTAATTTTTTGTGTGTATATGTATATGTATAAAATATAATATAATATAATATACTACTGTTACTATATATTAGAGAATTTTTTTTTTTATAGAAATATACTAGAGAAAATTTTTAGAGTAATGTTATATGGGTGGTTTTAATATATCATGTATGTAATATTTATTTATATGACGTGATAGTATTAATTATTTTGATGTAAAAAATATTTAATTTTAATTATTAAAAAATTAACTACTAATATTAAATATTTTTACATCAATGGTGATTAATATTATAATGTCAAAAAAAAATTACATATCTTTTTGATATATGAAAAAGCTTCATGTTATAAATATGAGCTTTATACATGAAAACAAAGTAATGTTATATGGCCACATAAAAATTTCTAAAAAATTTTCTCAAATTCAAATGTGATTGTAAGCCGAAACAAAATTATAGAGATTACAATATTTATTTCATTGTGGTTATAAGTATACATCATTTAGTAGCAATTGAAGCAACATAATTTTAACTGCTTAACATTTTTCTTATACATAACCATTTTACTAATTGTTGTGTGTAATATGAGTTTTTTTTTTTTTTTTTTTTTTTCATTGATAAGATGTGTAATAGATCTTGATCATATATTTATTATTATTATTATTATAATTTTTATGTAAGTTAGATTCTTGCCTTTTTCTTTTTTTTTAACTGTAGGTATTCTTAAATCTTTAAGATTAATTATTTTTCGAGTAATCTTAAAGGCAAACTCCACAATGACTTGATGCATTGATTAAAGATAAATTTCTTTGAGTGTTAATTCCTAAATTCAAACCTTAATTAATTTAAATAAATTTATTGTATATTTATCATCCAGTGAAACTTTTAGGGTTATGTTAGATTCTTCTTTGAGTAATGTATGTGGCTTGGGGATTTTGTAATTGTTGTTGTAGAAGTCTTTTTTTTTTTTTTTTTGGGTGGAAGTCATTATTTGGAAGGATGGTACAGACATCTCCATCTAAATTTCAGTTTTTATGGAGCAACTATTCCTAGTTAGCATAACATTTTTCTATATGTAATATTTGTTATGCAAACATTTTGTAACTGTTCTTGTGTGTTAGAATTTGCGTTTATATAATCTCATTCAATTTTTAGTCCTTTAATTGAAAATTTACCACATGAATAATTTATATGCAAATATTATTTGTATTTGTATTATTTTTATCATTTCCCACAAGCAATTTGTGAATGCACAATATTTATGTATTTATTATGTCTTAATTTTTCACACTTTGTAAAATATATATTTTATTCATTAATTCTTATTTTTTGGGTGTTTAAGGCGTGCAAGGCTTACACAATTATCAATTTGATTACTAGGTTTGAAAATAGATGATTAAGTTATTGGATTATTAATTAAAAATAAATTATAATTGGATTAGTGAACCCTTCTAATAGTTGTTGGCTTTGAAATTCTTCCTTTGCTTGCCGCAATTTGGTTTCTTTTATTATTTTCTTTTTGTTGTTTCTTTATCTGCACGACTACAGCGTAAGCAGTTTAGTTTGGTAAGGAATCTAAAAAAGTGTTAATTGTTTAGTGCAGCTTTTGTTCAAATTAAATGAAAAACATTTCAAAAGCTCAAAAATTCTACTATGAAAGCTAAATATTGAATGATCTGTGAATAAAAATGTTTTTTATGATTTTTAAAATAGATACAAATAATTGTCACTCATGCTTAAAAGTTTTAAAAAGACACAAACAAGTAATCATTAAGATGGATGGAATTAATTTTCAATGACTCGAGTGATATTAAAAAAAATTTAAAGACAAAACTAATGACATTGCATCTTTTAATCACGAAAAATACTTTTTACTCTAAAAAAAATATACACAAAATTAAACTCTTTATTTATTTTTAAATTGGCTAAACCCTAGAAACTGCGACTCCACTACTCTCTAAAATTTTTCTTTAACTTTAGAATTTCTTCAATGTTATTCTCTTTCCACTATGCTCTTTGAATGTTATGATAAAAATTGTTGGCTGACAACCAATTCCACCATTAATTACTTACATGGACTGTTTTTGGGAGATTTAACAAAATGGAACATGATGATGTAAAACATTAGATGATTAAAGTATATATATATAGTAGGATCCATTTCATATTTTCCCTTTTCTTTAAATTATAATGGGAGATGAATGAGATATAAATATGGTTCTTTAGCTTTACATTGCATCTAGGGTAGTATATATATATACTCATTTTGATATTTCTAATTTTCTAGAGTCACTTTTTCAAAATAGGATCTCTAAAGCCAAGAAAGTCTAGCAAGGAGAATTAAAAGTAACCCATCAAGCTTACTAGTCTTTGTCAACAACTTAATGCATTTGCTCAAGATTCCAATCAATAAGGTAATGATAAGAGAGATTTATAAGACTTTGGCTGTTAAACAATTGAGTAATGTTATATATATATATATATTAAAGAATTGCAAAGCTTAAAAAAATAAAAAGATATAACAAATATTAATCTTTGACATTAAACAACTTAATTTATATCACAAAAAAAAGAGTCATTTGGTTGTTATCAAATAACTTAAAGAATAGTCATGGGAATTGACATCTATTTCTTTCTTTTTCTTAAGGTGTAGGCCATCTATCTCTGATTATCATGCTTATGATTCCTGCATTTTAGTGGTGTTCAAGGTCAAACTCATGAGAGGAACGAGGCTAAGACCTTCGCTCAAATGAACATGTTAGGTTTGATTTGGATACCCTAACTGACCAATTAATTCATTATTTTAACAACTTCTTTGCTAATATAGATTAAGTCAAAGGGCAAGGCACTTAGGAATAGAAGCATGTCTCTTCACTTCGCCTTGCGATAACGAGAGAACGAAGCATGAACTTAATTAGTTGATTTAAGTGTGTTTAGGTTAACTGAGAAAAAAATATATGCAAAAATGAAGAGAACGAAGTATGAGGGGAAATATAAGATAAAAATTTGACAATTTTATAATTTGAATTTGTTGGTGAGATGAGTTCTGCCACTGAAACCTAGACAAATGAATCAAACAGCATGCTGAATTGGTTTATTATGGCAAACTTTTGGTGCTTGGCATGCTTTCTTTAATGATGCTCTTAATCTTGAACAGAATGTGGACTTCTTAATTGATCCTAGATTAATTTTAAAGAGAGCTATGAGTTTGCATATATTGGATACCAAAAGACTAGTTTATTAGGTGAAATTTTTTTTTAAATTTAAGTACCATTTCACAATTGCTCATAGAATTGATGTGAGATTTGTAATACACCTGCACAGACTTGAACCATATCGGATTTGTTCTTAATCCAATGCTGAAGCATAGAGATGACTAGATATAGAACTCTTCAATCCTAACCTTTTAGAATAGTGTCAAGATGTAGGTAAAGACCAAGTTAGATGATGATTCTTTTTAGTAGAAATGTTGTGATGTGTTCTTGAATCAATCTTTGAGCCATAAGGCCATCGGATAAAATTTCTTTATCTATATGGATATTGAGGGGCTTCAAATGCTTCCAAGATATAGAAATTCTCAAACTGCAAGTTATGGAAAAATATTTATTTATTTTTTGTTTTTTTGCTTTTGTCACAGAAGTCCCACATTGGTTAACAAAACGAGCAAAAGGCTAAGAAGGAGGTATAAAATGGAGTGGAAGAGAAAGATGAAACTCATACCTTTCTCGGCCTTTTGGCTAAGATCAAGTGTAGTATCTGTTCTTATCAGTTTAATATCTGATACGTGGGCCAATGGCTCACATGATATTAAATTAATTTTTTAAAGGGTAGGGCCCACTACAGTAGCTTGCTACCGGGGTTCTTACGCATTGCCCATGCCTTGCACTAAAGCACGGGCCTGGCGCACCCTTCCAAATCAGTTCTAATTTTAAGTGTCATTTTCATTGTTTTATTTGTTGATTTGAGACATATAGCAGAACCGGCCCATAACAAGTTGCTCCAACAAAGGCTCTTTTCTATGTTGAACTTTGATGACCAAATTACTCTTTATTTTAGTGGTTATTCTGATAACTTAGTCTTAAAGATATTTTTGAATTCTTAGGCACCTAAATAAAAATTACTTGTTTTATTAGCCTTATGCACTCTTCATCATTTACAATAAGTTTGACGATGCCTGTGTTGAGGTTGGGGAGTGTAGGTCAAGTTAGTGATCGTAGCTGGGTTAGATGCTTGACTACCATTCCGCAACCTCAACGCAAGCATCGCTAATTTTCTTTTATTAAAAGTAAGTTTAGAACGGTTTAGGTTGAGTTGATTTCTAGGTTTGAAACAAAATTAGACACAATAATTATATAAAGAATAAATAAAGTTATCAAAAGATCTTGTCAACTAACTTTCATATTCCAATTTTATTAGTAAAAAACACATTAATTTATATTCCAATTATACTATGTAATTTAATTGTGTCAATGATTGAGAAATTCTAGAAATTTTATGAGTGAAATTTATTAAAAACTGACTAAAAGTGAAAGAGTCACAATTAAAAAGAATTCATGAGAATTTGAACCATTTCAACTTTTAATTTTATAGTGAGAATATTACATATATTATATAATATATTATTTACATATTTTTTTGTAATAAATAATTGGGTTGAGTTGAGTTAAATTAGTTAATTTTTTTTTCTAACTCAAATTAACCCAATCCACCCCACATAAAAATTAAGACCAAAGCAACCTATCAATTTGATTTGGGTTGGTAGATTTGGTTGGGTCAGTCGTGATTTTGAATTAGCCCTATCAAAAGGCATTAGTTTGTTAAACTGTTTTGTGAAATATTTTATTAATTACACCAATATATATATATATATATATATAGTATCTCAAAGTTCAAAATTGGCTGCTATTAGGACCATGAAAATATATCTTCATCTGTCCTCTTTCAGGAATGTTACTATCGAAAATCGTCTACATATAAGACCCGTTTGTTAACGAATTCATTCAGTCATTCACCCCTTAAAAATCAACGTAAACGCCCCTGCTAAAAACTGAATAGTTCCAGGCTTGTAGAAATCAAAACAAAGAACTTAGTTTGATTGTAGAAATCTTGCTTAAGAATATATATGCTGATTTGTGTTCAGAATTCTCTGCCATCCTCTCCCAATCATGTCTCTCTTTGCTTTTTGTCACATTCATTTAAAAAAAAAAAAACCAGGTTATACAATTACACGAGCTAATATGAATATGGTCAATTTGAAATTTGTGTCGTTTGTGTTTGAGCCAACAACGAGTAAAACCCGCTTAAGAGCACCCTAAATTTTAATATAGTTAAATTAAGTTGATCTTTTGGGCATGTACTTTTGGATGTGGTCAATAGTTTGAAGTCTAGTGAGAATATTGTTAAAAGAAGGGAAACCGTAATTGTTTTAACTCTCGAACGAAATTGGTCTCATGCTCAATTGGATAAAATGAAAATACTTATAGTATTAACCAAAACATTAAGTTGATAATGTCCATGATCATACATGCACTGGGACGGAAAATTATCAACTTGCAAACAATTTTGTTGCTATCTGGAGATGAAATCATGGAATAGGAATGAAAATAACAGCCCTATACAGAGGGCATCATGTCTATGTCTATCTACACATTCACATCCCAACAACTTATTGTTGTGAAAATTCCAACGCAAGTGTACGTTGTCGTTTGCAAGTTTTAAGCTAGGACACCTAAAAAGTGAGTGTAAAATTCACTCAACACTTATTCAACTCGTCCTTTTATTCCCTTACTTGTCCCCCATGTCTTCTCTTAAATAGCTTTTTCTAGCCATCATATATACTATCCTCAACTTTCAATCAAATGCAAACACTAATGATACTCTTCTCTTAATCCCCAAGATTTTACATTGATTCAAAGTCGTCGTCAATGTTCTTTTTGGTCAATGTTTGTACTCTGTAGACTGTTTTTATTTTCTAATGATAGTGGATTAGTGGTCCAATTTTGTGATGTTGAGCCAGCTGAGCTCTTTGTTTTGTTCGTTATTTTCCAAGTTGTTTCACCAATAAATTTCACATTCCTTAAGAAAAGAAAATATTTTGGTTTGGCAAAAATTAATAGTTTATACCACCATTATATACAGTCAATAAATTTCACATTCCTTAAGAAAAGAAAATATTTTTGGTTTGGCAAAAATTAATAGTTTATGCCACCATTATATACAGTATAATATAAAATTTATTATTTTTGACAATGTATTTACGACAATTATTAAGATGCTATAAATATAAAGAATTTTAGTCTCAAAAGAGATACTTTAATAGTTAAACACTCCACACTTTAATAGTGGTTGGGTTTAAATTCCATTAGGACCAAGTGGAGAAAATTTTTGGTAGGCTATAGATTTTCAATTGTTGTGTAGCCTTTCATAGATAAAATAGTACTATTTCGTGTCTATGCTATGAGAATACTACATTAGGTTTACCTAGCTAAGTATTTCTCCAAATTTATTAATGGTCAAATTAGGTTTAATCACAGACTGAACAAACCATGAAGTTTCTGCGAACTACGAGAATAAGAAGACAACGTTCAAAGGAACGTACAAAATTAAATACAAGTCATGATTGAAAAATCAACCTTAGGGACTTTAAATATCCTTTGTATCCACGTTCAACTCATCCTTTGTATCTCGTTCTATCTCCCTTGTCTTCTTTTAATCAGCTTTCTCACTTCTAGCGCAGGCATATACTATTCTCTTAACATTTGATCAAATGCAAGTACTAACCACAACCTCCATGGCTTTAAAGTGTGGTATCCAACCGCAATCACGATTGCAATATTGCTCACAAGTGAGGTCTACATCAACCACTTCCTTCTGTGTTTTTTCACAATTGCCACAACCACAACGCAATCATTGCCGTAACAGCAACCAAACTTTAAAACCTTGTACATCCCTACAATTTCCTCAAACTGATTGTGAGAACCTAATCACTATTCTTAGCATTGATGGGGGTGGGATAAGAGGGATCATCCCTGGAACTATTATTGGCTTCTTAGAGTCTGAACTTCAGGTAGGACTCTGGATCTAGCATGTCTATAAATTTCCTCTTTTTTTTTTTTTGTAATTTTGTTTTATTTCTGTTTCAACCTTTCATCATGTTTTCATATTTTGAATTCGTATATGTAAACTTTCAAAAAAAAAAAATGTATATGTAAACTAAACAATTTTGCATGATGCAGAGGCTAGATGGTGAGGATGCAAGAATAGCAGATTACTTTGATGTGATTGCGGGAACTAGCACTGGTGGGCTTGTGACTGCGATGCTAACTGCCCCAAATAAAGACAATCGCCCTTTGTTCGCTGCCAAAGAAATCAAGGACTTCTATCTTGAACATTCCCCTAAAATTTTCCCTCAAGATAGGTATCATTCTTCAAGACCAATGAAATAATTGTAATACACACACACACACATAATTTTCCTATATCCACTTGATTAACAATGCGTGTGTTATATATATATATCATATCTCCTTAGCTTCTTTTTTAATTTTTTTGGTAAATCCTTAATATGATGTTATTTTCTTTTATTGCAGCTTTCCATTAAGTTATCTCAAAAACACTTTGAGATTTTTCTCGGGACCTAAATATAATAGCAAATACTTGCATCGCATATTAAAAGAAAAGTTAGGAGATATACGGCTACACCAAACTCTAACTAATGTTGTAATTCCAACTTTTGACGTAAGGAGGCTTCAACCTACTATATTTTCAAGCTTTAAGGTATGTATTTATGAATATATTTAATTAAGATTATTAGAGTTGATGCCTTGTTTCCTTTTGATTTAGCCAAGGTGATGAAATGGTGGCCTAGTTGATCACTTGTTTGAATAAGAATGCAATTTATGGGTTTATTATCTACACATGCTAAGCCAAAAGAATTAAAATTAACAAAGAAAAGGAAAGATGATTATTTTGTAGGGTTTTAACTTTTCAATGTTGCTGATATGTGAGCTGGTTTACTATACATGTAGGTTAAAAGAGATCCCAACTGGGATGTATTGCTCTCAGATCTATCTATAGCAACGTCAGCTGCTCCAACATATCTTCCAGCCCACCAGATTAAAAGAAAGACGCCATTAGAGAATTTTAATCTGATCGATGGTTCGATTGCTGCCAATAATCCGGTAAACTTTAGAACTGCATATTGCAATTTGACTTCATGAAAACAAACAATGAATAAACTATTTGTGCATCAGTCAGTCTCGTACTAGTGGATTTTCCAAAATCATGAGCCTAACATAGTAGAGTTTAAATAAGTTTAGTTAAGCTTGACTTTTGCTAGTGCAATGCTGACTAGTTGGCAATTAGTATTGTTGAAATAGTTTGTAATTTTGGTTGTAAAATCAAGTCTCACATTGGTTAAAACAATAAAGATTAAGACTTTATAAAAGGCAAAACCCTTCTAAGACTAACTTTAGTAGTATGGGCTTGTGAAACTCATATTGCTAGCCCAATTGTATGGCAAATTAAAGATATTTAACTGACCAATCATATTACATTTAAGATTAATGGTTTTCATTGAGATTTTTTGAGACAGTATAATTATTCACACTTTAAAGTCACCATTTATAATTTTTATTATCATTTTTTTAACAATTATTTTCCATTATCATTTTTTTGACAAGTATTAGTCACAAGATAATAGCACGTAACGTGGTCATGCTGAAAAATTTTCTACGCCATTTGAATATGTTTTATTAATCTATTTTAGGCATCGATAGCTATCGGGGAGGTCACCAAAGATATGATCCTGAGAAATGATGGTGTTTCGCCCATGAAGCCAATTGACTATAGCAGATTCATGGTTATATCCTTAGGAACTGGATCACCAAAAGATGAGGAAAAGCACGATGCGCTAGAAGTAACTAAGTGGGGTGCTTTAGGGTGGCTGATAGATGATGATTCCAATCCTATTATAGATGTTTTTATGCAATCTGGCGCAGACATGGTTGATATTCATCTTTCCAATCTTTTCCAAGCCCATGAATCTGAGAATAATTACCTTCGAATTCAGGTATTTATATATTTCAAAATACGCAAGTATCAAATCTTTGATTATTTGATCGAAGAGGCTCTCATACAATGTAAAAGAACTAGTCAACCCTAAGTTTAAGTTGTTTAGAAATCTGATGCCTCTCAATGATTTATGTGATGTAGGATGACAAGTTAAGGGAATCTGAGTCTTCTTTAGATATTGCTACCAAAGACAATTTGAAGAATCTTGTCAAAGTAGCAGAGGGACTGCTTAAGAAACGAGTTTCGAGGGTGAATGTGGATACTGGTGAACTTGAGCCAATCAACAATTGTCAGTGGACAAATGAAGAGGCTCTCATAAGGTGTGGGAATGGAGCAAGTCCAGTTCCTTGTTTCTACTTATTCTATGTAAATAATTAATTAAGTGGCAGTTTCTTATTGCAAAAGTTGTTACAGATGATGGAAAATCTGTTTGTTCATTTCTTATGAATGCAGGTTAGCTCAAATTCTGTCCCAAAGAAAGAAGCTTCGCAATCGCAATGCTAGATCGCTAGGGAAGGCAGCATCACATAACTGATCGTTTTCAAAGATATAGCAGTGATAAATTTCTTGTACCAAAAGTTCTAACGGAGAGAAGATTATATGTACTTCATTTCATTTTGTTAAAATAGATAGGAAATTGATTTATTAGCTTCATTGTTATTTATCACTAATTAATATAATCCAGTTTTTTTTTTTAGGTGAATATCAATTCATTATGAACGATTTTTTTTTTTTAATTATAAGTTATTAAGTATAAACTAGTAGTGAGTATTTTAGATAATTTTCCCAAGGTAACGAGAGGTTTTTTTTTTTTTTTTTTT
>QAOA01000028.1:38910-53993 GCA_003255065.1 Cercis canadensis
ATTTTTTTTTTTTAATCTCAATAATACAATTTGTAAGCAATTATCCCAAATACCTATCTTTTGAAACTAATTACCTCATTAAAATCATAATGGAATACCTTTGTTAGAGCATTTTTTAACACATAAGAATAAAAAATTGAAGACCTAATGAAACCAACAAAAAATTTGGTCTTTAAACTACACAGACTATTTATAACTAATGTGAAACTAATAGTTGTAATATGGTGATTGCTATGCTACTTAAGAGGTAATGCAATTTCATCAAGTTCTAGCAGCACTCACATCTTGAAATTGGTTCTCACAAAAATTGAGAGACGTAATATGAGTCAAATTGAGTTTAAAAGTGTTACAGAAAATCACCATCATATACTATTTTTTTAGCACTCTTTCTGTCTTGTTTTGTTTATACATTTTATTGAAAATTAATTGTTTTGACTCATATTGCATGACTTTTTTTTCTCAAAATATTCACAGTAATACTAATTTCAAAATGTGAGTTCCACCAAAATTTCTTTAAATAAAATCTCTATTCTATTACTAATTTTTAAAAGGGAAATAGCTTAGCACGTTACTTGATGATGGTAGTTTTGTTACGATTAATTTTTTAGACACAGATCATTACTTTTGACTAACACATTATTACAGAATATTAAAACCATTACCAAATTAATGACAATTTTATGAACCCCATTATTCCTATGCGAAGGAGGAAATTTTCTTTTTTTCATGCACACACTAATTACACTGTTATTGTCCACAAATTCCTAAGTGCATGAAGGCGCGTGGTAAGGCAAATTTTCAAGCACTAATTATAAAAATTGTTTGAACCTGAATCATCACAACAGCTGAATAAATTGCAGAGAAAGAGAAAGAAAAAAAAAAATGTAGAAAGAACGCAAGTGGAATACAAAGTTAATTAACTCTGCAGTTGGGTGGATGGTGTCGGAATAGAAGTACTAAAGTCTTATAGTTCAATGAGTTATTTAGTGGTGAAGGTGAATATGTGATGTATCAATTTTTTGAAGTGCTCAGTTGTTGTGTACTGCTTAGTATTTCTTTCTCTGTTCTTGTACAAATGAAAATGGGGCATTTCAGCTAATGCAATGAAGGCTCTGTGTTTTTTTTTTTTTTTTTTTTTTTGTTTATCGAGCATAGCCACATTCTAATTTGTTGTAATTGAAAAATCTAGTGTTTTCAGATGATTTGTCGTATACTTATGATATTATCCAGACCTTAGTTTTATGTCGAGCAGATGTTTGATGAATTGGCTATGAGAGACATGTTCCTGAGCCTTTAAACAATAGGTAAGAATCATTCTTGAGAGTTTATGATAAACATATACACTAACATGCAAACGAACGAGAAAGTGTTTTTACTGAGATTTGTTTGCAGTGATTATTCCAATCGTCACTAAGCCTCGATGACAATTCCATGAAGACCTTCTTTTTTTTCCATTGTCACTTTGCATTACCACTTTCACCCCTGTTGGTGCCCCTCTAAATTCTGCACTAGCCAAGACTCAGTCTCATCAGAACTAGTACCATAACATAAGCCCCAGTGGAAGCGCCACTAGAGTTAAACTGGAATTCATATCCACTGGTATCAGTAGCAACAGACACTGGTTGGCTAGCTATGGCTTGGAGTAAATGCTGCTCATTATCAGTAAGGACATCTTCATACCCATTTTTTGTGGATGCATTTGAAATTGAAGTAGCCTTCTGAGTGTTGCAAGTACTGTCCACAGCATCATAGGGGTAATCAGTTTCAGTTGTGAGGTTAATGGTGCTGGAAGAACTGAAAGGCATCATCCATGAGACCCCTCTTCAAGGCCATGGTCCTCACTTTGACAAGTGCCTCGTCAGACAGTGAGATCAACTTACCAGTCTTGTGCTGGTTAGTCCTTTTCCATTGCTGTCACAGCAAGAATGCCTGAAAACATGCTACATATTAGCAAGACACATAATGAAACTGAATGTAATATAGGTATTTACGTATTTATTTAAGAAAGATAACACTTGACTTACACTACTTGTGCCATTCCAGAATTTTACATAACACACTTCCCTTGATCCTTGACAGGGAATATGAACTCCTTTGTCTGTCCAATCCACGGAAGATGGCACATCAGAAACATTTTCATATCTCAAGGAATTCCTTTCAAGGTGGTGGACTTTATACTAGAGGATTGCCTCTTGTAGCCATTATGCACAGCCTGGAATTCCTCATCAGTTAGATATGCAAATTTTTTGATGCTTAGAGCATATTTATGGTCCACAATTTCGCTAATAGCTTTGATTTGGTTCACATTGTCTTCAGAAATCACAAAGCGTCTCTCTTTCTCATCCATCTTGGTGCACACGTCCAGATTAAGCCAACCATTGCAGATACTTCCTCAAAGTGTCTCCTTCTTTGAGGGGGTACCAAATGCTTGAAAGGGACAATTGGCGAGGATTAAGAGGAAGACTAGACAGAAATATTGACATTGTTTGGTAAAAGCAATGGTTCCACTGATGTTATCTAATGATTACAACCAGGTCTGGAGCTTTCACTTGAAAAAAACATTACAGAATGATCATAGGGCTTTAAAGAAAATGATCCATGCAGGCTGTCTTGTACTTATTTTTGAAACTTTAAAGAGACTATCTCTTCATTGTTCCTGGGATATTGCTGACTTCAGGATCCAAAGAAGTTTTTGACACACAACAGTCTGCTGTGCTAGTTGATTGTGACGGGCAAGTAAATTTCACCTTTAATTTCTTAATAATTAACCCCCAGGGTAAACTATGGTTTTAACAAGGGTTCAATGCTGATGCTTATTGTTGAGCTCTGAGATTTTTCTATATTTAAGTTAGGAAATAGTTCCTTTTGTTTATGTAAAAAATCGGATGTAGTTATACAGAATCTGCAACAGCAGTCTGCTAGTTGGTATAAGTGAGTGATGATCCTTATTTTGTGGAAAATTATCTGAGAGTTGGTGTTGACTAGGCATGGGCAAGTATGGTCTTAACTTGTAACCTTTTTTGTGTATATATAGAAGCTGACCTAAATGAAAATGTAAGAGAGCAAGAATTATTTCAGTAGCAGAAACCATCTCTGCCTTGTTTCTCTTCTACTCTTCTTCCTTTCAGCCTATAAAACTTATATTCTAACATGGTATCAGAGCTATAAATGATCTTTGAGAGCTGTGAGTATAGAGATAAAAACCAGCTGTGAGTTTGAGAGAAAACAAGCAAGGCTTCCCCACCTATAAACCTCTAAAAACCTGAGACATATCCATGGCTTCAAGCAATTATTCTGCACCCTCTCAACCAGCTTTCAAAGGTGAAAACTACCCAATCTGGGCAGTGAAAATAAAAGCATACTTGAGAGAATTTGATTGTGGGAAGTAGTGGAGATAGGAAGACAACCAACTCCTCCGCCTCCAAATCCCACCTTAGCACAAATCAAGATGCATAGTGAGGAGCGTGCCAAGGAATACAAGGCTTTGGTTGCTATGCATTCATCTTTAACCGATGAAATTTTTACAAGAATCATGAACCTAGAGACAGCAAAGCAAGCATGGGAGAAGCTGCAAGAAGAGTTTCAAGGCAATCCAAGAACAAGACAGAATCAAGTCCTCAACTTGAGAAGAGAGTTTGATGTGCTGAGGATGAAAGAATCTGAGACAATGAAGGAGTATAATGACAGACTTATGAAGTTGGTAAACCACCTTAGGTTGCTTGGTGAAGAACTCACTGAGCAAAGGATTATGGACAAAATCCTAATCAGTGTACTAGAGAGGTTTCCAAAATCTCTTCTCTAGAAATTGCAAAGGATCTGTCCCAGTTGAGTGTGACAGAGGTGGTGAGTGCCTTTCAAGGCTTGGAGCAAAGAAGAGCTTTAAGGGAGGAAGAGTCAAGTGAAGGTGCATTCCTAGCAAAGATCAAAGAGAAACAACCTAGCAGCAATGGAGGAAAGAAGAAAACTGATAAGAGAAAAGATGGTGAGTGCATCAATATGGAGCTAGAAGAGGAGATTATCCACCATGTTTTCACTGCAAGGAGAAAAATCACTCTGAAAATTTTTGCTGGTATAGGCCAAACGTGAGATGTAGAGCCTGTAATCAGCTTGGTCATGTTGAAAAGGTGTGCAAGAACAAGGGAGGTCAGCAAGCACAAGTTGCTGAGAACCGAGATAAAGTTCAAGAAATACTCTTTGCTGCAACATGCTATGCAGCAAGCAGTAGCAACAATGTTTTGGCTGATTGATAGTGGTTGTTCAAACCACATGTCTCACGATCTAAGTCTATTTAGAATGTTGGATGGAAGCTATATTTCTAAAGTTAAGGTTGGAACTGGAGATTTTGTTGAAGTAAAAGGAAATGGCAATGTTGCTATTAATACTGGTTCCGATATTAAACTCATCCATGATGTTCTTTATGTACCTGATATTAATCAAAATCTGCTAAGTGTTCCTCAATTGGTAGAAAAGGATTATGCTTTGCACTTTGAAAATAAAGCTTGTAGAATATGTGATGCTAGTGGCTGTGAGTTGATGATCATTAAAATGAAGGCTAAGAGTTTTTCAATTGAGGGGAATGGTGATAAGAACAATGCTATGAAGAATGACAAGAGTCATATTGAGGGAAATATTTCCCAAGAACAAGTTACAGCAGCAAAGAAAGAAACTGCAACAGCAGAAGATGAAGATATAGACAACTTTGATGTTGTACATGTCAAAGGAACCAAAACTGTTGATGAAGGTTATGAGAAATGCAATGTTGTGTTGCTGGAACCCACAAGCTATGAGGAGGCAACAAGCAAAAATGGCAGGAAAGTTCCAATGAAGAAGGAGATTTCCATGAATTCAAAGAAAGAAAAAGTGTGTCCCAATCCTCAACTAAAGTTGATCATATTTCAACAAGAAGAGCTGCAAATCAAGAAAATTCAGCAACTGAAGAAGCTAAGATTGATAAAGTCAACATTGTTCATTTCAGTTCTCAAAACTAGATTGCAGATAACCAGACCAAGGGTCTTCCAAGAGTCAAATTCAAATTACAGATATCAAAGTCTAGAGTCTTGAAGAAAAATCTCAAGGAGGAGCTTTGAAAGGGACAATTGGCAAGGATTAAGAGGAAGACAATACAGAAATATTGGCATTGTTTGGTAAAAGCAATGGTTCCACTGATGTTATCTAATGATTACAACCCGGTATGGAGCTTTCACTTGAAAAAAAACATTACAGATCATAGGGCTTTAAAGATAATGATGCATGCAGGTTGTCTTGTACTTATTTTTGAAACTTGAAAGAGACTATCTCTTCATTGTTCCTGGGATATTGCTCTGACTTTAGGATCCAAAGAAGTTTTCGAGATACAACAGTCTGCTGTGCCAGTTGATTGTGATGGGCATGTAAATTTCACCTTTAATTTCTCAATAATTAAACCCCAGGGTAGACTATGGTTTTAACCAGCGTTCGATGCTGATGCTTATTGTTGAACTATGAGATTTTTCTATATTTAAGTTAGGAAATAGTTCCTTTTGTTTATGTAAAAAATCTGATGTAGTTATACAGAATCTGCAACAGCAGTCTGCTAGTTGGTATAAGTGAGTGATGATCCTTATTTTGTGGAAAATTATCTAAGAGTTGGTGTTGACTAGGTACGGGCAAGTATAGTCCTAACTTGTAACCTTTTTTGCGTATATAAAACTTATATTCTAACACTTGCTTTATTATTTTCTATGTATATTACTTACTAATTTAGAATGGTCAGGTTTTGCAGATAAATATACTTCTGTTACAAACTTGGATATCCATGAGCAGAGGCAAAGCCAAGAAGAGGCAGGCTCGAACATAGAGCATGGTAAGTAATCTCTTTAAGGTAAATATGGGAGTAACTGAATGTGGCAGTGATTTCAATTTTCTAAACATTTTTTGCTATTACATTATAAGCACATCTCATAAAAGAACTTGTTCAAAATGACATTTGCAATTATACAAAACCTAGATAGATCGCTGAGAGGTTTTCTGTCTAATTCTTCTTTTCATTTGATGTCTATGGCATAGTCGATTTTGTAGTAGATTGAGTGTTAATTCCCATACTGATAAACAATCAACTCATAGCTTATGCCAAATTATCACCAGCACCGATGTGTTTGTTGTAATCTCTTGCTTTGGTGAAAAAGGCTCAGGTGGAGAATCTTCCAGTTCCAGGGCCTCAACTTCTCCTTCAAGCATCTCTATCACTTTCCTCATTGAGGGACGATCACTAGGCCTCATCTGTATACAATTAAAAGCTATCACAATCATCTTTTGGGCAATCTTCTTTTCTTCATTTGTGGCATTGCCAACTCATATTTCTTCCTCAAATTGGTCATAAACCCATTTAGGAAAATATGTTTGACAAGAATACTCGACAACATTCAAGTTCTTTCTTCTACCTGCCATTTCCATTAACAACATTCCAAAACTATACACATTAGCTTTATATGAAATGCTTCCAATGTTTTTGTAAAACAATTCAAGTGCCATGTATCCCACTGTTCCTCTTGCTGCTGTTAGAGACACAATGCTATCATCAGTTGAACACAATTTTGCCGGTCCTAAGTCTGAGATCTTTGGAGAAAAATTCTCATCAAGAAGAATGTTGTGAGGTTTGATATCGAAGTGTAGGATTTGCATGTCACAACCTTGAAGTAAGTATTCAATCCCATGAGCCACACCAAGAGAAATATCAAAGATTTTGTCGTAACTTATTGATAAATTCCCTCGGTCTTGTGAAAGTATGTACTTGTCAAGAGATCCATTAGCCATGAACTCATAAACGAGGGCTCTCTTTCTTCTCTCAGCACAAAATCCAATGAGTTGAACCACATTCAGGTGACGAATCCTTCCAATGGTGGCAACTTCATTGATGAACTTGTGTCCATTGGTTTTGGACTTTCCCAATAACTTCACAAGTACATCACGTCTACTTCAAAGCTTACCTTTATAAACAGAACCATAGCCTCCTTCACCCAGCTTGTCCTTGAAACCTTTGGTCATTTTTTTTTATGTCAGAGCAAGAGTACTTGATGGGCACCAGATTATTGTGACTTTGCAGGAAATCCTCAACCTTGTCATACACAGATTGATTCCTCCTCCTCCATTTATATATCAAGAATGCAACCACGAATGGGGCTCCAAGTACAAATTTTACTGCCAACCATGAGAGTACTGCACACAAGATTCATAAAACAAGACTTATTAAGAACTCCTGTTTCATTTCATCATATGTTTTTCACTGTAGACAATGCTTTTTGCCAAAAAAACTTGGATGTTTGTTTGTGATGTTGGAATTAAGTTCTTTTATAATGGGAAGAATAAAGAAGTAAAAGTTGACTAACATATCTGCACATGATGCATTAGTTGAATCTGAAAATTTCAGAATGCATACTTCAGTGTTACTAATGTTTAAAAGCTCATAGGCACCCAAAGGGAGATAGAGATCTTACTGAAATAAACTGGTATCTACAGAACACCTGTCAAAGGTTTAACACAAGAAGAATGATCAGGAGAATAACAGTACCAAAAAGAAATTAGTGAACAAAAAGAGTTTAAAAGAAAACGTAACCTAAATTGAATTAAGTTCTAATTTGGAGATCTTATGTTGAAATTTAGGTTAGATAGGTTATGATGCTCAAACTGAAGAAAGAAACAGAGTCCAGTGATAGAAGAGACATAGTTGGAACTAAAAGGTCACAATGTGTCTCAGATCTTGGTACGTTTTGTCAATTTTCAACTTTGCTCTAGCTAGTTTTCTCAATTCTGTAATAGCCAAGCTTAATTTAAATGTATATTCCTCGTAGGAGAGAAGTTTGGAGTTCATATCATCATAATATGAAGCTTCTAGGTGTTGTGTACTTAATAAATTAATTAAACACCACTAAAACAACTTAGAGGTGGATTTTCAGAAGATATTTCTTAATGATTGAATATGAAAATTTCAACTTAGAGATTTTAATGTCTCATCAAAATGGAGTAGAAATTATGTCATAATTTATTAGGCTGCTTTATATATGATCTAAGGTCTTGAAATTGGTTTTTAATGCATTACAGAAAAACCTCAGAACTATGGGAAGAGTAGAACATAGAATAATAAAACTCTAGGACTTACAGGCTTTTTGGACCTAGGACTTTAAGAACTTCTCAACCTTAAAGGCTAGATACATGACAAGAGCCAAAGGAATACATAATTATCTCTAACATTAATATGTTTACTGAGAAGAATAAACAAGATCTCTAAACTTAAGTATGAAATTGATGAATTTCATACTTTAGGATAGAACTAATAAACTGATCAAACTTCAAGGACCTAATTTATAATTTTTCCAAAGAAATAAGTTTAGTTGCTTACCCATGTTAATCCCGGCCAGCACAAAGTCTGCATTATGAACAACAGAATTTCTGTAAGATTACCATAAAGAACTGTCTATGAACATACACACTAAAGTGGATTCAATAATACAAACATCAATAAGGGGCTATATGATATCAAACATGGCCATGTTGAGGTGAAATTGCAAGAAAACATGTATCATAATAGTAATATTGAAATATTCAATTGTCTGTTTAGTTTAATTTTTTGTTTTCTTTTATCAAAAACTTCGCGCTAACTCACTTGAAAGTTTTTGGAAAAACTTTGCTTCAGGATGACAAAGCACCATATTTGTGGCCTTGTCCAACCAGCAGTTACCCTCCTTTCCTTCCCATTCTCCACACTGAGTTGCTCGCCATCTGAGCTCAAGCCCCTTCATCTCCTCACTGACTATTTGTGGATGTGAACAATTCTTATTACATGTCATTGGCCCCCATGGTAACACCCTCATCATCAACTCTATGCTGCACAATTCTGCCAAGTCTGAGACCTCTATGTACCATGGAAGAACATAAGAATAAGACCTTTTCATGGCCCCACTTGCACAAGGTGCTGCAATATCCACATATAGAGGAGAACTAACTGGATTTCGCAGCTGACAAGTGTTATTGTGCCCCAAGAATAATGGTACTCATGTCTTAGTTCACTATCCTTTCTAGAAAAGTCATCACTAATGTTGCTGTATGTCATAGAGTGAAGAGTGATCATGGTAGAACAATTGTTGTTGTCAACTTCACCAATGATGGATTGAAGGGAGGAATTAGTGGTTCTGATGACCTACACCAAGTGTCTACCATAGTTTAAGTACAACACTGTTTTGTTGTTCTCACACACCAGTTCAAAACTGGGATCACTGCAGCTGCTTTTTGGGAAGACTGTACTTGTAGATATGTTAAATATATATCCACAAGAGTCATTGTATTGGTAGCGTGAGGTAACGTTGAAATAGAAAACCTGACCATAATAGTATAGAAGTAGAGTAAGGGCCAGGAAGATGAAAATTTCCCCTAGCATGGAGCAGAAAAGGCAATAATTGGTAAATGAAGATAGAAGGCTTAATCAGGGAAGGGGAAGGGGAAGGGGGGTGGGTTTGGTTTTCTCACTTTTTTATTTGTTCACTAGGGAGAAACTTCTCCATGGTCCTTTTCTTGTTGCTTTTTTGGGGAAATAATACTCTTTTGTTCAGGAATTTTGCTAGTGTACTGAAATGTTAAAAGTTCTGCATCCATAGTCAAAATTGTTTTCCATGTGATTAAGTGGGTCATAGGAAAGGCACCCTATCTCAATAATGCTACTTGCAAGTCTATTTCTCAATAATGCATATCAATGTTGACATCTTGCTTGCATATGAGTTCAATTTCCCTAAAAAAAAAGAACAAATTTAAGTGCTTAGTTACCATAATACAAGCATATGCAAATAGCATAGTTACTGTATAAGTGTATAACAGTATAACTAACAATTCCCATTCCACGTATGAGATTCTATTGCATTTCTTTGTCAGAAAATACCATTAACACCTCAATTTGTGGTATCATAGTTTTAAATGCAATTGAAAATATTTTACTTGTGATAGATGTTTAACTATATTACCCGGCAAATCCTCAAAGTTTCTTTACTGCTCTGAATTATCTAAGTTTCGATTTCTGGTGGGCAAATAAGTTTACAAATAATTAAATCCTTCATGGATGGCTTGACATTAACCATCAGTTGTCTGTGACTTGAAGTCATTTGAAAACGTTTCAAGTTGGTGCTACTGAGTTTTTATATTCATCTGGTCCCATGGATTGTACCTGCCCACAACCATTCATTCAATATGGACTGAATTTAAGTCCAGGTGTGTTTTCACTTTTCATTAAATTTAACTTATCCAACTCACTTAGTTGTTGTTTAATTTTATTTACTCACGAGTCTCATTATTAAGGAAAAATAAGCTTCTTCAAATGCCAGATAGTCTACTTGGAATTTTGTTCCATCTCAGTGGCTCACATCATTGTATATTCATTAGAAGTTAACTAAAACAGAACACGTTGGCATGAGTATGTGCTAAGATGCAAGTTTTCAAAAATTCAAGTTCATTCTTCTACACCTTCAGTTCCCTTAGCTTGATAGAAAAGTTTAAATAACAGTTACAGGAGTCAACCTCTTCACCTAAACGGATTAAACTATAGCATAAATGGCTCTGTAATTTGGGTGCCTCTCCTCCTTTCATAGATGCTACAAAGTTCATGCATCTATTAAAAGATCTTGTATTGTTATAATGTTATATCATCTTTCAAAGGATTTTTTATTGGTATCATGAATTCTATAATACTAACCTAGTTTCAGTGGTTAATGAGGACTGTTTTCATCATTGTTCTCTTCATGTCTTGTTTCCATTTGGGCTATTACTTTTAACTTCACTAATTATTTTAACTTTGCTTTGCTATACACTAAGTTTTGAACCAGGTAAGTGGCTACATTCTGACGCATACGGGCCGGGGCTTTGGTGATGTAGAAGCCTTCATCTCTGTTAAAATTTCAGGGTAGTAGGTTAGTAGCATTCTTGGCAAGAAACATGTTAGATTGAATATCTCTTGAATAGCTTGCTTGCGTGAAACTTGGAACATGTTTTACTTGAATTGTTTTGTTTGTCTCTTCAAAATATAGAATGTACATGGTGTTAGAACTTCACTCTTTCATATTTATAGGACTTAACAAACTATAAACTGGAGATACTAAGTTAAAATACAAATGATGGGTTTGATGTTATAAGATGATAGATACATATTGTAAATCTAAGAAAGCATGCAGTTTTGTCCATGAAGAATCTTGTGCTGCATCAATTCAACTTTCTTACTGATTGAAGATGATCAGGTGGAGGAACCTCTGGGGTTCATATATTTGAATTATCGCCATCGCCAACGCCAACTTGATCTGTTGGCCTCTGTTGCCAAGCTAGAAGAGGTTCATGTGGAGGAATCTCTGGGATTTCAGCTTCTCGTCCAAGCATATTTGTAACTTGGCTCATTGAGGGACGATCACTGGGCCTCATCTGTATGCAATTTAAAGCTATTGCAATCATTTTCTGGGCTATCTTCTTTTCCTCATCTGTGGCATTGCTTTCAAGTATTGTTTCCTCAAATTGGTCATAAACCCATTTGGCAAAGTAGGTCTGCCCAGAATGGTCTACAACATTTAAGTTCTTTCTTCTACCTGCCATTTCCATTAATAGCATCCCAAAACTATAAACATCAGCTTTGTGTGAGATGCCTCCAAGGTTTCTGTAAAACAATTCCGGAGCCATGTATCCCTTTGTTCCTTTTGCTACTATTAGAGTTACAATGCTATGATCTGCTGGGTACAACTTTGCTAGTCCAAAATCTGAAATTTTTGGAGTGAAATTTTCATCAAGAAGAATGTTGTGAGGTTTGATATTGAAGTGTAAGATTTGCATATCACAACCTCGATGCAAGTATTCAATTCCACAAGCTACCCCTAAAGAAATGTCGTAGATTTTTTCATAGCTCATTGATAAATTCCCCTGTTCTTGTGACAATACATACTTGTCTAGAGACCCATTAGGCATGAATTCATAAACAATAGCTCGCTTTGTTCTCTCAGCACAGAAGCCAATTAGTTGCACTACATTGAGGTGACGAATCCTTCCAATTGTTGCAACTTCACTTATGAAGTCTTGTCCATTGGTGTTGGACTTCCCCAATAACTTGACAGCTACATCACGTTTGCTTCGAAGAGTCCCTTTGTAAACAGAACCATAACCTCCTTCGCCTAACTTGTGCTTGAAACCTTTAGTCATTTTTTTTGATGTCAGAGTAAGAGTACTTAATGGGAACCAGATTGTTGTAATTTTGGAGGAAATCTTCAATGTCATCATACCCAGATAAATGCCTCTTCCTCCATTTATATATCAAGAATGCAAACACAAGAGGCCCAAGGATCACAAGCTTTGTAGTTGTAGCAAACAATATGCCTGTGCACAAGATTCAGGAAAAACATTTGTTTCATATTCATATATAGGTATAAGTAAAAGTTAACCATATACGCAGATGGTGTATATATAGGAAGGGAAATCACATGCAAAGAAAGGGAGCCAGAGTCTTACATGTAAGTCCAATCCAATTCCCTGTTGAAGGTACAACAAAAGGAAAATGGTGAGGCAACAAGAAGTAAGAGAAGATAAGAATTCAAAACGTACAAAATTCAAAGCTTCCTTTAGAGTACATCTCATTCATTGGATCATTTTGTTATCAGCATTTTGTCCATATAAATTGGGGACTCCGCATTAAGGCATGGATCTTTGGAACATTACTCTTTTCTCTATACCAAAATACCTCTTAAGGATTTGGTGGGTTGGTGGTACGTATCTACAGTCTACAGAGTTTTCTTTTAGGTGCAGTTGGTCGCTTGGATTGTACCAATCCCTAACCATCCATTGAATGTATTCTCTCGTTTCTAAAATCCTCTATCCTAACTGGAAAGAGAAGGAACGTAATTCTATTTATGCATCTTCAACAAATTCAATTCATGGAGGATTCAGAATGCCCACTTTTAGGCACACAAACATTTAAATACACATGCATAGAAAGGGACCCAGAGGTCTTACCCAGAAGTAATAGTGGAGTGTAACAAAGGGAACATGGTCAGGTAACTAACAAGAAGTAAAAGAATATAAGAACACATCACTTACAAAACTGCAAAGTTTCTCTTAGAGTACGTTTCATTCATTGAACACTTGACTACTTGACTTCTAATTTGTTTTTAAATTAAAGTCTCTTTTTTACATGAATCGGAACTATTCTTATTCATCAAAGAAGGTTGTCAAACTCTTGAGTTTTATATAAACTATTGGAGGCCCTATAAACTTGAATGATAAAATCGAAATTAGAGTTTGCATAAACAACTAGAAAACAACAACCTAGTTTGGAATGTTTCCCCAACAGTTTTTTTCAAAGTATTATTTATATAATTAAGGAGGTATTTTTGGTACCTTTCATGCATATGGTGCCTGACCTTATCGTCTAACCTTTGTGTGTTATGTAGATAGCCAAAATGGCAATGCTATATAGTTAAAGCTAAATCTTTTCTTATTTCTACAAGAGTGTAGTGTGCCTGAGAATTAGAAAATCATACCAAAAACAGAGGTGAGACCGAGAAAACTAGAAGACTAGGGCTTTTGCCAATGACTAGTTTACGAAGAAAATAACGTTGAGAAGAACCAACGATTATTGAATTCTGGAACAGCAAAATATCTTAAGAGTTTATCAGCATATATAGAGCATTTTATCCATTTAGGTTGTTGCAAACTTACATGTAATCGAAGTGATTCCGCTAAAAATCTGTTGACAAAGCACCATATTTGTATCGTTGTCGAACCTGCAATTGTGGCCCTGTTTTTGCCACTCTCCACATTGATTTGGTTGCCATATAAGCACAATCCCGTTCACCTCTTCACTCCGAATTTCTGGATATGAACAATTTTCATTACATATTGTCGGCCCTGACAACCACACATCCACAATCATGTCTATGCTGCAGGAATCTGCAACTTCCCAAACCTCAGCATTGTGAGAAAAAACATAACTATATTTCCTTGTTGAAGAATCGTAGCCAGCAGTACAAGGCGCTGCAATGCCCGCCAACACAGGATTTTCGCAACTGACGAATGTTATTGCATCGTGAGGATAATAGTTGTTGTCCTTTCTCAGTTTCTCCAGAAAATTATCTGTGAAATTGTTGTATGATACAGAGTTAGCAGCAATGGTAGAGCAGTTATTGTTGTCAAGTCCGGCACTTATGGATCTAAGGGTAGAAGAATTAGTGGCAGTAATGGCCTGCACTCGGTGCCTGCCATAATATAAGTACAACACTGTTCTGTTGCCCTCACACATCAGTTCGTAACTGGGATCGCCGCAGCTTTCAGATAAGTTATATATATTTCCACATGAATTACCTAATTCTATGGTTGATTCTGACGATGACGAAGGTAAATATATAATATAGTAAATAAGAACATACAACATCAAGAATACATTAAGGAGGAACAGGATGAATATGAAGTGGGTTAACATTGAGAGAGATGAGTAGACAACACTAACAAAGTTGGAATTAATGACACAGGGAACCAGAACCGGAGTCCACAACAATTTTGGTGGAAGTACTTTTGGTAAACCTCAGTCCATATATAGATTGTCACATCATCAATTAAATTAGAAAATAATACAATTATATAATTATAAAAAAAAAAATTACTTTCAATTGAAATATGAGTTTTTTAGGGAGTGTTTGGGAATGATGTAATTTTCATTGTATAATTTGAAATTTTATAACTTTTTTATATATGGAAAATTTTATAAAATTTTAGATTATGGTGTTTGGTATGTGTGTATTAGATATTATTGATCTAATACTCTTCAAGAGCTACAACTCCATCTTCTTATAAAAATTAAGGAATTTCAAATTTAATGAGAGTCATCCAATAAAAGAAATTTCGAAGATGACTAATTACAAATTCACTTTGAATTATCATATCAAATAAAAAAATCTTAATATCTTGGATCTCATTTCTTTTTTATTTTATACCCTTGGAATAAGGTTATGCAAAAAACTAATTACAATATACTGGATGTATAAATATGCTATTTTTTTTTTTTTTTTTTTTTTTTTTTTTTTTTTTTTTTTTTTTTTTTT
>QAOA01000058.1:0-121248 GCA_003255065.1 Cercis canadensis
CGGGAAGGCTAACAATAATTAGCCGCTTCCTCATTTTGAAACTGTCTGCAAAGAAAATAAAACAAATACTAAAGCACGGAAGAAAGGCCTAAACTTTGCAAGTGAACAAGTTTTGATCTGACAAACGTGGTTGCAATCTTGCTCTTAAATTCAATGTCTTTGAATGAGATGCTTCAGCCATGGCTTCTTTTGAGCCTTGTTTTTGTTTCTGTAATACCATTCTGTCATTGCCAGCTTGGTTCTCCTCAGAATATAGAAACTTTCTATCCAATTGAAGCTCGATTCCCAGAAGCTGCGCCTGAATCTCCAATACAACCACCGCCAGCTTCACCGGAGCAGCAAGCCCCGCCGCCTGCGGCGGCATCAAGAAGTTCTTCATCAAACAGTAAGATAGCAAAGGCAGTGGCAGGAACTGCAGCTAGCACTTTGGTTGTTTGTGCTTTACTCTTCTTTTTAATTCATGGGTGTTTAANCCGACCTAAAACTTTAATTAATTTGAGGAGCCTCGGCAGCTCATCAGAGTTCCGCCGGCGCTGGTTGCGTCAAGGAGGAGAGGCGGTGTCGGATGCGGTTTGGAGAGTCAAATAGGAGAGAGCAAAAGAGGGGGAGAATGAGAAGTATATCCGGAAGGCAAACTGGAGTTAAGGATAACCAATATGTTAGGGCTCACCTTCAGCAAAGAGGAAGAGGAAGAGGAAGAGGAAGAAGAAGAGGAAGAACGAATTTGTTAGGGCTCACTTTCAGCGACGTCGTTTTGTCTGCACTGGGCAGCTGCGTTTTACTCAGCTGGAGCTGGGAAATGGGCAGCTGGAGCTGGGCATTAAATGAGCAGCTAAAAAAATTGAATGGCTAACTTTGTAAATATGAAGAAGTTTGGTTCCTCTTTTATAATTATGAAAAGTTGTCAACAGCCGGTTTTATAATTACGAAAACTTGTCACCACCGGTTCCACTTACATTTACATTAGACAAAAACCTGCAAAAACCTGCAAAATCAGAAAAAAGGTAAACAAGTCACCATCAGGGGGGTGTAGTATAGCACTACCCCAGAAAGAAAAGCAGATTCTGGTGGACCCATTGTCTTTGAAAGAAGCTTCTTTCTTTGGGAAAAGTTTGCCACTGGTTATCAAATCAGCTAAATCAGAAGCCACCATTTTGCAGCCTCCACCGTTGCAACCTCCAAATCTCAAATTCTTAAGTTTGAGTGTGCCAAATTCAGCCAACTCATCGCCTCGTTTCGCTTCAGCTCTCTTTAAGATGATGAAATCAAAAAGTTATCATCATCAGGAATCACCATTAATTCACAACTTGTTGGAGAGGAGCAAGTCATGTGGTGAAGGAAGAGCATCTGCACCTAATTCACATGAGTTTAAGCTTTCTTCATTGACTGATAAGCCAATTACATGATCATGATGACAAGATGAATAGGCATGATCATATTCATGGCAGGTATGGAACTACTACTACTACTACTGAACCTATCAAACACAGTCCTAAGAGTAGTGGGAATGGTGTTAGAAAATGAAGAATGTGGGAGCAAGTCCCACATTGATTAGAAAAGAGAAAAACAAAGGGTATATAAAGTAGAGTGACACAAAGTATAAATGCCTTAGGCATTTTGGACAAGTGGCATACTCAACTTTATATATCACATATATAAAGACAATACTCTCCCATAACATGAAAGCTTAGATGGATGGGGCCCACTCATAAATTCTAACAAATGGGAAGCACAAGGAATCACGTCCTTCTGATGATGAGGGATTTAAATGCGGTGCTCTTTGCATGTATCTGCCAGGCTTTGGTAAAGCAAAGTCTGTTAAACCAAAGAAGGAAGAAGAATCAGAAATATTGGATGCTGCTGTGATATCTGGGACAGTTTCTATGGAAAAATTTGAATATGGTTCCAGCTTGACTTTATCACCCATTATCCATCGTCATGAGAATGAAGATGATTCTGTAAGTTCCTACTTTGATCTTCCATCAGAAATGTTCAAATCTAGTAATGGAGGAGATGCTCTATCAAATTCCCCGGTTGCAACAGCTTATGTCTTTGACAACACTACTAAAGGCAAAAGGGTTCTCAAGAACGGTTCCAATAAGAGAGCCAATGCTAGGAAATCTGCAAATGCATCGCCTTCGCCTCGCCATGTTCATTTTTCTAAATCCTCACAACCATCCTTCATTACCCTTCCTTCAGGAAACGCTTCACAGGAATTTAGCTCCCTCATGGAAGCACAAAGTGCATGAAAATTACTAATAGTGGAGATCACTCCTATATCCTTTTCTTGTTGATTAGTGGATGAGGGTGCTTTAATTTTGTTGGCGATGACATGAATTAAGAATCAAGACAAATCTCTTTTCTTGTTTCTTTCATTTTTTGCTGTAAGCAGGATGTGTTACCTAAAACGAGAGTGATAGTTTTATATATATATATATATATATATAAGGTTATATTATTTAATAATATGTTAGTGTTACTTAATAGTGGAGTTTTTGTTCTTTTTAACATTTTGGTGTATAATTTACAATAGGTTTTATCAATAAGTAAACAGTGATTGCATTTATAATTAAAGGAATTTGAACCATGCAAAAGGGTGAAAAAATTAGCTTTATAAGTAAGAGCATGTTTCATTGAGCTGGAGCTCTTCCTTCAAAGATACTAGTATTTAATAGAAAGGCTTCTGTAAAACTTAATGTGCATATAACACTTTTTTTAAAAAAAAATTTAAACTTGAAAAAGAAGATCAATTACTTTCAAACTTTTCATAAATCATACTACGGGAAAATCTTATAATGTAGATCATGACTACTTGCCCAAACGTGCTCAAGAGGGAGATATTTTACCACACTCAAGGGTTCGAAGTTTCCAACTTAAAAGATGGAGCTCCTTTGTCACATATATGATCATTAGGCCAAGGGTTGAGAATTGTGAGAGCATTTGAGTTACAAAGTTAGCATTCAAGGACTCTTTGCAAGCTATGTAGTGAAAACTATCATGAAACTCTTCAAAGTAGATGTTTTTGGGCAGAATTTAGGGCCCAAGTTCCTTCGTTGATGTCTTATGATTGCGAGAGAAAAAAAAAATATGGGGCAGCATACGATCTATTTTATGGTCCAAAAAGAATGGTTCCTTTTGTGACCCAAAAAATGAGCCGCTTTTGTGGCCTAGTATCCTATCATATGGTTCCAATCTGGTCCTTGTTCTAGTCCAACCATAAATAAGCCACTGACGAGAGAGTTAAGGTCATTAGCCAAAAACCAAAAAATAGAATTATAGTTTTCATGCAAAAAAAGAGAGGATAATTATGGTTTAGTTAAAAAAAAAAAAAACATGAGAACGTTGAGTATTGTATCTCAAAAGAATTTCTGAGAAACAGAAATGTTTTAACTTGTTCCAGATTCACGTAACTTTGCCTTTGCTAAGATGAAGATGGACATAACAAAATACAAAAATCCATTCCAATTCCAGGTTACCTAACTTAAGCTTTGGATTACCTATTACAAAATAGGTTATTTAAGTATTACTCAACAATCAAACATTGAAGTTGTCGTTCAGATCACCTCCATTACGAGGATTGGTTACAGATTCTGCATTCATAAAATAAGAAATTGAAAGGAGAATTTCAAAAACAAAACAAAAAGCACCCTACACCTACACTAATGATTATGAAACGCCAATCTCTTCTAGTTCTATTATTGACTCCTTTCCAAGAATACTAGCTACTATATAACTTGTGGTTGGCCGGCCAATATACAAAGTTTAGATAACATAAGGTTCAAGACAAAAGTTGTGTTAATTGATAACATTTAGTATGTTAGGAGGGATTATCCCTTCAATCTGGCCATCTTAGCTCGACATGAACCAATGAAGGACGCCCTGGTAATAATGATTAAATATAAAATCATTCTTGAGCCGATCTCCTAATAGCTATAGACTTTTGGGATGAATGCCCCCCAGCTCTATCTCCCAATTCCCTCTTTTATCTCCAAGGTTACTTTAGAGGTTAAGTCTTTCATCTTGTTTAAATATCTCCATAGGCCATTAGAACCAAGCTTTTTATCTGCGTAATCTAACTAGCTAGAACAAATTAAACTAGTCTTTTTTCTTAATTTCTAGACGAATCATACTATTATTTTTAAAAGATGTAGGGCTTATATCTATATATTTACCGAGTTTATCATTATCTGTTTTCATATATGGTTTTCGAAAACAGCAGACATTAGAATAGATTAACATTTCTGTTTCCTTTGCAACAATAATTGAATGTTGTTGCTTGTTGGTGGTAACATGAGAGGAGGTCTTAAATGGGCAGGTGCTATCTAAGCTTTATGACACCGATTATATATATTAGATTCTGAAAATAAAGAAGATGGAGAAATATAATTTGTTTATAGCCACCTAGACTTACTATGAATCTTTTATAACATTATCTTTATAATATTGTGAAAACAAAGAATAAGGTGGAATATAGTTTTCATGAAGAAATGCATTCCACATATAATGGCTTAAAACTCAAAGTTTACACCCATGATATTAATTTGCTTATATTTTGACCCAAAGGTGTTGGATTCTATGATGGCACAAGATTATTTATAGCCCTTTTTCATTTTCCAGAAATTGTCCTTTGTGATGTGTGTCCAAGTCCAAATTCTGATAAACAGAGTACGGTGTTGAGACGCTACAACTGTATGCTTTTTATTTTTGTACTACAACAACTATATGTACATGTACTTCCTCTTAGTTTAATTCAATCTGTTTCCTTTGCATTGCATTGCAGCATAGTCGCATAGACTAGAGACTAGAGAGCAGATAGTTGATTAAAGCGGAAGGAAGACAGAGCTCCAACCAATCCAATTTATCATTTGTATTGTACAACAGTAGAATCATCCTGTACTTACCCTCCAACAATAATATTATCTTCTGCGACTGTAATACAACAGATACACTTCTCCTGTCACTCCCATAAACTTTGTTTTCTTTTTAAAATGATGTCAACTTTCCCTCACTCAATTTATTCTCTACACAAAATTGGTGAACTTATGATTTCTCTTGTTGTTCTTGTTCTTGTTCTTGTTGATTGTTGAGGAGAGAGAGTTTCATAATTAGGAGTTGTTGCAGAGTAAACACATACACAACTGTTCAATGTCAGAGTATTTACTGCTCTCTCTATTTGCGGTTGCACTAACTACTACATCTACATGAACAAAACAGAAAGGAGATTTATGGCCCAGCATAGTAGTTGGAAACTGCTTTGCAGAGTAAAGTAAAGGTTTTTAAGAGTAGTGATCTGAGGAGGCAAAGGCAAAAGCTAAGTGGCAACATTAACTTATTAACTATAAAACTGAATGCAATACAAGGGTGCAATTAATAAGTCATGTGTATATATATAGTTATATTACTCAAACTCATCATTTATTTCTTTGTTTCTATATTTCAATTCACACGATTCTTCACCCCATCCACTCATGTCACTAGTTTATTGGTTTAGAAACGCTATAATTTTTGAATTATTTTAGTTCCACTCATAAACTATTCTTCATTGCAACTAGGAAAGGTTGTATTTGTTAGGTATCCAGAATAGCGTACAGGATCAAATGGTGTAGGTAAACATAAACTATGCTGGGGATTGATTATTTGTTTCTAGATGTCCTTTAGGGAGACTAGAGAGGGGAGAAGAATAGATTAGAAACTTCAAGTCAGCAACAGAAAATTTGGTAATGGGTTTTCCATTTCAATTTTGCCAGCTTCGTTTTGATGACGTACTAGTAAGGGTGTGGTCCCTTTCTCAAACTCTTTCCACACGATTTTATGTCTTGTAGTGTAAATTTCTTTCTATTTGTACAACTTTTACATTAAATCGGTGATTGCAACTTGCAAACTAATTCACATTGGTAACTTGTTTCGGATTATCTTATCAAATTAGTACAAAGTCCATTGTGTTATTGTCCTATGCCATTTTTATATAATTCACTGAAAATTGCTATTCAGCTGTGTTCTATGTCTTCCACGCATTGAAATTCATCCATCAATTTCTATAAAAATTAAACTTGATTCCATTCCATGTCAATTGCTATAATGGTTGAAGTATTGTTATTATGCTCCCTCTCACCTTCATTTATTTTAGTAAGAGAAAAGAGAGGAAGAATGTTAAGAACAAAAACTAGTAAAACCTCAATAATAAAAGAAGAAAGGAAAGGGCGTAATTGGGCAAATTTATTAAAATAATACAAGTAAAATAAATAAATACATAAAAGAGTTACTGTTAAAATAATTTACTAAAATTGTTCACTTTTAAATATTTTATTCAACTATCAAAAGAAAAAAAATACTAAAATATTTCAACATTTTATATAAAGAAACATTAAATTACGCTACTTTGATTTTTAAAATAAAATTAAAGTAGCTTTATATATATAAAATGCTAAAATAATTTAGTATTTTATATATAAAAACATTAAAATGATTCCGTGTTCTTTAAAATTTTGAGATAATTTTTTAATTATTAAAACTTTATTTTATTGTAGTATTTTTTTAAGTAAAATATTATAATACAAAATAACGTTTTTATCTTTTGAACGATTGTTTGAATAAAATATTTAAAAATATCAATTTTAATAAATTATTTTAACCGTAACTATTTTTTATATTTATTTATTATTTTTATATTATTTTAATAAATTGGCCGCGTAGTTGACTGGGTATGTTGAAATTGTGATTTGAAATTATAAGCATGTATGATGCAAGTGCAAATGCAAGGCAGGCTATACTGGATGCCGCGTGGCCTGCCTTTCAACTTCAACACCATATAATATAATGTAATGTATATATATCACTTTCCAACTCGTGTTTGCAGCTTTTGGACCGTAATATCCTTGGATACTTTTTTATTCAATTTAATACTCATAGAATTAATTATAAAAGAAAGAAAATATAAAATCAATAACTATTTTTTCCTTTCTTTCTCATATTGGTTTCCCATCGCCCATCTCTTGTTATGTTACGTGACCACAACACAACCACACGCTGTCCACTGTCGGCTCTTGTTATTTTCTTTGTTTCTCATCTTCGAGTCCAATTACGCGCAAATTTACGTATGAATCTTTGAAACTATTTTAACCATTTTCATCAACTTCACTATTGTCTCATCGTTATTAATGGAAATTTCCCAAATAAAAGCATCGTGTGTATGTAAACAAATGAATTAATCACTATTTATTTATGGATAATTCATATGATTTTGAGTCTTTTAAACTCAAAAGAGTAATGAGTTACAATGCAACTTTCCTATTAAAGAAAAGTTCACTTTTTATAAAACATAATGATGTCTTCTTAAACCCATTTACCGAACCAATGATTCAATGTTGTCGTGTTACGCTCCAATTACTCCTCCATGTGTTTGTTACAAGACATGAGAAACAGAAAGAGCATCATGTCTGGCACATGGGCTTTTTGACTTGTCCAAAAGCTAATCCCTTTCTTTCATCAATGACCTCTTCCTACTTCCTGGAACCTATAGCACAGAACTTTCTTTCTCATACACAAACACAACACAAAGCCTGGAGTCCATTACTGAGAAAAGGGGATGCTTTCATAAATATTTATTATACTAGGGAATAAGGATCCGAGAAAGAACAGAGACAGCCCAAAATAAATTAAAAAGGGAAGCAAAGCAACACAACACATTGGCCACCTCCATATGGTGGCAATAGAGGTGGGAAAGGATATGCCGTGCCATGGCCCATGGTCCCCCCACACCGACAACAATTATTAACTCATTCTTCTTTTATTCATTATTTTACTCGTCTCCCTGCAACTGAAAAAATATCATTCTTGATCAAACGAACAGAAATAAATTAAAAAAAAAGCGCTCAATGAATCTCTATTCTACCATAAGTCAAATTATATATTTATATTAAAAGAAGATTTTTGTTTTGAGGCTCTGTCATTGGTGTGTCTTGTGTAGCCTAGATCCAATCATTCTGAGCTCAAATTTCTTGATCACACCAGCAAGGTCTCTCATTGTGGTGTCCAACACATAAGGGGTTTTATCATAATACACCTCTGTTGAATTCAACATCATTTTGCATGTCTCTCTCCTTTCTGCTATGGTTCCATGGTAATGGAAGTACTTGATTTTCCCTTCTGTTTTGTGACTTGTCTTCCCTACGAAGTTCTGAGACATGTGCACTCCTGTTGCAGACAATGCACGCGGTTGCACCGCATATTTCCGATCCTTCCTAATCCCTCTCTTCACATCTTTATACACCAGCTTTTCAAAACCCCATTTCCTGCAATTCAAATGCACACCCATGTGATTGTGAAACAACACACAAGGACAAAAAAGAAGCAACTTTTGAATTTGTGGTACAGCTAGTTATCAAACCAACTGTAGAAACAATAATACATTCAACTCTCAAAATAAACAATACCCACAATTACAAATCAATCATGTGTTGTGTTGTGTTATGGTAGATAGCAATTCTGTGAGTGTGAAGGTTTAGATCTAGCCGTTACTGTGTTAGATATATTGTGAAATTAAATCTGATTCAGCAGGCATACCTACAATTACAAATCAGTCAAAATCAATGTTCACTTTTGACAAATGCAGCCCGCATAGGTCTCACACTTAATAAAGAACCAGAATCAAAATCAACCTAACTGAGCCTTATAGAATTAACAACAGTTTCATGTTTGCCATTGCAGCTATCTTACAGAAGAAGATTGAATAATGATTCTGAATTCGCATCATGTAGAATAGTAGACTCTTAACAAAGATGGGCAAATTGCTAATTTAATAATGGAAATGGTCCTAGTCATGAATAAGAAACAAATGTCTATAGAACAAAGTTCAAACCAACCCCACTCCCACCTGTCATGGCAGGGTAAGGGGAAAGCAGAATGCACGCCAGAGAAATGGACTATAATAATTCCAAACACCAAATCATCATCTCTCCTTGTCCTCCTTCTCCCCCTTAAATAAAATGTTTCCAACAACTCAAGAACCATGAGATCATCAAGTATCAAACCAAATAACAGCAACCCAATAGCATCATCATCTTCCAACACACATTTCATTCCTCAAATAAACTGCCAAAGTAAATGCCCATTCATCCAATGCCATACAGCTCTTGAGATTCAGTATATAAAATGCCAACTTGAATTTATGCTTTATATTAACATTGAACCCAACCTAATGCAATTCTTACAATTATTTTATCAATTCAGTAAATCAACTCTTACTAAGAACCAACAGTTACATGACTGAAACAGAAAAATTCAGTTCATTAGCGAAACAGGGGAAGTTCCTTACTTGTACATACGTTAGAAACCAATGAGCAAACAAGATCTCAAATTTATTGGTTAATCATGTTCAAGCTAAAAGAAGATTTGAGAAGGAAGAGGGTGTAAATGTGAATGTACCTGTACGTTTTTCCGGTATCGGCAGAGAGGCAGAGCTTACTGCTGATGGGCATCTGTTCAATGGTGAATTGACTGTACTCGGAAAGCGAATCGAGCACAGATTTGATAGTGCTCTTTGGTGGCACATAAATATACTCATCAACATCAAAAAAGAACATCCACTTAGCCATAAACTTGTATCTGTGCAAGCAATCATTCACCACCATAAATTGGTTGTGATAGTACCCATCAAACCTCTCCTGGTCTTTAATATCCTGCAATGTCACGTAACCAAGTTCCATCCATGGCTTCAAAACCTCGAGCACTTGTTCATGAACCCCACCTGCATCATGTATCACAAAATGCGATCTTGGCCCAAATAACCTCACATGGTAAGCGATCCATTCCCTCACTCTCTGTGGATTCAAGTTCCCATAGAGAGACGACCCACAATAGAAATAATCATACTTAGGCTTGGACGTGAAAAGGGAAGCGTTTAAACTTCCAGGTGACTCTGTTAAAACCTCCATTCTATCAGTAACGTTGAAATTTGTGTCCCCGCCGCCTGACGTGGATGCGTAAAGGACCAATTTTCCACCAGAATTGTCAACATTAACGGCCTCCGAGAAGGTACAGTTAACAACAACGACAGTGTAGACACGACCATACCCCCAATCTGGAAGAATCTTATCACCGATGGTGGTTATGGATTTTGCAGAGGCACTGCTGTTAACTCGAGGTGCCCACTGGCACTCGTAAGTGGGCTTGCCGTAAACGTGAAGGGGCTTGGAAGCCAAACCCACAATGGCGAAGGTGTTAAGGCCTCCTCTGTAAGCACTCATAGTAATGAAGTTGTAAGCGGCGGAACCATAAGGATTGAAAGCACGCTTTATGATTCCATTGTCGAGAACTTGATCCTGCTCAACGGAGGGGGGTGGCGGCGGCGGTGATGGTGGAGGTGGTGCTGGGGTTGGGGTTGGGGAAGGAGATGGGGGTGCAGAGAGGAGTCTAGAGAGTTGGGTGAGTGAGGACAAGGAAGAAGAAGAAGAAGAAGGTGGTGGGTCCTGAGAGACCCTTGAGATGCAAACACGGAGATCAGATGCAGAGATTGTGAAACGTGAAGGTATGAACTGAAGCAGAGTAGCGACAGCACAAAGGACTAAAAGAGTTGTGAGCAAAAGCTTGAGCTCTGCAGCATAATTGCCCAATACACCAACAAAGAGCTTCTTCTCCCTCTCTTTAGCCATTGGCAAGTGCTAATCTCTCTCTGTGGTGCAGTGTGCAGAGGGAGAGGAGAGGAGGAGGAAGAGAGGGAGAAGGTGGTGGGGGTAGTGAAGAGGCAGAGACAAGAATTGCGGAGAGAGATGGGCAATCAGGGGCTATTTTGTTGTTATTTCCTTTTGGGTTTCTTATAGAAAGAAAATTATTGAGAGAATTACAATTTGAGGAGGAGTATGATTGTTGATTGAGAGTTGTATATGAACTGTGAAATAAAGCCGTCCATCTAATTTGATTTGTAAAGAAAATGAAAAGCTCAAAGTTAAATACATGGACCTACGCCTACGTGTTTGTTTTGTCTTCAACACTCCACGTCATTCTAATTTTTGTTTTTCATTGGGATTATACTAATTTTTGATTTGTTTGTGATGCGGTAAAATCAAGGGTTTACTCAGTTTAACTTCAATTAATTAATTAAAAGAAAACATNAAAGTTAAATACATGGACCTACGGCTACGCCTACGTGTTTGTTTTGTCTTCAACACTCCACGTCATTCTAATTTTTGATTTGTTTGTGATGCGGTAAAATCAAGGGTTTACTCAGTTTAACTTCAATTAATTAATTAAAAGAAAACATTAAAGAGAAAGAGAGAGAGAGTAGAGTAGAGGGGCTTTTAGAAAAGAAAATTATCTTTGGGAAGAGAGAAAGGAGGGGGAGATTAAAGAGTTTTACACTAAAGTTTTATTGTAATTAGCGCCAAAAGCCCAAAAAGATGGGTGGCATAGGATTAGGGATTAGGGATTAGGAATCCCCTTCTACCCCTTCTCCCCCACAAAAAAGAAACAGTCGGTGGTGGGTATTGGATTTGGAGGAGAGGTTGTTACCGTTGGGACTATTATGGTATTGGCTAAGCCTAAGAAGAGGATGATGAGATAGGAATAGGATTGAATATTGAAAGTTGTCTTGCGGTGTCAAGTGTCGACAACCCCTATCATTATATCCTCTCTCCTCCCTTTTTCCTTTTAACACCACTTGTGAAATTAATTAACTTAAATTACTTGCGATTTAAAGATTATTAATTTTTATGCACCAAACAAAATGATTGATTCTCTACTAAAGCTTGCCTCTTATGTCATAAAAATCTCATTATAATATATTATACTGATTGAAAAAATATTAAATCTCTCTTGATTTTTTTTTAAAGAAATAATCTTTAACTTTGACTCTCTCTACATGCACCTCCATAGATAAATAATAAATTAGGGAATTAGTTTTTATCTGCCTTGTGTAATTACTTTTAATCCTTCTAATTTTATGCATATTCTCTCTCTCTCTCTCTCTCTCTCTCTATATATATATATATATATATATATATATATATATTTTAATGTACAATTATACAAGTTTGCATCTATTTTTTAGAGTGACACACCCTTTACCCTTAAGACGATTGATTAGTCATCAGGGGGAAGGTACATCACCAACAAAACAATGAAATAATAAAAGGAAAAAACAATGGAAATATTTCCCTAGTAATTTAAGTAAGCTAACATTCATGTACATATAAATCTTTAGAAAGAATCTATCAGTTTTTTTTTAATAACCTAATACAATTGAGGCAAGTTATCTCTGTTTCAAAGATCTTGATTATCAACCATTTTTAAGCTTTCATAAAATAAAGAGAATGGAATGAAATCACAATTCTATGCATCAAAAGTGCACATAGTATTAAAGTATCATACACTAACTTTAAAATTTGCTTCATATAAAACTTGTTCATTTTTTTTTATCCCGGTGTAAATCTATTGTTCATGGTTATTAAATGTTATTAGCTTCAAAAATAATCATTGTGTACCTATTACATGAGATATCTTAATAATTTGAGGGAAATAATCAAGAACTTGACCCTTCAGATAATTTAAATAAATAAAATTTATAGATCCCTACTTGTGCATGTTAGCACGGCAGTGGGCATGAATTAAATTTCATTTTTAGTTGAAATCCTCAATTTATATTTCAATCATAATTTCATTTTGGGGTGCTAGTGCTACCTTAGTATTCCAAGTTGAGAAGAAAGCAATAAATCCTATAATTTACTGTGTTCATACTACTATTGTTTTTATAGGATTCCTAAGTTATTCCTAGTCAAAGTAAAAAAGGGTAATTTTCCCCTTAAAGAAAGTTCCTAAGTCTACTTACATACCTCTTGTAAAGACACATAAGAATAAAGAATATTAGGAATGTTAGTTATACCTTTCCTAGTCAATGTTCAAATTGTGTCAATTTACTTTCATGTGCTATTGCATTATACAAATTGCCACCATTGCTATGCTTTTTTATTTGATTGCTAACAGTAAGTTATACTACTTGAGTGATATACATGTTATCTAAAATTAATAAGAGTAAAATCGTTAAGTGTAGTGTCATAACAAGAAATTTGAGTAATTTATAAAAATAAAAAAAAATCTTAAATTTCAATCTATGAACATTACCAATAAAAAAAGACAGTAGATATATAACAAAAATAAAAGCTTTAAGATATTGCTGATCTTTCTTTTGTCTATTTAGCTGAGTAGCCCTTTCCACACGCTTTATGTGGGCGACGTTGGTTTTTATCTCAAAGTATCAGTCCCGCAAATTAAATAATTAATTATTTACTATGCATGAAATAGCAAAGTGTTTAATAGTTGTCAAACCGATGTCATGTGGGAAAGAATTGTTATGAGATTTAAAAAATAAGAAAATACTAATACTTTTTCTTTAAAATCATGAAATTATCATAGGTGTGTTAATAAATAATGAGTTTATACTTGATCACTAATGATTGAATAAAAATATATGTCATATTATTAGAATAATTAAGAGTTATCAAATAGTTCGTGATTGAGTGATATTAAAATTGTCATCCAAATTTGTAGATTCTACGTTCAAACTTAAAATTCTAGTCAAAATATCAAAAAAATAATTAAGAACTTTTATTGATAATACATTATTTTAACATTTTTTTTAATACATGACAACATATGGTTTAATGATTGGGTAAAATTCTTTTTGCATGCAAATGACCTGTGGGTCTAATAGTAGTAGCATATTCTTTGATCATAGTAATCAAATGTTGACGTCTAGGGTTTTATTCTTGCATTGTATTGTCCTCTCTTTTCCAATATTAATGAGAGCATCATCAAGAAAAAAAATTGGACTCTAATAATAATAAAAAAAACCAGCTTTTTATATTACTTGGCCAATCAAATCAAATATTTTTTTGTTACCAATAATTAAAATTGTAATTAATATGAATGCAATTTGAAAATAAAAAATTATGGAGAGGGTATCGTCTTTAGAATAGTTGATACTAAAGTGCGTATATCTTATTAAAGAATACTTAATAGTTTATCTTTTGTTTTTGCCACAGAATAGTTGTTGAATTTTTTTTTTTGGGTGAAAATGTTAATATTCATGGTATTGAGCTAATTAATTAACAATTTGAACGAAAAATAAAAATGAAAGATGAGAAGAATGAGAGAAGAGGACAGGCATGCATAAGAAGCAAGAATGAAGTTCAAGAAAGAGATTATGATGATATGCAATAAAGTATATTACACATTACGAGAAGAAATATGCTTTACACTTTATTATTAAATATAATGTTATAAATGTAAATTTGCCTAATTTTTTATGAATAGATTAGAAGCAAACTTTTTAGTTGAGAATACCAACAATTAAGAATTTAAAATTGGTACTTAAACTTTTTAAGAAAATTTTAGATTATTTATATGAAAATTTAATTATTATAAGTAATATTATTGTATGATAATGATAGATGAGGGCTTGTCTTCTCTTTCTTCCTCATGTCAACTGTGAAAGACATGTGTCTCAACAACCGACTGGACTCTACTGGACTGTCCCATGCCGAGCCCGAATATGCTGCGGTGGGGACCATCATAACATCATTCTTAAACCTGAATTATTATTAGTATGCAATCTAATCTATTATTCATCAATTACTGATTGGTTTACTCACTCACTTTCTATTCTTACTGTGCCACGTCGACACATGATTGACATGGACCTTCAGTATTACTATTTCTTAGCTTTGTCTTAAAGGCTCTCCATAAAATATAGTTTTTTCTTTCTTGTGTTGCTTCGTCTTAAAGCCTATGCAATTTTCTTTTTATTGAAAAGATAAACATTTAAGTTCTAAGAATGAAGGAATTGAGTTTAAAATCAGAAAAGAGTATTGTATGATAACACAAGATCTTGGTTGGAGTTGGAGTTGGAGTTGGAGGAGTGTTGTGATGAGAGAGAGAAGGTAAGTTTTATCACATTATCCTTTCATTATATTATTCCAACTGAATATATATATATATAAATAATTTCATGGTAACTAGGTAAGACATGCATGAAAGTGGAGCCCAATACGGCATTGAATTTGAAGCCAACATTTTTGTTATTTATCTATCTCCTTTCTTAGCTAACAAATCTGCACCTGCACCAATTGGCAACGCGATGGAGTTTGAGGTTGTTGGTGTATTCGGTAATGCTACATTTTGGAGGCAAACTCTATAACAAGTAACTCGATAGTTGATGTTTATTGGAACCATACACCAGCATCTTCAACAAACAACCTTATTCCTTGTGTGGATATATATGGGCATGTTGATGTTCAACTCTTTTCTCTTTTTCATTCTAATAAGAAAAACAAAAATGGGGATTTATAGACATATCCTCTCTTTTCATTTGGGCCTTTCTCAATTTGGGCTGTCTTTTAGTAAGATTGGGTCGTAACAAGGCCTTACTATCATTAATAATTAATTACTAATCATTGTCTTGAGCCCAAATTTACTTGAGGAATCCCAATCATCAATCACTCGCAATTACACCCAAGTTTGCAAGGCTTTGAGGTGAGCTATTGTGGCTGTGGTAGACAAATGATGGAGTCGCCACTAACGCTGATCTCAGACTTCCACCAAGGACACGGTTATGTGCTTTACTTTACTCATTCAGTGTGGAACATGTCCATCGCTTATAGTTATGACTCATCAATCTCCACTTAGCAGCTATGATTTTATTGTAATAATTTAATGGCTAATTAAAGTATTATGGAGGTTTTATATTATTTTGCTGCTATTGACAATGACAATGATTTAATGATTAACTTAATTGATTAAAAAGTTAATAGTGTTTTTTCAAAATTCANTCATTCAGTGTGGAACATGTCCATGAGTCCATCGCTTATAGTTTATGACTCATCAATCTCCACTTAGCAGCTATGATTTTATTGTAATAATTTAATGGCTAATTAAAGTATTATGGAGGTTTTATATTATTTTGCTGCTATTGACAATGACAATGATTTAATGATTAACTTAATTGATTAAAAAGTTAATAGTGTTTTTTCAAAATTCAGGTGAGGTTCATGTAAGTTTTAAAAATATAAAAGAGGGCCGTGTATATTATAGATAAATAGTGATAAAAGGAAAATACTTTACTCTTTATAGAACCAGCATTTTTATTTTTGATAAAATAAATAAAAAAAAAAGACATAGAATGGTGATGCTATTTTATGTTTTGATTGCATAAAAATAAGAACCAACATGGTGATTTTATGTTGTATAGAATGCAATTAATACTTTTTCTTTCCAAACTTATTCTCAATTTCTTGGTGCTATGCTAAGTACAGAAATAAAAGAAAATATAAATTTATGCCCCATATGACATGCTTAAATTTTTTACTGACGGTGTAAAAATGAGCAATGACCAGTTTTTTTTAATCTTACAATGAAAGGATCAAAGGAGGAGAGTTGGGTGATGGTCATGGGTGGACAACCATGAACGACAAAACAATATAGAACTGTATCCATTCATCCTTATCATACGCGCAGCGCAGTCGCACCCACCCAATCCCCTCTCTCTCTTCTTTCTCTCTCTCACACTCACACTCTCACTCTCACTCTCACTCTCACTCTCGACCTCAGCTGTCCTTCACTCACTCTCTCTCTGCACACCACATTCACATTCACATTCACATTCTCCTCTCTTCTCTCTTCTCTCTTCTCTTCTCTTCTCTTCTCCTCCCCTGCTTTCTAATCTAATTCTAACACTTTCACTCTGCACCACACCACACAAGAGAGAGAGAGAGTGAGAGAGTGAGAGAGTGAGAGAGTGAGTGACTCGGGAATGGCTTCTAATGCTGTAAAATCCTCTCCTTTTTCCCATTTTACCCTTACAGCCTTGCTCTATTTCCTCCTCCTCTTCTCGCATTCCCCATTCCCAGTCCTCTCCGTCAACATCACCGCTCTCCTTTCCTCTTTCCCTGACCTCTCTCAATTCAACACTCTCCTCTCCTCCACCACCTCCGTCGCCTCCGATCTCACCCAACGCTCCTCCCTCACTCTCCTCGTCGTCCCTAACTCTTTCCTATCCGACGACGACGACCTCACCCACCACCGTCTCTCCCCCACTTCCCTCGCCGATGTCCTCCGCTACCATGTTCTCCTTGAATTCTTCTCATTGTCTGACCTTCACTCAATCCCTCCCTCTGGCAAGCTCGTTACCACTCTCTACCAAACCACTGGCCGTGCCACTGACAATTTTGGCTCCGTCAACATCACCCGTGACCTTCTCGACGGTGTTGTCTCGATCCACTCTCCTGCTCCTTATTCCCCTTCAAATGCTACAGTTCTCTCCCTGATTAAGACCCTTCCCTACAATGTCAGCATCTTTGCTGTTAATTCCCTTCTTATCCCTTACGGATTCGATCTCATGGCTTCCGAGACACGACCCCCTTTGGGATTGAACATTACCAAGGCACTCATCGATGGCCACAACTTCAATGTCGCCGCATCAATGTTGTCTGCCTCTGGTGTCGTTCAAGAGTTCGAGGCTGATGAGGGTGGTGCTGGGATTACCATGTTTGTACCTGTAGATGCTGCATTTGCAGATCTACCCCCAACTGTCACCCTACAGTCTCTGCCAGCCGATAAGAAAGCTGTGGTCTTGAAGTTTCATGTGCTCCATTCTTATTACCCTTTGGGTTCTTTAGAGTCAATTGTCAACCCTTTGCAACCCACATTGGCTACAGAGACCATGGGAGCTGGGAGCTTCACGCTTAACATCTCGAGAATTAATGGGTCCGTGGCCATCAATACTGGGATTGTTCAGGCGTCGGTAACTCAGACTGTGTTTGATCAAAACCCAGTGGCAATTTTTGGGGTTTCCAAGGTATTGTTGCCAAGAGAGATATTTGGGAAGAACCCAATCGTGTCAACAAAGCCTGGAGCCCCTGTACAGGAAGGTGCTCCATCACCGGATGCCTCACTTTCGCCGGAGAGCTCACCGGGATTAAATGGGCAACCTTCGCACCTCTCCTCTCCCCCAGGTTTTCGCCAGGATATGCGATCGGCAGCTGCTACCTATGGTTCTCAGACCTTAGCCATTGTTCTTTGCTGTATAGGATTGTATCTAGTGGTATAAAATTTATTATTTTTCCTCATAGTTATTATTTTTTGTGGGGTTTTATTTTAATTTTCTCCCCCCTCCTGTACACGGTTAATTTAATCAGGTTGCAAAAGCAGCCTTTTTTGTTCTTTGTTGTCTTCTTTTACGAAAATTTATAAAATCATCAGTGTTCAATTGTGCCGTTGTTCTAATAATTAATGTTACAGAGATACGTGTTTGTTTCCCTGCTTTTCCGGTCTTGTAAAACCCCTTGTATTTTGATATGCAATGCCATCCCTCCTATGATAAGAATTAAAGCCTTTATCTGAATTCAGAAGGTTAGGTCAACTCACTTTCTACTTTTTATGTTTCAATTCTCCCTAAGTTGTTCTATTACAATGTACGTTTGGAAATTTTAGATAGACGTTTGTCTGTCTGATTTTAGTATTGTTTTATAACGTTTGGACCATGTCTGGTGATTGAAATTCGGAGCCATAGGATGCATTTGTGCTTTTGAAAATGAAATTTTTCGTGGAGTGTACATAAATGGATATCAGGGGGAAAACTTTGGATGTGAGTATTACTTGAAAAGTATTTGCAGGCTAGATTAGACATCCATTAACACAGTAGGACTTTCTGCTAGGTGCAGAGCAAGTGAACTTGTTGTGATCGTGCGGCCCCTGGGGAATAACATTTTTGGTTTGCCTTCTACGGATTCTTGTCATTGTTCCTTAGATGTGGCACCTGTGGCTAGAGTTTGCATAGCTTGCTTGTTGTGTTGCTGAGATGGCCATCAGGTAGTTCTTTTCCTATATTATTACGTTAGAATTGTGAACTTTATTGTTGAAATGCACTTAATATGGATATTGATTCATATTAAACTGTATGTTTTACAGTGAAATGTGAGGTTGGCATCAGATTGTGCAAGTTAAACCATATATATTACATTTATTTGTTAGAACAGAGAAGGGTTAATATGCATATTTTCAAAGAAAGCAAGTAAATTTTGATGTCAACAAAATTTTCGGAGTTCGTCATAATTGCCTATAACTTGTGGTTGGTTGTGGCTTTTCTGAGAAGGTGTTTCAGGATTTACAGTTGCAGAGTCTCTGATCTATGAAAAAGATGCGGAATGTCCTTGTTCCCTGTCTAAACGCTGTTAACAAATATTTTCTTAAATATACAAATTAAACGTAAATCATGTTCAGATTTGAAATATTTTTCTACGATGACCAGGTTTTCTTATGGTATTGATTGTCTGGAAAGATGTTAATTCATTTTTGGTTAGATTATTCGACAGGATTGACATGTTATGATGCTGGGAAACTGATAAATTGGGTATACTTATTGCTTCAGCTTCATTTGTTCTCATAAAATGTATTACTTGAAAATTATTCAGAACCTTCTTCTTTGAATTGAATTATCTTATGGTTCTCATCGTTGCTATTTGGCGGAGATGGTTGAACTGTGGACAAGAAGAAACTTTGGTGTGAGTATGACCTTTGAAATTCAAAGTTTGGGTAATTCCGTATGCAAGCTTTTCCCAAATAAAGATATAGTGAATGGTCATGCAACCAGAACTTTAAAACTTCTTTTTGCACGTGTGGTTGCCGTTATCCTGATCCAGATGCTGAAGAACAAGTAAATATGACATTCTGTTGCTCATGTAAGAACTGGTTTCATGAGGTGCATCTTGGTCCTGAGTCGTCTGATGAGGCTGGTATCTTGGGAGGTCTTTATTTTCTTAACCCTTGTCATACCCTTTTACTTCAGTCCTGGCAAGGACGTCATGCAATTTTGACAATAATTGTAGGCCTTCCAATTCTTGCTATTCTATCCAGGGCAAGGTCTTCACTTATTTGTACTTTAGTTCATCTCAACTTAATTGATGGATCTCTCCTTGATCAATATGATCACGAGAACCTGAATTTATGGGTGTCTTATCTCTGTTCATGCTGAATGCCCTGCCACTTAGAGATTTGGGATCACCATTTGGCACATGTTCCTGTGTGTGGAACAATTTCTCTTTGGAGTATTGATGTTGCTGGTTTCCTTTTACGGAAAAAGGGACAATATGTAAAGATTCAAGGATTAGAGAACTTGATCAATTGTGCATTTATATGATTAGAGGATTTGATGCCATTGGTGCAGAACTTTCAATTATCCATTGTAGCCTTGCTACATAATATCCCTTCCCCATTTGAGAAGAAAGTATTGACTTGATATTTTATTCTTAACTTTGAAAAACTTTATAGTTGTTTCTTCCCTTTCTTGTATTCTCTTTTCTGTTCATGTGTATTCCTAACAGAATATATTGTCTTAAACAGCCAAAAATAAGAATTTATATTGTCTTATAAGTCTTTATAGACTTTATGATCTTTGGTTGTAGTTTGGTGGCTAGATCTAGGTCACTTGTCATAAGCTTGACGTCTCTTGCCTGGGTCTCTGCTATGCACCTTGGGTTTTACCTTGCACGTATACTTCATTCCTCTTATCAAAGCCACCATCAAAGTAGTGAAAACATCAATATCTGCATGTTTTTCCTTATCCTTAATGTCAAGCTACCTGAGTGTACACTTGCCGCAAGCAGAACTTGTCTGTATATGTGTTTTTGGTGCCTTGCTGGATGGTGTTTCTGAACAGAGATTGTTGTCACTAGGTATGTTTAGTGAAGTAGTTCTATGTTGCTTCTATTCTTCATGAATCATGCTTATTATTGATTATAAAGGAAAGGATAGAATATCCTTCTGGGAAGTTGATAGTGAGAAAGTTATCTCTGATGTAATTATTTCAGGGTTACTTCTCCGATGTCGAACATCTGTTGTCTTGGCAGTTTGATTGTCTTGCTATACCTCAGATTCCAAGAGACGGTGGAGAGCCTGAGGATTTTTATGGGGGAGTGTTCTATTTTAACTTTTAAGACTCTATCCTGAAGTCATGTGTGCTGCAAGGCAGCCAGATGTCAAAGTTAGCGAGGGTAAAAATTAGGCTTTTTTCTAATTTTCATTTTAGTATAGATGCATCATATATATATATACACACTTTTTTGAATGTATCATATGCAAGACATGCTTTTGCTATATCAGTAGCATTTAAAAAATTATGGGGAAATTTGCTGCTTACCTGTATGCTTTCTCAACAAAAGTCACTCCACAACTTCACTTTGGTGTATACGTAATTGGGATTTTCACTTTTCAAGGAGTTTCTAGTCTGGGTTAGTAGATGTTCAGTTTGTTCACTTTTCATGGAGTTTCTGGGTTAGAGATGCAGACTTGCAGAGGGATTGAAGGGCTTTAGGCATATATGTACTCTCTGTTTTCTGTGATTTTGCCAGTTTGTTGAGGAAGATGTATTATTTTCCAAAGATATTTGTACTCTTTCTGTCTCTCATGAGAACGACTCACTGTTCAGCGGCTTTTATGATTCACTCTTTCTTTGAAGTCCCGGGAGAGTATCCGATAATAACTTCTTATATATGAAAAAACTTCAAACAAACCATTGGGCTCCTTGTACTGCTCAGATTAATAGCTTTCAAAAATGTTGATAAACGTTTAAACAAGAACTGCTAAATTATCAAATCTGGATTCCAGGTTTGTTCGGTGTTCCCACGTAGATTCTACTCAAGTTGTTCAAGAGCAATGGAAGGAGAGCATAGGTATATTCAGAATATGTTCAAAACAGAATTTATGCAGCATCCAATANAAACTTCAAACAAACCATTGGACTCCTTGTACTGCTCAGATTAATAGCTTTCAAAAATGTTGATAAACGTTTAAACAAGAACTGCTAAATTATCAATTCTGGATTCCAGGTTTGTTCGGTGTTCCCACGTAGATTCTACTCAAGTTGTTCAAGAGCAATGGAAGGAGAGCATAGGTATATTCAGAATATGTTCAAAACAGAATTTATGCAGCATCCAATATTTCTTTCGTTCATTTTATATCTTTTCCTTGAATTTTTCTCGGTTACTCATCTTCTTTCTTCCTTTAATTCTTTGCACCGTTTCTTTTTTTGGAAAGGCGGTGGCTGAACTGATGAATGAACCACTTGCATCAATTTTCTGCTCAAACAACTTATTAAGCTACTAACAAGATGTTGTAGGAACGTGAGCATGTCTTGGTCTGTAAAAATGGCCTTGGATTGCTATGTCTAAAAAGAGTAGTGCCAAATAAATATCAAGAGAAAGAGAAAAAAAAAGTTAAATTTAAAACTATCAGATGTACAACAGAGGTTGTCAATTGTATTCTCCTAAAAAAATCATATATACAACAAATGTATATGAGAAAAGGAGATGTCAAGTATGTTGCACTTTCCTGCTTTACAATTCACTAAATTTTAGGACTAAAGTTAGTCCTCTGAAGCAAGGGTTTGTCCACCAACACTATGAATCCACATACACTCGCACAACATCTACTATTGGCGCACGGCAGATTGGACACTTGCCACTGTTCCATTGCAACTCATTGGCACACTTTATACATGCACACATGTGCCCACATCTGCAAGAAATTTACATTATGATTGCCATGGTCTGAAAATTGAAATAAATGATTTCGAAAAGAAAAAAAGAAGGAGAAGATTGATTGAGAAGCAAATACCTGTATAAAAGTGAGTCAACTTTCATCTCATAGCAAATACAACAGTTGCCTTTCTTGCGTTTCCTGTCAAGGGACTTTTTTTCTTCTTCTTTAACTGTAATAATGTATTATATAAATGATTGCATGAGTTGCCTATTGAGAGATGGATAGAAAAAATAAATCTGCTGGAAATATTTAGCTTTAGAACAAGTGAGAGTAAAATAGAAAACTTTCTACTAGGTATGCAATAAGGGGGTGAAGCACAACTTCTCTTTCTTAACTTGTAGGGCTACAAGCTTCTAAACTTTGCTATTCATCAGATGATTGTTATTCATTGAATGCAACAGAAATTAAGATTATCTACTAGAATTTAGAGATTTAACTGTCATATCAATTCTGGCAATCATTGCTAAGCACAAACCTGTGTGGGCCTGTCGGTTCATGGATTGTTGTAATATCATCTGCATGTCCATGCAGCTCTTTATTGATTTCCTTAGCTCAGACATCTCTTGATAGAGTTGGTCCATATGGCCTCGTAAATCATATATGAGTTCCATTTCCTATGAATACATCGCAGTATTTTGTCATTATTAAAAGAGTTGAAGAATTATGTTCTCATATTTCTGTAGGTAAAGCTTAAATTGAACTCACAATTGATTGGTGATTAGCGGATGAAGAGTATTGCCGACTATTCTGATAGAAAGACTGAGACTGAGAAGAATGAGATTGAGATGGTTGCGGTGAAGATGTAGACGCAACTCTATCAGAATCATCACCAGCTTCGTTGTCTCTGTAACTCCATGTTCTCGAAAGAGGGGAGGAGGAAGGTATATTTATTGGTGATGAGGATTGATTAAAATAATCACTGACATCATGATATTGACCACTAATCAAACTCTCCTCCTCTTCCTCCCGTTGTTCTTGCTCCTCTTCTGCCTTCTCTTCCTCCTCCTCCTCCTCCTCTTTCTCCACTCCTCTCTCTCCTCCATCTTCTTCTTCGTGAGTGCCGGCAGGATGCATATGTTCTTGTAAAAACGCTATCAACTGGCCCATTCTCCCTCGTCTGTCTTCATCATCGTCTTGACTACTGGCTAGGTGTGTTTGTGTTCCAATGTGAGACACCATCAATCTATCCATTCTTTCCCGGAAGTCACTAGAGAGGAAATTTGACACTGTTCTTCTGAAAAATAATAATTTGGTTTTTCATATCAATATATTATAAATGAAAATATTTTCTTGAAGCAGTGCCAAACTCTCAGACTTTGTTTCTCTAGATAATAGTCATTGCTTGTTCTTACTGAAATTCTTGGGAATATGTAAAATAAAAAAAAAAGTGAGAAAAAAGAAAACCACCATACCTTTCAAGAAGCTGACGTATCTCCTTATTGTCTGAACCAGTATCAAGCATCTCCATATACCATGCTTTCCTTTGGTCTTCCCAATAGCTCCTAGGGCGAGAAATTTGACTGATCCAGTCATAACTAGTTTCATCATAATTCTGGTCACTGACATCTACCTCATCTACCATGTCATCATAACTGCTTTCAGCATACTGCTGGTAACTTGCCTCTTCCTCTTCTATTGTATCATCATAGCTGGTTTCAGCAGTAGCATTCTGCAGGTCGCTTGCCTCTTCTATTGTATTGTCATAGCTGGTTTCAGCAGTAGCATTCTGCTGATAACTTGACTCTTCTATTGTAACATCATAGCTGGTTTCAGCAGTAGCATTCTGCTGGTCACCTGCATCAGCCTCATCAGCAATCTCATTTGCATTTGTATGGGCTGTGGATGGAGTTGTCTCAGCAGTTTTTTGGGAGTCAATGTTTTTGGCCTCGGAGCATGTTGCTTGGGATGTGACATCTAAACTTGGATGAGCTTCGTCTTCATTGTCATCAGCTCTAGTCTCAGTCACCGAGTTCTGTGTAGGTGCTGTACTTTGATTGCCAGTGCTAGGAAAAATCTGAACGGGAGTATCTTTATTGAGCTGATTACATTTTGGAGAATTATCCAATTTTGTGATGTTGTTTGCTACCTCCCTACGAGGAATTCTTTGTTCAGCTACTTCTGCCTGGGATGTAGTTCCATGTTCAACACCAGTGCTAAATCTTTCCCTGCATTGATTTGAGATTCTATTTCATTTAATATCATATAGGAGAAATTCATTATGCATTTTGCAAAAATCTAAACAAAGTTGTTACCCTTCACTATGTCCTGGCCTAAGTTACCAAGAAGACAACGAGTGATGAGTTAAAAGGGTGAAAAGTTTAAATAAAACAGAAATCTAGCATTTATGTACTTCATGACATCTAATTACACCTTTTAGATTGTAAAGAAAACGCTAAGCTTATCAATTTCCATCCTAGCCATATTTGTAGATAAGAACTAGCACATCGTATAAATGCAACTCTATTTCTTGTGTATCTTGGTCGGATGATGTTTTTAAAGAAATAAACTAACTTGAATCAATGATAAAAGAAAAAGAATAATGCTTGATCCAACTGTGCATTTATAGTCTTCCTTCTCCATATTTTCCTGCCTAAATTTCATTCACACAAATAGACAGTGCATAGATGGTAGCACAATGATGAAAATATACACAAGCTTCCATGTTATAACAAAACCTCCTTCATTTTCGTGACTAATAAGCAAATATAAAGGCATGGGACTGTGTTTAAGCATATAACCATCATGAAAGGAATAAAAAGTTAACAGAAACTATGATTGATACCTTAGGTGCATAATTGAAGATCCTTGTGGGTGCCTGTTCACTGGAGATGATGTTGATTGCTGGCGGGATTGATCATGAGCTGCTACGCCTCGTTGTAATAATCTAAGCCGAAGCAATGACTGCAGATGCATAATGTGATACAAAAGAACATAAGCCTGCTGCTTGGTTTGGTTTGTATAGAAAGTAGAAAAGAAGCACCCCATTATATTTATACCTGAATTCTGCCTCTTTGTGCAAACTTTGACACTGCTGCTCTCTCTACTAGATTATAAAGCTCCCCGTGCCGGTCACGCTCCATCTGCATAAACAAATCGTTAAATGCTCGCCGCCCTCTTAACCGAGGAGAATTTGTGACCTGAGGGAAAGCTCTGTGCTCTGCTAGTTCTGGTGTAGAAGCACGTTCACGCTCTCTAGATGGAGACCCCGTCACATTACTAGACTGCTCATGATCATTGTCATCGCTAGCTGTCAGTCTCTTAATAATATCTGCAACTCTAACCCTCTCACTTTCTGCAGAAGCATCTGAATTCTGTCTTTGTGGTGAAAAAGTTTTATCAGATTCCCAATCTGGAAATGATTCCTCATTAACAATAACAGGTTCCCCTGCAGCAGTAGCATCACTGCATTGTTCTTCCATAGAGAATGGATTATCAGTAGAGCTTGCATTGGGGATAGACCTCCCATTTGTGGGGGATGCATTGGATTTGGTGCTGTTGGATTGGTTAAACCTCCTTTCCCATATTTGAACAAGAGAAGAAGCACCAAGATTTGAGATTTCAGATGAGGTATCAGAAGGAGAAGAAGAAGGAGACTCTTCCCTCCTACAAGAAGGCTCGGAATTGGGCAATGCCAAGAGCTGGGCTTCAGTCTCAATTGTTGACACCATTTCTCGAGCTTGTCTAGCAGCCCATCGATCAAGAATTCTTGAATGCCTCGTGCTTCGAAACGAAGATTCATCCACCTTATCTCTGTTGTTGCCGGTGAATCTTAGATTCGCAAGATTGTTTTTTGCACTGTTTCCGACCCAGGAATCAGCGTTGTTGATTTGATTATGGGTGTTCTCGTCTGCTGAAGAATCAGACGAGATGGAAATGCAGGTGTTTAGATGATCTCTGACGAAATTCTTGAGATTTTTCTGGAAACGGGCATTGGTGTCTCTGCATCCATCTCGACGATTATGGTCTCTGAGAACACAACCAAACCGCGGAGACGAAGCGATTTCAACCTGGGAAGATGCCATTTCTGTTCCCTTTCTTGTTGTTGTGGCTGAATATGATTAATTTCTTTAATCAAACCACTCACGAGGGATTATAAAGGGTATGTATATTTCCCCTCTGCAAATCAATCTAAAAGCAAGGGAACCCATTTCAAGATAACCGATTGTAAGCAGGCTAGCCTCTGAAAATGCATCATCGTAAGACCTCTCTTTTTAAGAATTTTGAAGGCCTCAAATACAAAGGAGAGAGAGAGAAGAAAAAAAGCAGGGGAGGAGAAGGAGAAGGAGAAGCAATCGCTCTCACACAAAAAACAGAGGAGAGGTGTTTAAGGCTTATAAATCGTCAATTACTGCTAACTCATCCCCGTTTTCCATTGCCTATATTTAGAGCTCTTGCGCGTAACGTATATGAAATATGAAGTAAGAGAGAGAAAACAGAAACACAGAAAGCCAGCCTCTTTTTCTTTTTTCTTTTGTTGGTTTTGGTTGGAAGAGCGGGACGTGGCTAAAATTGGAGGAACCGTTTGATTCAGTGAGAGAAAGAAACAAAGTTGAGATGTTCTGAGAAAGGTGAATGCAAAAATCTCCAAAAACAGAGGAGCTGCTGGTGTGGTGGTGATATAAATAACACACACAGAGTAAAAGAAAGAGTTTGTTGAGAAATGAGTGAAACTGAAACGTTGGATTTGTGCCGTTGGAGATTGTGGGGTCCTAAGTACAATGTATATCCTATGGCCATAAAGCAAAAAGGAGAGCGTCTATCATGTTCCCTTTTATTACATTACCAAACAATGTTTAAGAATGGAGATTTAGTTGCCATTTTCTCTCACTGTCACTATCCTTCATTTTGGTTCATACCCTAAACTCTGCTACTTTCTTATGTGCATCTTTTATGGATAACTTGCCTTCTATTCTCATCTACCAACAACTATGCACATTGTGTGTTCAACAGAATGAATTTCAGGCATGAATGCCACTTATTTGCTTAAGGGGTATCCCGAGAATCACAATTAATCTATTCGATAGATTAAGGAGAATTTTCTTCAGAATTAAAACAAGTGTTAAAAAAGTGGCTATTTCCATGGCCAAGATTGCTACATCCACAGTCATATATCTAGAGTGATTACAATATCCTTACTGCACTTACTACATTAATCACTATGATTTCTCAAAATATTAAGAGTAAAACCCCTATTTGGTCCTCGAAAGATAGGTTCGGTGACAGTTTAGTCCTCTAAAGATTTTTACCGACACTTTAGTCCTTGAAAGATTGTTCCGTCGGCCATTTTCGTCCTCCGCTTGTGCCCGTTAACTGGACTTCACAGAAAAGGCCACGTGGCCTGTTAACTGGTGATGTGTCCGTCAAATGCTGAGCTGGCAAGCTTATGTGGTAGTCTTTCTTCCCCTCTTCTATCATTTCTCTCTCTCTCTCTTCCCTGTCTCTCTCATTTCTCTCTCTCTCTCTTCCCCTCCTCTCTCATTTCTCTCTCTCTTCCCCTCCTCTCTCATTTCTCTCTCTCCTCTTCCCTCACCTTCACGCCCCCATCGCCATTCCTTCTCACTTTTACTTCACAAACTGCACCAAGCACCATCGCCCCAAGCACCCAACCACCAGATTCCCTTCCCTTTTCACCATCATTTCCCACCCACCTCATTCCCGTTGCTCTCATTTTCTTTGGACTCTTGCAGTGTTTGATTTCCTTGTTCATTTTCTAGCTAGGCTTGTTCATTATTGGTTCTTCTTCTCTACCTGGCTTTCTCATTCTTCTCTTTTTTCTTTGTTTTGCTACATTTCAAAGGGGATGACATTCAATGACTCCAATGCTTTCAAACTTGTGGAGAGTAAATTTGATAAACCCAAGCACCAGATTCCCTTCACTGAGTCATGCAACTCGGACTTGACTCGGGGTACACATATCTTCCCAGATTCCCTTTAAATCCTTCGTCCCTTTCTTTCTTGGGCTCTCATGCCCGGTTAGACGAGAAGATAAAAGGAACCTGCTTTAACCAACCAACTCTGTAATACGGTTTTCACCACTGGTTTGCCATGATTCATAAGAAGGCAACGAAGTTGATAGGAAGCAAGCAACTGATTGATTGCACATTAGAGACTGAGGTAGCATTCTTCTAGAGAAGGAAAGCAAACAAGCAACAAGGGATGCCATTAAGCAAGAGGAAGCATGCCTGAGCTAACACAAGGCAAGAGCAAATGAAGTTGACGTCTAAAAGAAAAATGGAAAGCATTCTCAGGCAGGCAACTAGTTACAAAGACCCAAAGGACCAAGGAAAGTATAGTATTTAACTAATAAGAAACATGGCTTTTTCTTCTTCTTCTTCTTACCTTTTTAATGAACTCCTAATGCCGCATTGGTATGTCTTATTTTGTTTTGCCTGCAAGGGTATAAGAAGAAGTAAGGAAAGCACAGCTTGGCTTTCCCGGGGTCTCTCCTTGGCTTACTGGACTTCCTGCTTGACTTCTTTACCGGATTGCTAGCACAGGAAAGAGGGAGAGAAGGAGTGTAATCAATTTCAAACCTGATTCCCCGCAACAAGCTTTAAACCGAATTCCTTCCTTACTGCAGTAGCTGTAGTAGTAGCAGTAGGAATAGTCGCCAAATAGACTGAATTAGTCTTAGTGCCGTAGTAGGATTACCTTCGTCACCTTCCCTTTGTCCCTTAACTGCTGACAGCAAGCATTCCTGGGGCAAGTAATCTGTCAAAGAATAGAAAAGAGAAGTTGCATCCTCCTGGTGGAAGGTTTGAAGGAAATAAATCATCAGCTGTGGGAATAACCGCTGCAAGTCTTTTTTAAGTTTAAGAAGAATGGGTTCTTACAGAAGAGGTTGTGCTAGAATTAGAATTAGATCTAACCGTATCCGGTGTTTCGAAAGAGAGTAAGCTCTTTTGTGAGAGTTCAGAAGAAAGATTTGCTAACCGTGAAATCATCTGCCCTGCTATAAGAAAGGTAACAGCTTTCGTAACAGCTCAACCAGTAGCCAAGATCAAATCCCGAGAAAATGAACAATTCCTGTAAGTCGAGTATCTTTAAATGGTAGATACTATTAGTTCCTTGTTTTCCTTATATTCATATTCATTCTCAATCTTGAAAGAGTAGGAATGAAAGAAGAAGTACCCAGAGGTATTCAAGCATCAAGCATTCTCTTACAGTAGCTAGGAGTTAAGCTGCAAACAATGGCTTTGAGTTCTTTCGCCAATACTCCAGAGAGATAGGTAAGAGAAGCCCGGGTGGGTAGCTCACCTATCGAAAAGAGAACTTGTCGGGTTTCGCAGATATCAGAGGCGGAGGAATGAGAGAGGAGGGGAAGAGAGAGAGAGAGAGAAATGAGAGAGACATGGAAGAGAGAGAGAGAGAAATGATAGAGGAGGGCAAGAGAGACTGCCACATAAGCTTGCCAACTCAGCATTTGACGAACACATCACCAGTTAACGGGCCACGTGGGCTTTTCTGTGAAGTCCAATTAACGGACACAAGCGGAGGACGAAAATGGCCGACGGAACAATCTTTCAAGGACTAAAGTGTCGGTAAAAATCTTTGGAGGATTAAACTGTCACCGAACCTATCTTTCGAGGACCAAACAGGGGTTTTACTCAAATATTAAATGAAATCCTCTCAAGTTTGACCAAAGATTAGGAATTGGTGTACCTTGCCCAAATATATGTAATAGAAACTTCTCAATCGAACCAAAGATTCAGCTATCTTTCTCACTGGTTATTGCTTAGCCATGATTATGCTTTTATTGTAGATCAAGTGTAAGGGACCTTGTTGTTATGAGTAGAGAGAAACTACATCTTCTTCTTCTTCATATTGCTAAATATTATTAACAAAGTTCTTGATTTCATGTCAACAAGTTTTATTTGGCATTAAAATCCCACAATGGAGTGATGCTTACAAGAAATAGATAAGTTACCCCACAAATCCAAAATGTTAAAATTGTTTTTTCTATGCCAATGATAAAGTGTAAATAGTATTTATTTTTTCCTGGATACAAATGCAAAACAATATGAAACTCAACATTTTGCACTAAAATAGTAGTAACTCATGAAAATATATTACCTTGTTCTTTTTCTAAATATTGGTTTTGTGAAGTTATTATTCTTATTAATTTAAACGATAATTTATTTTATGTAATGAAACATCTACCTTTGGTGAAAAAAATAATAATCTTTTTGGTCTTCACAAAATTAAGAAGAAATAATTTTCAATCTAATTTTAGCAAATCAAACTTCTATTATAGGCTCTAGAATGTCAATCCAAAAAATTATTTGTAATATGATAAGATAAGAATGAAAATATTACATAACATATAACCCTTTTTAAGGAAATAAACTTTAAACAAATATATCAACAATTTTTTTTTTTTTTGGTAAATTTTGAGATAAGACAAATATGTGACTATTTTTAGTATTTGACACTATCCTTATAAATTACCCAAACTTCAACATTAACTTACACGTAATAGCTTAAATACATAACCTTTTCATGTTAAAAGATTTGTTTTTTTTCAGAAAGCAAAATATATTGATACACATGGTTGATTCTTTTGTTTTTATATGATACACATGGTTGATTATTGTATTTTCAAGTAACATTTCTCACAACTTATATATATATATATATATATATGGATTAATCAAGTGAGAAGAGTAAACATAAAGAGACAGAAATGTAAGAGAAATAGATGGTGATAAGTGATAATATTCCACGTAATATATAACTATTTGAGCCATTAAGCCAGTCTACGAAAGACCATTTCATAGTCCTACGTTGAAGGCAGAGAAATTGATTATCATTTAAATGCATCTTATGGCCATTGAGCTTTGTTATAATGGCCTTCACGGATGATTTTTCAATCAAAATTTTAAAAGTATAAGAATATATCTATCTTCAACAATAAGTAAATTAAAGAAACGCAGTAAAGATTAGCACAAGAGTGTTGAATAAACATAGCATGCTATGAAACTATTAGTTTGCTTAGGTAGAGCACAAAAGGCTAGAAACAGGAACACAAAACTTTTTAATCTAAATTATTAGTTAATGTATTGTTTTGTAGTTATGAATGTTTGTAAGAATATCTAATGAGCCATTATCTCAATCCCTCTTCACAGAAAATTGTAATGTTACTTGTATAACAGTGTTGGGGGTTGACTTGATAGTTTTTCAAAAAAGGAACGCAGTCAAGATTAGCCGAATGCAAAGAAAGCCCTTTGGGAGGAGGGTCAACAAGCTCCATTGTAATGGACGTCCAAGAGCCAAGAGGCAATCAACATAAACATTGGCATGTCTTAAATAAAACCAAATAGTTTACCCAAAAAACAAATGAAATAGTTTTTTTTTTTTTTTCCTGCACAAGAACCATTCCGAACAATCTCAACTACAAATTCTTTAATCGTTTGAATAAGCTTTTTGAGATAAGAGATGCTAACTAAACAAACATTATTTTAAACTTTTTTTTTTTGTTTTTTGAGGTGAACGTTATTTTAAACTTCATTTAAGAGATAAATTATTTATGTAAGAAGAGCCTTTAGGAATTTATATGATAAGTACAAGCTATTTGCGTTTAGATGTATCAAACCATATTTTAAAAAATTAATTTTATTTGGTTAAGAATATTAATTTTTTTTGACAATTAAGAATATTAATTCTTAAACTTAAGCTAAATTACAATTTGAATATGAAGTTTTGTGCATACTTTTTGAGGTTTTTTTTTTTTTTTTTTTNTTGAAGCTTAAAGGGTTAGATACATATTTTTGGTTAATGACTTGTGTGCAATGCATGATGACATACTCAAATTATAGAAACTAGATTGTTTGATGTTATCAATAATATTTCTTTGTGTATTTCCTTCTTTTTTCTCACTTTGTAACAAATATATATATATAAGTGATGATTCATTTATATTAAAATAAGACTTAAACACTTATATTATTGAATAACTTCTTTTAAAAATTGAATTTTATCGATCCAATCGTTGAATCATTTTATATTTTCGTGTTGAATAGACATATCAAATTTTATATAAATAAAAAATTCCCAAATATCTAATCTAAATTCATTACATTTACTTATATTTTAGAATTTTCTTATTATTTATAATAAAATAATTTAATGAAATATTAATTAATTTTTAAATTTTATGAGCATGAGTTATATAATGAAAACTTTTAATTCTATAATTAAATCTATAAAATTTAATTTTTATAAGAAATTATAAAAATTTTAAAAAAATTTAAGTGTCACAAGTCTTACAATAAAAAAAAAAACCAAAGATAAAGAGTTTGCAATAAGGGCATATTTTGTTTTTGAATTTTTTTGCCATGAAATACGTTTTGTTGAAAATTTAAGAGTTTAGTAAATCAGCCAAAGAATTGAGAAGGTAATAGAGGCGCAGAAGAAGAATGGTACTGAGTGCGACCGCGATCGGAGCCTTACTGGGTTTGGGTACCCAGATGTATTCCAATGCCCTCCGTAAACTTCCTTACATGCGACGTAATCATCTACACTCTCTGCCTTTTCCATTTCTATAAGCAATTCCTAACTTTCTGTTTGGCTCCCGAGAAAATCTTTCCGTCTTTCTTCTTCGTTTTCACAAATTAATGAAATTTATGGTGTATATGTACATGTAGATCCATGGGAGCATGTGTTGGGAATGGGGTTGGGCGTAGTTTTTGTGAATCAGCTTGTGAAATGGGATGCTCAACTTCAACAAGACCTAGACAAGATGCTCGAAAAGGCCAAGGCTGCAAACGAGCGCCGTTACATAGGTTACACTTCTCTTTATGTGTCACTATAATTCTTCAGATTTCATTCTCTGAATTGCAGTCTTCGAATTATGTTATTGCTCCTTCGAGCACCGTTATATAGGCTACATTAGCCACGAGCTGTTTAGATTAATTTTTACAGTTACTCCTTCAAAGACGCAGAATTCCCTTAAGATCTGCTGAAAGACAAAACTTTGTAAGGTTTTAACATGGCACAATATCAAAAGCAGCAACATTGAGTCTAATAAGATAAATCCTTTCTTTTATATATATGTTTCTATTTTCCTATTGCTTCTGGAACTGAAATGTTAAAATGTTCTGCTACTTTATCATCGTATCTATTGTTGACTTTGAATTTAGGGGAATTAGATGGGTCATCATGGGGGAAGTTTTAAATTGTGAAAATAAAAGGGTTCCCAGGGGAGTGTGTTTCCATTTTGCGGTATGGTGGTTTGGGACTTAGGGTTGATGAACTCGTATAGAAAATGATATCCTTGATGTTCTGATTTTTGCTAAAAATGCAACGACAAAGGTTCCCTTTGGTTTAGTATCCCTTTACTTTCTCCTATATTTATCATTTGGAGGGCAGAGAAGTATCTCTAATAAAGAAGAGATTTTGGGTGCTCCTAAATTACTTTAATGTTCGAAAATAGTAGATGACAAGAAGTGGATCGAGCAATCAATACAATCTGAGGCTACAATGTGATTACAAAGTAGCATGATACGGTTGCCAGTTATGTATGCAAGTTGAAAATTTTGGTTCTTTTAGTTTATGTGCATTAGTGATTTGGATGCTGAGAATGAGATAGTAAGTAGTTTCCTTCCACATCCCCCCCCTCCACTTTTTTTTTTGGTCCCTCATAGATGATATAGTACCACAATATAATGAGGGCAGACACTGAGAACTTTAGGTAGCTATGATATGAATGCAGTGATTAGGGGATTTGTTATGATCCATTATGTGATCACTTGTTTTCCCTTGTTCTCAATTGAATCATCAGGGATTATTCTCTAGCTTTTTCCTGGACATATGTGAGTTAAGAATTATATTTCAGGCGGTGTTTGATCTTGTTTGTTGATTTAGTTTTTCATGGTAATTATGAAGGATACTCTAGGTGTTTTTGGATTGCTAACTTCATCTTTAGCTGAATATGGATGTGTGGTGTACAATTACTTGCCTTCTTCTTTTTGATAAAGATCTTTGTTGTGTCTTTAAGTGGTTTTTGTGAGAGCTGTTTGCTGGCAGCATTTGATTTAGTCAGGACTTTTATAATGGCTTATTTTTCTGCCCTTTTGCCATTATAGCTTTTTGTGATAAATTTGAAGCATGCCTTCTGTGAGTAACTATTATAGGTGGCCATTGCCTTTAGAGTTTAAGCTTATTAGAGATGGCTGAAGTTGTATCTTCGGCTTGTAGACATTAACACTCAACCAAGTGTCTGGCAGTTCAATGTTCATTAATTGAATCTCAATCTTGTTGTTCAGAACAGAACTTTCCTTGTTAAATGGGGTTCCTTATGATTGATGTTTTTGAGTTGGAGGGCATGCTTATTCTTCCCTTTGTATCTTGATTGTAGCCCCCCTCTGACCAGAACATTGATCGATGGTTTGCTTCATTGTTTTTGGGCTAAAATCATTGATCAATGTTTGAGTTAATTATTTTCTTGGTGGCTTTAAATATTTAACTAATAATATTGTTACTGTTGCTTCTATGAAATTTAAAATTGTTACTTGTCCTGGATGACTGCAGAAACGCACAACCAACAAACACATAATACATATAATAACTAGAAAGGGCGTGTATACTGGATATTTGATCTGAAAAGAAAAAGCACATGTGTACTGGACTACTAGGAATATTTAGTACTCATGCTTTGAAATGTCAGACAGACAATTCTTGTGAAAACTTGACCCAACTGAGACAGTGTAATTTATGCCGCAATGCATATTTGACAAAAAAGGTTTATGATAAAAACATGCTAAAAGTCAAGTTGATGGGATTGAAAACTTATTCAAGCTTAATTCCGTGTAAGTTTTTGATCAAAACAGATAGAAAGTATGCAGACTATTACCATTTTGTTTTTCTTTGTCATTAATATTATTTCTTTGCTATGTTTAATTTATTTGTGATATTACATTGCAGATGAAGATGATTATTAGAGCACTTTTTTCAAGGATTGCAGCATGTTCAATCAAGATAATCATGTTATCATGACATTTGGTGTTGAAGTTGATGTGCTTTTCTTTTTGATTCGTGCTTCTGTATTTGTAAGGCTGTTAAAGCTTTTCCATGTGGATGAACCTATGTTGCACAAGCTTCTTCAAGCACTCATAATGTAAAACGGCTATTGTTTTGCCTTCATTAATAATAGTTTTAGTCCAGTTACTTCCTTAGTTGTACAACCACCGTAGCTATGACTCACATTTCTGATGTGTGAGGCATGCCAGTGCGTTAGATAATTTGTTGAAAGCTAAAACAAGTCTCTTTTAAACGAGGCTTAGGTAATATTGTTGTTTAGATTTCTGCACTGGTTTTGTAATGATATCCCGTGAATTGTTTCTACCTCTTCCAAATGGATCATTGGCCTGTAATCGAGGTATAACTTAGTAATTTCTAATTGTAGCCAAGTTGTAAAACTGGTTTATTTCTTTTTGTACGATTGTTTTTCTTCTTGTTTTCCTTTTTCTTCTGCTACCTATTCTGAAAAGCAAGTCCTGTAGTGCTTGGTCCAATATAGCAATGAAGCCGTAAGTTATAACTTCCTATCTTCACAGCAAGAAAAAATCTATCTCAGTCCCTTTTTTTTTTTATGCTCCTTATTTTTATTTTGTTTGTTTTTCTAGTTTTTCTTTTTTAACTCTTTTCACCATTCAGAGTTTGTTCAAACAAAGCTAAATGCCACAATCACACCTTGCAAATTAACTATACAACGTTAAGATTTTCCTCTGTCCAAAATTTTGTAAAGGTGAAATAGAGCTTTAGTTGGGGAAAAAGTGGAAGGTTTCAACTTCAAAGTCACCCATCTTAATAATTCTGAGTATGACTGAAACATTGGTATATATGTTGATAAGAATCTACTATAGTGTGTGCAACAGCTGAAAGCATCTTCGAGAATTTCTTCATAATGCTCTATCATTTTGTTGACTAGTTTTGCAATGAAGGATTTTGCTTTAAGTGTTACAATTACTAAACATAATGGAGGCTTATGACTGCAAGAGCTCTGCATACTTCGTAATTGGCGGTAACAGCAGATATGCTTTCTCTATACAAAATCTAATCTAAAAATTACTAGAAAAGAAAAGAGAAGAAAAGAAGCTTCATAGGAATACTCTGCTATAATATTAGGACTTGTTCAATCATCTAAAAAAATATAATTTTCACTTTTAATGATCCAAATTCATCTTCTCAAAGTCAACCGTTCTGTTTTTGAATACATGAAGGAGCATATCGCATACTTGGCGCAATGAGGGCCTCTCCTGTGGTGTAGTTTTCGTGCATTGCAAGGCTATCTCAAGCACTTGGAATGCAGCAAACTCCACCGCAGGTAGAAGTGGTTTCAGCTCAGCATCTATCAATTCCTCACGACCTGTGCCTTGCATATCAATGTGCATCTCCATCCATCTCACCATGTCCATCTCTGGTCCAAAAGCTGCATCCGTTGGCATTTTACCACTAACAAGTTCCATCAGCACAATTCCCATGCTGTAAACGTCACTTTTTTCTGTTGCCTTCAGTGAGTATGCATACTCTGAAAATAAATCAATATTAAGTATTAGACATACGAACAAACTTAAAATCAAGACCAAAAAGGTTGTAATCAGTAGTTACTGCATTACCTGGAGCTATGTAGCCATAGGACCCAGCCAAAAAGGAATTAGACTCAGTATTGGAGTCATAATTCTCAATGAGAGCTTTTGCCAGTCCAAAATCCCCCAAATGTGTCTCCATATCGGAATCTAGCAATATATTGCTGGATTTGATGTCCCTGTGAACTATCCTTGGCACACAGTCATGATGCAGGTACTCCACTCCTTGAGCTAATCCTACTGCAATTTTGAACCTTGCTTCCCAATCAAGGCCCCTCTTTGTTTTGCTCGCGTTAGCTGGTTTACCATGTAGCCAATCCCATAAGCTCCCATTCTCCATATACTCATATATCAACAGATTCCAACCTGCTCCTTTGTTTCTATTGCTGCAATAACCCATCAGCTTCACCAGATGCCTATGCCGAATCCTCCCCAGAGTCTTAACTTCTCTTATAAAGCTTTTGTTTAACAGAAAATCGTCTTTCAATGAAATCTTCTTCACAGCCACTGTTTCTCCAGTGGGCAATTCAGCTTTGTAGATTGTCCCAGAGCCTCCTGAACCAATTATGAATTTGTCACTTAGATTGTTTGTGGCGTCCATGATATCTTCCCACCTGAAATCTCGCTTTCCAGCAGCATTTAATTGGAAGAGAGGTCTTCGCTGAGCTTGTGATGATGATGAGGAGTAAACACACTTCACTGCACTGCCTTTTCTGAAAAACTCTCGCTTGTTTTTCAAGAATATGCTCACCGCAAGTATCAATAGCAAAATTGCAGCTAAAGTTGAAATGGCAGAGATTACCACAACTGATGATTCATTTAGGCCTGACTTGCTCGAAGCATCGCCACCACAGTGCTCAAGAGGGCTTCCACAAAGATGTACATTCCCTGCAAATGCTTCAGCTGGCCAGTGGGAGAACTGCAAATCCAATTCACCTTCAAAGTTATTGTAAGATAGATCAAGCTTGCCCAAGCTTCTCATTTCACCAACTTGAAAAGGGACTTGGCCAGTGAGTTGATTGTGAGAAAGATCAAGAGCTTCCAATTTCGACAGAGTCGCAAGTGAAGATGGGATTTGACCAGAAAGATTATTGTAACTGAGGTCTAAAATGCTTTGCAGATTTTGGAGTTTTCCAAGCTCAGTTGGCATCTCATCATTAAAGCTATTTCTGGATAGCTGGAGCTCGTAAAGCTTACTTAACTTGCCTATTTCCGAAGGGATTGGTCCAGAGAAATTATTATGTTCAAGTCTGAGGACATTAAGGGATGCAAGATCACCAATATCAGATGGGATACTTCCATTAAGAGAATTGTCATTTAGGGAAAGAACTAGCAATTTGGAACACTTGAATAGCTCAAGTGGAAGAGGCCCATAAAATTGATTGGAGGAGAGTTTAAGCTCTCCCAGCTGAGGCAAACTTCCCAACCATGATGGTACTGGTCCAGATAGAAGATTATTATTCAAATCAATATGGGTCAGTTTCTTGCACAAAGAAAGCTCAGCTGGTACTGGTCCAGTGAGTGAATTTCCAGAGAGGTCTAACAATGAAAATTCATGGATTTTCCCCAATGTCCTTGGTATTTCCCCAGTAAAATGATTGTTACCTAACCTTAGCCTCTCAAGTGATGGTGAATTTCCCAGCTGGGGAGGAATTTCACTGTCAAATGCATTGTTTGTGACATCAAAAGAAAGAAAAGAACGAGAGCTACACAATGCAGCTATACTACCGTTCAATCTGTTTTTTGATAGATTCACTCTGGTCAGGTTTGCTACGTTTATCAGTTGGTGAGGGATATTACCTTCCAGGGAATTGTTGTAAAGCATGAGTTGTTCCAAGGCTGTGAGGAATCCAAAAGTTGCAGGAATTCCACCAGAGAGTTGATTATCTGCCAAATCCAAGGTAGTTAGTTTATGGCAATTGCCCAGAGTTGCTGGAATTTCACCCACAAGCTCATTCTGCCTGAGATGAAGGAAGTTCAACTCTTTCAACCTTCCAACAGTAATGGGAATTTCCCCACTGAAATGGTTTCCAAAAAAATCAATCATTTGCAAGCTCGAACAGTTGCCAATCTCAATAGGGATCTCCCCAGATAATTGATTATCATAAAGATATAGTATTTGCAGGTTGCCAAGCATCCCAATCTCTCTTGGCAGAGTACCCTGTAAATTGTTGTGAAATAATGCCAATAGCTCCAAATTACGGAGGTTCCCTATGAAGGGAGAGATTGAACCAACCAAGCTGTTATTGTTGAGGCGGACATCAGTTAAGCCCAGCAATCCATATAGCTTGAGAGGTATAGATCCATTAAGTGAATTGTTTGACAAATCAAGCTGTGTCAGTGATTGGCATTGAATTAATTCAGCTGGAATCTCACCATAAAGTCCACTCTCTGATAGAAACAAGTGCTCCAAACTTGTTGCATTCGAACAAATGGTTCTGGGTATGACCCCAGAGAGAGGATTCCCAGACAGAACCATATATTGTAGCTGACCCATGTTGCCCAATTCTTCTGCAATTCCTCCACTGAGCTTGTTCATTGACAAGTCGAGATTTTGAAGATTACCCAGTTGAGCTAGAGACGGAGGAATTGGTCCTTTAAGTTGGTTCCCCATGAAATTCAGATAAACGAGCTCACTGAGCTTGCCAAGTTGACTCGGTATCTCCCCTGAGATGCTGTTGTTGGCAAGGTTGAGAAGCTGGAGATTCTGAAGCTGACCCAGCTCACTCGGGATTGAGCCATTGAGTCTGTTGTTAGCAGCGGTGAAAATAGTGAGGCTTGAACAGTTTCCCAACTGGGCCGGAATCGGACCCATGAGCTCATTTTCTTGTAAAATAAGGTTCTCCATTTGGCTGAGTTTCCCGAGTTGTGATGGAATCGGACCGGTGAGACTGCAGGATGCCAAACCAAGGTTGACCAGATTAACCAAATTCCCAAGTGACGCAGGAATGGTTCCAGTGAGTTCATTGTCACCGATTCGAAAGACTCGGAGACTCGTGAGCGAGCCTAACTCAGTGGGGATATGACCAGTAAGTTGGTTAGAGAAGAGAAGCAGAGATTCCAAAGAAGTGAGGTTAGAGAGATTAGGTGGAATGGGACCCGAGAGGGCGTTAGAAGAGAGATCAAGGTGGAGCAGGTGCTCCAAACGACCGAGTGAAGGTGATATTGACCCAGTGAGTGACGAGTCAGAAAGGTTGAGTCCCACCACTTGAACAGAGTTGGAGTTCAACTCACATATCACCCCTCGCCAACTACAATAATCTGAGTTACTCTCTGACCATTCAGCCAAAACATTATGTGGGTCTTGCACAAACGACTCCTTCACCTCCAAAAGCACCCTCAAAGTTGAATCACTATCTAACTCGCCGTGGCAAATCACTAACAACTCAGAACAGAAGCACAAAACAAGCACAGCTGCAATCGTTAAGATTATCCTCACTGTTGCTGCCATTTGCACAAAAGTGAGAATTTTTTGGTTGCAAAATGGAGCTATCGTATTAGTATCATTTAAAGGTTATCACTTGAAGCAAGCTAGTTAATGAAGACGACAAGGATGAAATTAAGATGGTGGTGGTGATAGTGGTAGAGGATGGCGGTGGTGAGAGAGAGGACAGAGGTGGTTGTTGTTGGTTAGTGAGAAGACGCATGGTGTTATTAGCAGAGAGAAAGGAAGCATGTGAGGGATTTGCATTTGCATGGGGAGCTGCTGCTGCTTTTATTGTTTTTGCTGAAGTGTGTTATGTGTAAGCAGATTGATGGGTGCATGGGATGGCATGGCATGCGTAAGAGATGAGATAATGAAATGAGTTGGTATCTGCTGGCTGGCTAATAGTGATAGCTATCACTATTACTACTTTACTAGGAATTCTCAAAATGAGAACGCAACTGTGCTAGTCAAGCACACAACAATCTCCATTAATGAGCACACAAACCCAATTTCACTGTGCCATTCAGAGACAGAGAGAGCCTTAAATGAAGAGAAAGAGATTGAGAAGTTCAAAATGAAAGGAAAGAACATGGGAAATATAAGAAAAGATGTAATAATAATAAATGAGAAAGTATACAAGAGAGGTCAAAGGAAGAAGAGAATGAAGTCATCAAGATGGGATTAGAGGAGAAGAGACTACAGTGGTTGGGTGACCGACTGAGGATTTGCTTGAATTAGTGTGGTAGCTGAACATGAATGACACTCTAATAAGAAAGTGAGCGGTTCAATTCCTGTTTTTGAGTTCAGGTTAGGAATTGTACTTTGATTCCCCAGCTAGCTTTACAAAGTCAATGGAGTCCCCACAAAGTATTCTCATTCTCACGCAAGCAAACCACACCAAACTAACTCTTCAATTTCAATTCATCCCCATCTTACTCTGTTTCTTTTTAAAAACATAACCCTTCCAGTTCCAGCCAACACAAAAAAACAGAGCATAATGTATAGTTTAGGAGAAAGGAACAAGATTAATCAAATCAAATTCTTGTGTCAATGTTATTGCTTTGAGCTACCAAACCATCATGTCCTTATGTAGCCTTTTGTGTTTTCTGATTGGTTTTCATGTAACCCTGTTGCCTACTCTACAGTCTACTCCAAATTAATTTTATTGTTAGACCTTTTCTTTTTCTGCTTTGCCTCCTCAATAATGTCAATCTTGTCTTAATTAATTAACCAAAAAGTTTTCATCATTCTTCACTCATTTGATATTTTGTTGTTTATGTCCATGCAAAATCCAAAGCTACCTCACCAATTTTAATTTGGATGGATAAGTCAATCATTTATTTCTTAATGTTATATCGCTTGGAATGTTTCTGTTTATTTCAAACATTATGTCACTTGAGTGTATTATACTTTTGAGCAGGCAATGCAATACGTAACTAAGCAAGTAGGGGGTTCAATTATGCAGTGGGTTAAGTCGGATGAATATATATATATATATATATATATATATATATATAGTACAAAATTAATTTCAACAAAATGACAAAGAAAAACTAATTTCTTGTGATAACTATATATAGAAGAATAGGGCTGGATTTAGCTCGATTTGTATCAAATTATAACAAACTTGAACTGAGCCAAGCTTATTTTCGAGTTATTAATGTATATGTATAGGCTCTTAAGCTTAAATATCAGTGCATCCAATCCTTTATAATTGAGCTTCAAATCAAGTCAAATATGAGCTTTTATGGAACCAAACTTCGAATATAAAATATTCTTAAATGCTCTCTAAACAACTTAAGATTTTATGATTTAATTATGAAATTATTCTTAAACATTTTTCTTATAGGATAAACTTTAATTCTTAACATGATTTTGTTTTGGTTAATTTGATTATAATATTAAATTCGAACACAAAATTTATAAGTCCTGAGAACAATTACAGTATTAATTGACTACAAGTCGTTTTGTTAGTTCTTAACATAATGAAATTGCTAAAAATTTTGGAATACAAATCAGAATTTGAGCTCAAAAGGGGGCTAAATTTTTTCGAAAGAATGCAGAATGAATCTTTAAATACAAGTCATAAGTGCAGCACAAAGAGTGCATGTAGACAAGAAGTATATATGGAACATTGGAACATATATATTAAAACATGAGTGAAGCCCATAATACATCTCTTGCTGGTACATGCATTGAAATCTAATATGATCAATAGCCCAGAGGAGTGATTATTCTATTGNTGAGCTCAAAAGGGGGCTAAATTTTTTCGAAAGAATGCAGAATGAATCTTTAAATACAAGCCATAAGTGCAGCACAAAGAGTGCATGTAGACAAGAAGTATATATGGAACATTGGAACATATATATTAAAACATGAGTGAAGCCCATAATACATCTCTTGCTGGTACATGCATTGAAATCTAATATGATCAATAGCCCAGAGGAGTGATTATTCTATTGAACGCCATCAAGTCTTAACTGTAAGTAGATGCATTGTGTCGTTTTACTAAAAAGTCTACCAAACTGAATTAAAATGATTAAAGCATATTCTCATGGTATGAGAAGAAATCAGTCCAGAATCGAAGGCCTATAATACAACAAAATAGAGCCTTTTTCAAAACTTATCCTATGCTTAATAGGCCTGTCAAATAATCTATGTATATATATAGATATGACCCCTACACTCACTGCTTAATCCCCACAACTATAAGGCTTATCTACAGCTGAAGGATTCTACTTTTTTCATATTAATTCTCTTACACCTATAAAACGCATAACTTCGCATTCGCATTATGGGTATTGGATCATGTGAACCTATATTTTTAAAGTTCGATCCTCCCCCCATATCATATGCTATAATTTTTAAGGTGTGTGTGCGTGTGTTTTTTTTAATGCAAAAAAGTGGGAAAGCGAAAATTGGGAAGGTAAAAGTTGGTATACAGATGAATTTAGTACAAAAAAAATTAGAGACATAAGATACTAAGATTGAGTTAATTTAAAAAAATATCTTAACCTTTGTAGATTTTATGTTTAAAATCATAGCTATACTAAGTGTGAAGAAGTGAAAATTAATTCATTCTCATAATCACTCCCATTTCTAGATTTTCCTTTCCCTATAAAACACAACCATATCTTATTTGTCACTTAGTTATCATATATATTTAATTTCGAAAAGTTTCCTTAATCTTTCTTGATTGATGCTCTCCCGTGAGAGACAATTAGATTTAAGAGAGATTATATTCCCTAGTTCTATATATTGTGAATCTGTTTCATTATTTGCCAATAAGAAACTGTTATCTGCTACGTAAATGTTAATAAGATTAGGTTAGGAAGGGGAGATATGATAATGTACAAAGCATTGGAGGTGTATTACATATTTGACAAGTGGCAATTTTGTTGGATAGGTACTGATCCCACAACTCACAAGTATGTTTGACTAATTATGATACATTAAAACAAAACAAATATGAATTATCTGTGGATGCTCTGTCCAAGAGAATATGACAAATTAATATTAAATCACTGTACTTGAAACACTTTGACCCTTCATAATACCCAAGAATTTTGGTTCAAATGGCTTTGGGCACCTACTCCTTTACAGAGCTATCCCAAGTTCAAAACTCTAAATGCTCTTTCCTCCTCCAACTGATCTCAACCCATTCATGTTACACCTAAAATAGAAACATAACCATATTCTAATAGATATATACCTAATGGTTGGTTTGGAAAATAAACGGAGAGAACAAATACATGAAAACATGCATGCTATGCTATATATGATGTATTAATTAATATATTATCTCAAAATTAATATAATTATATAATGATTATTTTTCTGATAATTCTCACCACTCCTAAACAATGGCTAAAGCAAACTGAGCCCTTGGCATCAGACTTATTTGCTAAGTAGAAACTGAACTACTTCAAGTTAAACCTAAACTCTTCACGGATAAATGAATCTAATTGGTGAAATGAAATACCTTGAGAAGCGAAGCATTAGAATTTAAGCTCCTCTTAATAAACAAGAGAATTGGCAAGTTGCAGTATCCCTATATATATAGAGCAAAATCAGACCTAAATGGCAAGCTGGTCACAGGCACTAATAGAGCCTTTGTGGTTGTGGGGACCTAAACTTAACCTAAACCTGCTCTTTGAATGGGTGATGGTGTTTATATATTATATATTACCGACGATACATTTCAGTTCATATTCATAGAAGAGGCCCAAGGTGATAGGTAGCCTTTTTGTGCTTGTGTCGTGTGTGTGTGAGAATTGAGATGGACCCGCTTCGTTTCTAAAATGGTAAGGCCCGTCACACTTCACTGGCCTTAGATTCGTCTCACAATTCTTCTATTTATTTATTAGCCTTAAAAAAATGTTCCTAAACACTTGGTCAACTGAAATGAGAGAAATATGTGTGAAGAAATAAACCCTTTGAATTTGTTCTATTATTAGTGTTAGTGTACTTGAAGGAGAATTTGCGCAGATTATAATTATTTTGACGTTAATTAAAAAGAAATTTGGAGATCATGCAAGTCAATACCTATTTCTTAATGAACAAATTGAAGATAACATTACATTATAAATCTGAACCTGTTGCTACATGCAAGCATGTCATGTTTGTTATAATGGGTGCGTCCCACGTTGTTCCTATCTAACAATAAAATTAATCAAAAGTCTAAATCCCCTCTACCCTATAAAAGCTCCCCGGCAGCTCTTTTGCCATATATCATAGAATACAAAATCCTCATATATATCTTTTCTAATCATACACAGTGTCTGAGTCCTCCTCTAAACTCTGAAATCAACATGTCCTACTCTCGTTTATTCCTCTTACTCCTTCTTTTGCCTCTTTACACTATTTCAGCCTCACCCCATCCTGCAGGTCACTATGGCAATGAAAATAATGATGATGATGATGAGCCATTTACTTCTTCTCCTGGTGATACTATATTTGATCTCAAAGTCCCAACATTACAGGACAACTCCTTCGATAATCTCCTTTCCTTCGGTTACTACCACAAGAGCTGCCCACAATTCGAATCCATCTTACACAACAAAGTCGTAGAATGGATTAAAAAAGATTTCACTTTGGCTGCCAGTCTCCTCAGGTTGCACTTCCATGATTGTTCTGTTAGGGTAAGCTACATACTAAACCTTTTTTTTTTTTTTTTTNNTTTTTTTTTTTTTTTTTCTGGTTATATGAAGAAGAGAGAAATGCTTATTGAACATCAATACTCACACTATGTCACGCAAGTTGAGTTGGTAAAAGCTGAGCTACACATAGAAAAATTTAAATGGACCTAAGTAAGTTTAAATTGTACCATGTGAGTTATTATAAGCTTAACTAGTGTGTAGATAGTATTACTCTTTTAAGAATTCATTGCTATCATTAGAATCTAAGACCTCTACCCAAATCCTCGCTAAGACTATGTGGCAATTGTCAAAACCAACTAATTTCCCAAGAAGTTCAAAGTTTTTAAAATGTTAAGAGAATGCTTAGAAGTGGTTTTAATTTGAAAAATGTTGCAAATGGGCTATATATATATATATATATATATATATAATACTTATACATGATAAATGTAATATCTGCATTAATTTGTAGGGATGTGATGCCTCCATTCTTTTGAACCATGAGAGTAGTGAGAGGACAGCTCAGGCAAGCAAGACATTGAGAGGGTTCGAAGTGATCGACGATATCAAAGTGGAGTTGGAGAAGCAATGCCCCAAGACTGTGTCTTGTGCTGACATTCTGATTGCTGCTACTAGGGATGCCACTGTTGAGTTGGGTGGTCCTTATTGGCCAGTCCCCTATGGCAGAAAGGATGGGCGTGTCTCCATTGCCAAGGAGGCTGAAATGGTGCCAATGGGTCACGAAAACATAACTTCCTTGGTTGAGTTTGTCCAATCCAAGGGAATGAATGTGCTTGACTTGGTTGTTCTCTCAGGTAAAGTACTCCAAAATGAAGCATTAATTGGTTACTTTCGTGCACTAGTTTTTTACTATACGCTAATGATTGATTAATATTAATGATGTTCAGGGGCTCACACTATTGGAAGGACATCATGTGGTTCAGTTCAACATAGGCTCTACAATTACAAAGGGACTGGCAAACCTGACCCAACCATTGATCCCAAGTACCTCAATTTCTTGCAAAGAAAGTGTAGATGGGCATCAGAGTATGTGGATCTAGATGCTACAACACCAAAGACCTTTGATTCTGTGTACTACATAAACATTAAGAAGAAAATGGGATTGCTATCCACAGATCAGTTGTTATATTCAGATCCAAGGACCTCTCCCCTTGTTTCTGCATTAGTCGGCACACCCTCGATTTTCAAGCGCCAGTTTGCGGTGTCCATGGCCAAGCTTGGTATTGTTGAAGTCCTCACAGGCCAGGATGAGGGAGAAATCCGAACCAACTGCAATTTTGTAAACGCTTATTGATTTTCCCATGACTGATTGATTCTGAGTTGCTTTCAAATCTTTCATTTGTACTTGGATCTTGTTTTGCTACTTTCTCTTTCATGCATAACAGTATATTCTTGAAATCGTAATATTCAATTGGGAAGTTTTTTCACCTTAACTTATTTCCTTTCCTCTACTCGTGGAAAAGTAACCCATGTGCACCACGATAGATAAAACAAGATGTAGACAAATAAATGGGTACACAAGGATTAACGTGGTTTGAAAAATCACATGTCTATGTCCATGGAAATGATACCACTCTCCTTTGAGAGAAAATAATCGGTTCAAAGAAACTTTATACACCCTCTAATCTCTATCATAAAACACAAATAATCCACATCGACAATCACTATCCTTGTGTCTTGGGCATTTGTATTTACATATACATCTTGGCATAAGAATAATATGGTTCAGGCCTCTTAATTTTTGTTTCAATTATAAGACGTTACCTCTGCTTGAATAGCAACTAATTAATCTTCAACCTCCGCCAACATAGACAAATCTCTCTCTCTCCCTATTTTTTGCGTGTTTGTGCATTTTCCATAAATCCAAGATTTCTTTGACTCTAGTGTGCGTCTCATTTGCTGTGCGGGCTCTCTTTGGTTCTCTTCATAGGGAGCTATGGGTTGCTTCCTACCGCGCCCTCACTCTCTTTATCAAGCAAACCTCTCTTTCTCTCTCTCTATCAACACACACTTCCAGTTTTTTTTTTTTTTTTTTTTTTTTTTTTTTTTAAAAGAAAAAAGGGGAAAAGTCATTTATGTAGTTTTCACATTCTTGTATTTTCACCGCCATGACGACAGAGCACAAATAAAGCTATCTATCTAACACCCAATACTTCCTTAAAGGAGAAGTCCATCGACCAATCTTCGCTTTCCTCTTTTCATATTTCACTACACACTTTCTCTCTGTCTCTCTCTCTTAGTTGAATTTCCTTTTCATTATAATAAACCCTACAAGGTATCTTCCTCAGAACGCTTACTTCTTTTTGCCANGACAGAGCACAAATAAAGCTATCTGTCTAACACCCAATACTTCCTTAAAGGAGAAGTCCATCGACCAATCTTCGCTTTCCTCTTTTCATATTTCACTACACACTTTCTCTCTGTCTCTCTCTCTTAGTTGAATTTCCTTTTCATTATAATAAACCCTACAAGGTATCTTCCTCAGAACGCTTACTTCTTTTTGCCACCTTGAGCTCTAAACAATTTTCACATAACCAACACTTTGTCTTCTTTTGCTGATTACCTAATAAACTAGCTAGCCTTCTTGAATGGTCTTTATATGGTACTTTGATTTTGCATGGCTGGTGATGCAGTATTTCCCTCTATCACTTGCATGACCCTCTTCTTCTCTTTCCTCTTAGTTTTTCATTTTACTATGGCTGTGCCTGTCAAACAACATAATCTCTCGCCTGATTCAACTGATTCTGCTAAAGATGGTGTTAAGAAGAAAAACACCATGGAAATTGCTTCTACAAGAGAAGATCTGGCACGCAAAGAAACCACCAATGCTATGCATGTTCCTCAACTGGGTCCAGGAAGAGGGCGATCTCGAGCTCCAAGCTCACCAATGCCATGGCAAAAGAAGATCTTCAATGCTAGCGAACATGAAGTGCCAAGTGGTCCAAACCCCATTTCAAACAGGTAATTAGAAGTATAGAAGAAAACCCAGAAAGAAGAAAAAAAAAATATATATCCACTTGTGAGGTTTATGGTTTTGTTTCTTTTTCTTTTCCTGGTTTGTGGGTATTTTCTAAGAATTAATGTGGGGTTTTAGGGCTTCAAAATAGTTTGATATATCAGTACAGTCTATTCATATTATTGCTCTGAAACAATGGCCACGTACCAATCATTTAAACATGAGGATATGTGTATATGAGATTCTAGTAATCATTATGTTCATAGGTTTGCTTCTTTTTATGATGGGCAGTCTAGTCATCATTTTTTCGTTATCCTTTGCCCTATTCTCTTCTCTATTATATATATATGGTTGCCATATCTTTCTCTGTAATCTTATGGGTTATTACTAATTTAAGGACAAATTTCCAATTACGTGAACGATTAAGGGAAGCAGAAATTTAGCGTCAATATTAATCAATCGAGTTTTTTTTTTTTTAATCACTTTCACCCATTTGTTGCTTTATATATATAATTTTTCTTTTCTGATGGACAAAGAGGAACACCAATTAATAGGGATGGTATCTAAATGTATCTTTTACATAATACACAACGTTTGATTGATTTTTCTTTAACTTGACTGAGGTTGACTTATGTTGGTTTACATGTATATATAAAAATCAATTCACTCTTTAAAATAACTTATTTTCTAATAGATAACACATTCTTTTAGTTTTCAATAGAGAATACTATAAATTGAGTACCGATTACTCTATTATGCAGGTCACAAGTTCAAGTTTTATAAAAATGAGTGTAAGGTGAGAATAAAAAAAAGGAAATGTGTTATCCTGATTTTCCTAAATTGAATAAAAGTTGTTAAAAAGCAAAATAAAATGAGGAAGGTTATTTGAAAGAAGAAAGAAGGCACTTGCGAATTGGATAGTGGATTAAAAACGAGGAGGGACATGATGATTCAAACTTGGGATGTGGGTTTGAGGGGCTTTTGTTTAAGACGAGGAGAGTGGTGAGTGCATAGAAATTGAATTGTGAATTGTGATACGGGAAATCAAAGGGAAAAAGAAAAACGTCCCTCCCTCAATTCCCCAACCCAAAACCAAACCCTCCCTTGTTTTGCGTGAAAAAGTTATACGGACTTGGCATCCAAAGTATAGTGTTTGAAGGGTCAATATCCTTCACTCTCAATTCCCAAAAATATCCTTACACCTTTTTTTGGAGTACTATGGTACCCTTTTGTTTTTCTCCTTTAAAACAGAAGCAAACTATTACACTGACACCATTCACAAGGGTTCTCCACCCTTCTTATATGCTTTGAATTCTCCACTGTGTCTTTCCTCTTGTTGGGTAGTGCCCTCTCTTGTTTGTTTATCATATGAAACTGCCAAACTCATTTGTACTAATTGGGTCATATCTCTTTCATTTTGTTTTTTCTCACAGATTTGTGTTGGATTTTAAGTTTGGAAGCTCTTGCTAGCCGCCGCTTTGATCATGATTTCAAATTTTGGGATAAACCTACCTAGATTCCAAATTCCCCCATTGAAACTTACTATTGGATATCCACTGTTGATTAAGTATATGATCTACCCAATGCAAAACTATCATTTTATACTTCTGTTTTGGAATGAAATACCTTCATATCTATTTCTTTGCTAAAAAAAATGGTACATAACATGACTCGCTTTTAAGGATGACATTATATGTCCAATTTTTAATGTTAATTATAATGGCTAGCTAGATGCTATGTCATATATTCTCACATCCCATCCAATCAAAGCCTTTAACCCAAAATGTGATATTGTTCTCTTTATTGGTATTTAGCATGATTTTGCCTTCACTTTGGGTTCTAAGGGGGTCTTATCTTTTTAAATAGTTACTTTTGTAACAAATACTCAACTGCTGTCACTGTAAGACTATGGCTCCTAGAGAATGTTTGTCAAACAAAAAGATATCAAAAGACTTGCTTGTCTGCTTTGACAAAAGTAATCAAAGTGCTTTGACAGCTTTTCTTTACTCAAAGTTAACTGCTTGCCCGCACTGTTTTCTTTATTTTGTTTCCTTCTTTCTTCTTTCTTTTTCCCTATGATATTTCTTGTTTTTGGTTTTCAGTTTCTTTCTCATTTTTGACTTTCATGTCTTTTGGGGGAGAGGGGGGAATTTTAGATGTGGGTCTTACAATGAGTTTGGCTACTTAATCAAGGAAATGCTGTAACAACATGGCAGACATGCCTAGTCTAAGTTGTCGAAAAAAGTTCTAGGGTCCAATAAATTTTCAATGAAGTCAATTAACTTGAGATGCTACCAAATATGTAAGATGCAAGTGCAAAGTAAAAAACTGTGGAAATATCATAACCCTAATGCCTTCTGTTTCATATGTGCCATTTCCTTGCCAACAAAGGAAGAGGGATAAAGGGAAATTGGAGCTTTAAGAATCATAGCTGGTAATATTTAAGTTACTGAAAGTACATTATTTACAACTAACTATGCCCAACTACCATCTAAAAACCCTGCCAACAGACTTTGGTAAATTGCACAATTTCCATAATCTGATTTGTCACCTCAGCCATGCACTAGTACCAAAATATTTATCTTCCCCACAGAAAATATTTCTGGTAAATTGCACCATCGCCAAAAAGCTAATTGATCACCCCATGCTATGGCTAGGACGAATCCAAAAGGCCTGAATTGTCATCACCATACTTCATGCACTGCAATCACCCAGCATCAGCAGATTGCCACGGCATCAAAAGTTTAGTATGGATAGAGTCTTCTGCTCTGTGAACTTCAACAGCATGTTTGTCCTCAGCACACGTGCTTTCCGACAGCTTTCAAGGAGAATACCCAGACTTTTAGTCATGAGTTCAAGATAAGCCAACCGCAGCTGCAAGTACTTTGCTGCAAGATCATTCTTACTCATAGCCAGTGCATGTAAAATAGTCCTTCTTGTGATCCAAGCCATGCACCCAGACTATTATTATGCTTGTATTCATCTTCCGTATCTGCTGTAAGGCCCATACAGTCAAACAGTATAAATATAAAATGGCAGCCAATAAAACCATGCACAAAAGTACTTTTCAACAAAAAGATAGAGCGAAAATATTATATATTTGAAGGAGAAAGGCCAAGAGCATATCATTGTAATTACTTTTATATCTCTGATAGCACACAGTAGAGAGAACTGAATCAGAGAGCTTATCCTCGAAAAGCAGTTCACTAGACTTAATACTCCATAGCCGTAGTTTGCAATCCTCTCCACCTAAGACGACCATGTTAGAATTTTCAAACATATAGGATGCTAAATATATGGAATCAATGAAATAGCATCCACCTGCCATAACAAATCTCTCAGTAGGATCAACCCCAAGCTGTATACGAGTATGGGAATTGACATGCCCTTCATAAGATTGAATGGCACCTCTCTGGAGTAGGCGATGATCATATAGCTTTATCTGAAATAAAACAAAAGGTCAAATAGTCACCTAACTGGTTCCTTATCCACCTATCACATGCAAACCACTCTTGTCTAACATATCATCAGTAAACCTTGAATTCACGTAGTTTCCTCAATCCTAAAGTTCCTGAAACCCTAACTCAAGAATGTTAAAACCTTAATGTCCTGTTGTTGCCCAACTACATGTTCCTCCTACTTTGCTAGATTGTGATTTGTGATCAACTTGTGCCACTTCTGTTAAAAATGATACAGAATACGAACCATACTTTCCTTCCAGTCTAGTAAAGCCCAAAAATTGGGAGGTTAACAGAAAACAATCAAGCTATATTCAAGCTGTTATGCTACCAAAGATTTATACACAGATTTCTTGATAAGGTTGCATTGTTCTTCTCCAACATACTCTTAATTCATAAGGGAAAATATAAATCCTATTCTGTTTAACATGAGTATAGTGATAGACATCTATGAAGGCAATAAGCTAGAAAAACAAACGAAGTACAGAAAGAAATGATAGAACGTCACTCAAATGAATTAGAGAAAAAAAAAAAAATAGAAAATGAAAAAGGCTTCCTCAGCAAGTTCCAATACTCAAGACCAACAGCTAAAATATAAGATGACCTGAATTAAAATAATGAAAACCTATGTAATTTAAGCCAATAATGGAAGTGATTAATAATGTAATACTGCTGCATATAATAGCATTCTATGCCATGTAAGAACAGACTTATATGATAAATTTTAAAAACAGTCTCCCTAAAGAATCAACTAACCGATCCATCCATGGAGCTAGCCAAGAAGTACTGATCATCATACTGAAGTGACACCATACTAGTTTCAAACCCACAAAAGAAGTGACAGAAAACAGTAAGTAAAAATTGATAAATTTCAAATCAAGAATTACATATGTGTAAGTCAAAAAGACAATTGACACAGAAAAAGTTAACTAACCAGGATATAGATGAAGGCATTCTAATGGTATGAGAAGGACATATGTCTCCAGTGAGCTGCAAAAAAGTGAGGTGTGTGAGATTATCAACAACAGTTACAGCTAATAGAGTGCAAGAATGTTCACTTGGTGACAATCATTAGTCATTGAAGATTTCAGTGCAAGAATGTTTACCAAGTCTTCATTTGGTAATTTGTAAGTTTTGCTACTATATATTGTCTGATTGTACCTAATTTTGGATTACTTTAGTCTTTTTCTGTTGTAGGGGGGACATTGCAGAAAATGCAAATAGATAAGGGAATAACACACTTAGATTAAAAGTTTAAGGGGAAATTTGCAATTGGAGTAATATAGATGGCTAAGCACACTTTTTCCAAACACCGGGTTCAAATCTGAAAAGCTGGTCTAAGGCTATATCCATATAACCAGAGTTCATTCCTAAACTGTTGACAGAAAATATGACAGCAAGAAATATATGGCTCATATTATGAGTCACTAGTCCAGTGATAAGCATGATTTCCTTATTATATTAGCAAAAAGACTTTAATTCTCAGAACTTTATAGACTGTAATCAAGTCTACAGCCCAGAAAGTCACCTCCAAGTGTTTTGATAATCGTAGCTTCATTTAACATGTACAAAAGCTTCAGTTTTTTCTACATATATGCTTTTGAACATTTTTTTCCTTGATTTTCATTTCAAGGTTTACATTGTTTTATGCATATTTACTTCTGTTTCTATTTTTAATATTTCATTATGCTATAATTAATTGTTTTCTTGAAACCCCATCTTTCTCTCTATAATTCTTTATTAAGAAAATCAATTATAATACCTTGAACCATTCTTTATTAGAACTTCGAACTGTTTTATCTGGAGGATAAGGTATCCTGTGTGTAACAAGTCTACTGGAAAACCTTTCCCTTTTCTCACGAAAATCTACTGTGATGATTGCCCCATTTCTGAGTCCACATAAAATTACGTTTCCCTGCAACAAGAGATATATCAATATTCAACATATTTTAAGAAATACAGGCTCATGATATGGACAAAAGTAAATGGTGCAATTTTAATGACAATCAATTGAAAACTTTAAGATGCCATTAGCCAAGAAAAATTGGCATGTTCAAAATTTTAATAGTATCATTTAGCAAACTAGTATACAATATCGTTCAAGACCTGCTGTCCTAGAACTCCATCAACAATGCAGGCTAACTTAAACCTTCTAAACATCTACTTCACTGATCCTAAAATCAATATTCACACCCTACACAACAGATTCAACTTAAATTTGATACCCTAGTAGCAAAATGAAATCCAAAAGTCCAGCATATGGCAATTGTAGGTCAATTTTCTAAATTTTTTGTACATAAATAATTTGTCTACTTATCTTCTTGGATACTCATACTTTATTTTTGTCCCTATTCTAAAACAGAAAGTATTTGCATTCTGCATTGAACAATTTCATGCTAGGTGATTCTCCCTAATCTAACCTTCAAATGAAGCAACTACTACTTCTAGTATCTTCTTGTGTACCTGTTAGCATAAATACACCTCACTATTCATGTCTACTTTAGGCTCATATTTGGACCACGTCTTCTCTTAACAGCCAAGTGCTCCACAGCTTGAAGCTCAGTAAAGAGTACATCGGACAAGATAACAAGTAATATTGACCCAAGACACCAAAGGTGCTGACTCTTTCCCCTATATGATAACTGAAATATGAATTCTCCTCTAACTACTACTATATTGACAATCTATATTAATATCATTCACATTTAACCTGAAGTCCCTAAATTTTTCCAAAGCTTCTCTCCTCATTACCAACTTAGAGTTTGAGTCTGAAAATCACAAACCAAGAGACCTCATCTCTTTTGCATGTTCTTTATGACTGGAAATTCTCCCGTGGCTTGTCATCCTTTATGTAAATAGAGTATTTAATTGCTACAAATAGTTTCCTTTCTTTTCTAAGTTTGAACATCCAGCAAATTATTTTTCTAGAAATCTTCTCCTTCGTTTCTAATGTATTTAATTAGAATAGTATAAATGATTTTTTTACATGAATAGCACAAATGCCAGCCAAGTGCATGCTATAATGATTTCAGTTTAGTTCACATGCTAAGTCAACTTGATGGAACATTTTCATGAAGACGCAATTAAGATGTAACCACTTCTTCATCTAATTGTATATTTGATAAAAGCAATAGAGGTTACTTACAGAATTAACAAATTGTTGTGCCAAAACATCACTTTTGCAGCGCAAAAACCATGATGTCCTCCCAGTTTCCAAATCCACTGAAGCGGATCCAAGATTTGTACCTACAAAAATTGAAGAAACGCAAGATGAATATCTTCAGAAGATTTGAAATCGAATTTAAAAAAAAAAAGCATCTTGTGAAATATAAGAGTTCATGCAGCTATTTCTTATGGTAAATAAGGTACAAATTGCTTTCTAAGATACCAAGTAAAACCCTAAGGAAGTAAATCATTTATGACAGCCCAAATTTAATCATCTAAACTTCATAAAAAGTAGTAGCAAAGGCAGAACAAAAAATGAAAGGAAACAGCTTATTTGCAACCATATTGATAAATGTTACAATAGGTCTTTCACTTTAGCCAAGTCTTACACGCTGCAATTCAGATAGCAAAGAGCTTTACTAACTAAACATCAATATTCTATAAGAATGGGGTGACATATGCCAAATTATTCTGCATCTGCATTTTAGATTAAACCAACATTGTATCTTAAAGATCCCAAATTCATGCTTAAGAATTAGGAAAAGGTGGCCATGCCGATGCTGGTGTAAAATTAGTTGACTCATATAGCCTATGCAATAGGCAATGATCAGGACTCCACTGGATTGAGATATCAATACACGGGCATGCAAATGAAAGAACATACAAGGAGAAATAAATTTGTATGTGCATGCACATGTATGTGTCAGTGAGTAACAAAGAAGGTGGGAAGGGAAAGAGGAATATAGAACTTGCCAATTACAGCTCGATGTCTATTATAATCACATTCTGCAGTCCAAAGGGTACAATTGAAGGAAGCAACTGGACTTATTCTGCTCCATATGTTTAGTATACCTGGACCAAGATCTAATGGTTCGGAAAGATTGATAGTATAAATAGACCCACCTGATGTCTCTGATCCCAAAGTAGTAAATCTGTTTCCTCGTCAAGGTCTCCCACATCACCACCAATTATATTATAAATAAATTGTACAGGATGGACCAATATTTATACAGAACAATATACAGCAACCTTAACAATGAACTCTACAATACAAAATGTACAAGCCACAAAAAGAAGAGCAAAATATATAGTTACACATAGTGCTGCTAGAGCAATAAGACAAAACATCAATAAAAAACTATGAAAGGATACAGTACATGTCTGACATTAGGACCATCATCAACAGCAGAAGTGTGCTCCGGACACAATCTGATACAAGATATACCTGAGAAAATATGCGGCAAAGATCCAGGAGCTCTAAAAATTGGCCCAGCCACTTCATTATACTCTTCTGTTTGTCCTTTAGCATAATGCCTCACACAATCAGGCATGCATTTTACCCCACTATCAAAATATTGGCCAGTTTTTCCAACTTCACAAAAACTGCAAACACCATAGAAAATATATTGCTTTCCTTTGGGTTTTAAATCATTTTGAAAATTACAAAAGAAAAAAGAATTCCTTGCATGTGTCCTACAATCTATACAGATAAAAATACTTGTATAGCTTTAAGCCAAACAAACATTTAACTACCTACCACACAGATATCCAAACACTACATCTCCTTACTTACCATGCTTCCCACAAATGCTCTATTAATCAAAGTGCTTTTTGTAAAAGCAACTTTTCTTGCAGAAAGACTAAATGGGTCCCAAATATGAGTTACCGTTACCCATCTAGTAATAGAATTTTAACTTATCGGATCCACTGAATGCTTTCTTCTCAAGAGAGGGTAACATAAAATGCAAACCACAATGTAATATCAATCGCATTCAACAGAATAATATCCTTCCAGAATATCAAAATCCCACCAGAGTATTATTGATCGTAGTTTCTCAATATACTTCAGTTTTCTTTTAGATATCTTTTGTCAAGACCAATAAAACAATTTCAGAATTATAAAATCCAATAGTAGTTCAGTAAAACCACAACTCAATGATTAGAGATTCTTTCTTAGTCCCACAAATTTGTTAGAGGATGCAAGCACAAAGAAGACATAAGTTACCTCAATGGGCCACTTATACTGCCTGTCAACAGAACATCTGCTTCACTTTGACCCGCTGATGTCTGTACATCGATGCGTATCTGTTCCAAAGCACTAACACCTATCCTATCTGTTCCCTGATATTTCCAAACCTGCAATAGAAAATCAAGAAAATTCAGTTTTGGCAATCTTATGCATTAAAAGTCAAACTCAAGGGGTGATTTGTTTAGATATTCATGACAGGAATTTCGGGACAAGTCCCTAGACCCTTACATAATATAACAAGTCTGTTGCTCACAAAGACATTATTGAAAAATGAAAGAGAGAAAAACAACCATTAAAGATGATGGTGAATATCTTGTAACATACTAACACAGGATGCTATGGGTGATCTCCAGAACAATTGTTAGATAAATTCTTAGACTGTCCCACAACTACTTTTGCACTTCCATGGAGATCAAATGTATGGCTACACATAGCAGTCTCTCTAATGGTACACCACCTTTGTAGCCTAACCTTCACTAGTTAAACAAAAATTATTTTCCATAATTTTCCAATGGAACTCCTAAAATATTGTGTCTGGGATCTCCCTTAAAAATTGAGCTAGAAATTATAAGGTGTAAAGACCACAACTACAATTAAGGTCTCAATGGGCCTGGCAAGCCTAATCTCAGATTCATAGGAGCTGGCCCAGGGATAAAGAACCTTAGGCTACACCAAGGTTCAGCTTTTTAGTAAGCAACTGGAAATTTTATGCATTGAATGCATGTAATAGGGGAATCCACCAAGTAAATCTCACCAGCTGCACAGACCCTTAGTTGTTTTAGGGTTTAACCTGAAGCTAGTCATACTTCCTCCTGGTCCAACCTTGATTTCCATCATATCTGATAAATTTTCCCTCTGATCTCTAATGTCTCCTAGATTCTCCACTTTTTTTGTGTCATATGCAAATGGAAGCTTGTATAGTATAGCATACTAGGACCAAATTCCTGCCAAAATAACTAAAATCTAACTCTTCACTTGAAGTATGGAACTTGGGTTTGCCCACTTCCTCCCATAAGCACATACAACGTACCAAACATATTGCATTCATGATTAAATTACTCCAGTTGCACAAGAATCCATGTCCAAGAAAAAGATATAGGTCGCTCAACTGCCAAGCCCTAAGTCCAAAGAACTCACAAGCCATAATGCCTTTCCCATCCTTAAGGATAGACAAAGTTATGAATTGCTACATATCATGAACAAAATTAGAAAAGGAATTAAGTTGAAAAATACAGTTAAAAGTTCTGAATCAGATAGGAAAGTCAATCTTCAACAAACATACCACAGGTTGTGATGCCCGTATCTTGTGTATTTCCTCCTTGAAGCTACACTTCCTCTTGTGGGAAGCAATTCCGTCACCATATAACTCCCTCGCCAGTAGCAGCTTGGATGTCCTGTTTCGGAGCTTCCTACATGAGTTGCTCTCCTGTAACGAAAATGAATCAGGACAAATCTGTACATATCAAATGCTCATCTGAATTACAACAAAAAGCACATTGATGAACTGCATGCTATTAATTCAAGGAGCATATAATGCAATCTTACATGACTCATTTTTCATCAATAAACAGACAAATCTCATAAGAGATATTACAAGTAATAATACTCAACAAAATGTGGGGGGATGGGGGAATCACAGAAAGGCAAAAAGAAGCATAGTAGTTTCAATCGGTTCCCTAATCCCTAATATTTTGTAGTTTCCCAGTAATTTTAAAGTCAAAGTTTTGTAAATCATAAAAGACCCTCCTCCACAGGCATAAGTTTTTTTCTCTTAAGTACCCTAGACCAACCGTTATTATTTTTCCCTCCTCCAATCTTGTGCTTGCAGCTCTGCCCCTAGGTACAAACCTTATCCTTGACCAGCGTTCAATGAGGGAGCCCTGATAAATTGATACCAAATGGACAAAGCAAAGAAGTATATGACTTTGAAAGGAGTTTCAAAATGTCAGTCAAGAGGAAAAGTCAGCTGCAAAGCATACAGCATGTCAGAAGAAGTGAATTTTCATGACATGATATACTTATGAGAGCCTTGTCATTTAAAACAGATAGAAGTTGGGTAATAAACAGCTTCCTTTCAGATTCACCAATTCTAAGCAAGACGATTACCAACAGCAAGCCTCCCAACCTTCTTTACGCCCTTCTAGACCAAAACATAAATATTATGATAGACAGCATTCTGATTAAACCAGCACATAATCTTTATTAATGAAAATAATCACATCCCTTATGTGCCAAGGACATGCTAGGATTCAATTCCAGGAATAATTCATTCCTCATTCTAATACTCTCGCAATTCAACACAGTTTTAAGCAATTGCCGAAACCCAATGAAAGAGTCCAGATAAATATATTTGAAGTTCTCTTAGATACAATGGATTGAATTAATTTGGGTTTGTTCAGAGATAATGGAGATATAGCTAAAGAAACACTTTCTTCTGCTACAAGTCCTATATGGTTTGAGAGAAACCATGTAAAGTATTTATTATTCAGAAGGACATAAATACCTGAGTGGAGCTTGTGGCTGATTTTTGAGTGGAGGGTTTATTAGATTTAGAAGAAGAAGAAGAAGAAGAACGAGCAGAGCCGGGAATGGGGCCTTTGATGGGGAAGTACCTGTTCTTCTCTTCGTCATAGTAAAACCCCGGAAGTTCTGCAACACATGACACCCAAGCCACGCCATTATCACCCAAAACAAATAGAGAGAGCTTTTTATTACAACACCAATTGTTTAAGACGCAATTTTTAAGTCATAGTCGAAGACCCAGAAGAGCTGACCTTGTGGCATATCGGCGTAGGAACGTAAAGACCTGATAGTTGATATTGATACACACACAACACAGAGAAAGAAATCAATAGCCCGCGAGTGCGAGACAAGGGTAGGAGTTTGGACAGACTAAATTGTGTTTGGGACGGTGAAACTCATAGTGAAACGGTCACGGATTTTAGGCGGCGGAACAACTGCATTTTTGCACCATAGCCCGACCCGCATGGATCGAGTTAATTGGTATTTTAATATTTTAATATAGTGTGACATTAATAAAATAAAATATAAAAATAATGACTTCAACACACACACACATTGAATAGTAGGATTTAAGAATAGTGAATTCTCCTTTTGATATTGAAAGATTAGATTTTTACAAATTAATCTTTCATAGATTGTGTAATAAAATTGTCTTCAAAACATCAAGATTCCTAACTAGTTGATTATAGCTACTATGTTAACTACTAATGGAAATACTGACATAGCAACGTTAAAATCCACTGCAGGTTAACCCAGAACGAAGCCATCCGCCCCAAATGAGTGCAAAGTGCAAACAGTCAAGCCTCTTCCACTGCAGGTTCCTTACTATGGAATTTTCTTTCATGATGTTATGAGGAAATCTTAGACTTACAATATATCTTCCATTATGGATTCGAAAGTTGAAATGGTTAAATATGTTTTAGGGGATAGAATATCACTTGCCATCAAATTTGTAATAAAATGGAAAACAAAGAAATATTTATAAGGAATGAACTATAATTTAAAATACAAAGTATGAGAGCTAAATACAAGCAAATGAGATAAGAAGAAAAATCTAAACCCACTTCTTCCAAGAGAAGAGAGGGAAATCGCAAAGTGATGATTCACGGCTTTGCAAGTCATGCCTTGCCTATGAACTCCACATCAAATAAGAGAACCGAATCAGGAGGAATGATACACGAGCCTGCATCAGATAAATGTACACATATCAGTGATAAAATGCTAAATGGGAGATTCATGATGAAAAGTATGTCAGTCTCATAAATACACAAAAAAGTATTAAGTCAATGCTTAAGTTCATTAAGATTTCAACAATCAACAACTAATAAAACATATGCAGCCTGCAGGACACTGATTTCCAATCATGAATACAGTAAAATGTTGCCGACCTACTGCAGATCAAGCTTTCTTTCCACACTCCACTTAAAAGTAATTTTACAAAATGTTATATAATCTTCAGTCCGCAGTCTCTATTCTCCTCTTCAAGATCTAACGCATAGGAATGTCTTGGAATTATTTTCACAAGAAATCATATATCTTCAAATACTTGGGAGGAATTCCACTTGTTAAAAAAAATACCACCGAGAATTTTAGTAACAGCAAAGTCCATGCAAGCAAAGAACCCCCTTTCTCGTGATCAAAATAAGCATATCAATGTCAGTGGATTTTGGATATTTCATACATTATGAGTTATCTGATTTTTGGATATTCTAAGAAAACTGTTTGGTGTGATCATGACTTGCATAGTTCAATAGAGAACAAGTCATGATCTGATGTTAAATTACTTGTTGTTGCAGCAAATTCAACTAGTGCCACAGCCCTCACGCTCATCTCTCATATATACATTACATTTATTATAAAGAGGCAGATTCTAAGCTACAGTAATCAGTACCTCTCTCCAGATACAATGTGACAGTATCAATACCAATTACAGATAAAACAGTGATGAAATCTTGCTTGGACCCCTTGGACATAGTTCAAAACAAACAAGAACAAAATTCCTCATCAAATTTCGTCTGTCCTTGCGACACAGATGTATAGTTAAATCCATGAATAAGAATGTCAAAGCAAATGCAATTTAACCAAAATTTATACTTGCCTCCTCTACAACCAGCCCCTCTTGCACCATATGCAAGTTCTGGAGGAATCTTCAATGTACGTTTCCCTCCTAAATTAGAAAAGAATGAATAATTTCACCAGGGTGTTTTATAAAACCAACAAAAAATTTACAAAATCAATCAAAAGAGAACCTGCAAGCATGGGAGGAACTCCATCAGCTCCTAAAATTCCTGCATCCCACCCTTTGATCACCTATGAGATTCATGAACAATATTGAGTATGGCAGGACAGAAACCCATACCATATGGCAACTTATGATGGGCAAAGAATTTATTAATCAAACATGGGAAAGAATTTTAACATAGTGTATGATTATTGGAAAGCATTGAAGATTAACATACCTCTCCAACACCCACACGAAAGGAAAGAGGCTTTCCACGATTATAACTGCTGTCAAAAATTTTCCCATTCTCCAATCTCCCTACATAATGTGCCTGAGCAGATATTGGTCATACATGACAGGATTAAGGAGCATTCATGTCTTTTGTGTTTGGGGGGAAGGGAAAGGGCCAGTTTTTTGGCCTTGCGAGAATGAAGCAACGAAGTGAAGTTTTGTTCAGTAATATGCCTTTTGGTTTTCTATGACCCAAAAGCGACAGCAAAGTGTCACCAATCAGTCTAAACATTCCACACATAAGAAATTCTCAAATTAGACACCATAGAATAAATACTAAAATTGACTCATAGAGGGATGTTACCTTAATCAGCTGTCCCTTAACAGCCTCAGGTCCAGTTCCCACAAGTTTATCACAGAAAGCAAGGCCTGAAGGAGCTACTGTTAGTTCACATGGAAGGGCTTCGGCTGCTGATGTGGGATGTGGTTGGGAGAGAGCATGAAGAAGGCCAAAACCCAAGGCAAGTCCTATTGCTTCTCTTCTCTTCAATTGGGTTGTTATTGTTGTTGTGTTGTCATTTTGGAACACTAGTGGTGGGTGGGTACTAGTGGCAGAGACAGAGATTTTCTCATGATGGCTGGGAACTCGGAGAATTGATGATTTTGCTGCTAAATCGTTATTTGTGGGTTGTTGGCAACTAAGGCAAGTATTGGGTCTGCTAAACCTTCTGCCAATGCAAGTCCCAATTGAATATGCCAATGAAGTCATTTCCAGTTTTCACCTCAAACAAGGAATACACTTACAGCTTCCCGCTCTGCATGGCACTGGCAATACTGATCTTCACTCAAGATTGTGGTGGAAATCGCTTGTCGCCGTAATTAATATCTCAATCTCCAAAACTCGAACGACCGCTACTCCTGGGGTTGGGCTAACTAGATTAGGCCCAAAACAAACATTTCATTTTGACAAATTTTAGGAATTTACCCAAATGAAAAAAAAAATTCAAAACATGACTAATGGGATTGGTTAGTTATTAAGAATGGAAGCACTTCACTCATAAGGCTTAAATTCAAGTACAATTGTAAATCCTCACTTACCTAACTATTGCTTTTGGAGGATTTTTTTTAAAAAATATCTATTGTTTTTAGTTTATAATCAAGTCAGAGACACTTAAAGTGTAACACATATTACAGGACATCAAACGATATTATCCTCTTTTCCTCCCCAAGCAAGAACAAGTAACAATCTCAGAGTTGATAATACTCAGTGCATGATTTAAAACTTGTAGTCCAACTGAAATACACCCACTTCCCTTCTCTATGAAATAAGGAATGCATAAGCTGCCAAACATTTTTATTCGTTAGAATATCAAAATAAAAGTCAAGTAGTTTTTGGTACGCAGAGTCAGAATCAGTTTCTCGTGGTACGGCCTCTAATAATTTTTGGCCTGTAACCAGCTTCACTCCCTATTCCAGTTTCAGTTTCTGTTGACATTCTGAAACTCCATGTCTTGAAGCAAGTTAATATCAAATACATATGAAGCAATGGGTCTTTGCACCTGTTTGGATTTGCTGCAAGTTTGATTCTGGGGTTGCATTAATGTCTACCCTAAGTCATAACTCACAAGGCATGCAAGAGCCTCAATCAGAATTCAGAGATAACATCCAGAAATTGAGAAAAACCTAATTGTATCTAGTTGGTATGACTATGAAATAAATAGAAAAAGAACAACAGAAGAGACCTCATAACAACAAATGTAACTCAACAAACCACATAAGACATGTAATAGAAAGCATGCGCAAGAATTAGATTCTCTAATTGAGGTACTTGAGCTATAGTCTACATTATTGGTCCCATTATATAAGTAGTTGATCCATCATCCTTGCGAGTGATCAGAAGATATCAAGAGGACTTCTGTTTTGAAGGAAGATTTAGTGATGTTGATTGCCCTAAGTCGGGCTTTGTAAACCAAGTGGTGTACAGAAACTGTTTATGAGCCCCTACATGGTTGCATACCAGGCGAAGCTTCTGCCTCTCTCTCATCCATTTCAACACTATTTTCATGTGATTCTTGCTAGTCAAATCTTTCAATCCAACCTCCTGAAAGTAGTCATGATTATCAATCAATATTCATTCCAATTGATGGCAAGTCTACAGAAAAAAGACCAAAAATTCATGTGCATAACTATTTAATCAAAAGACTTTTTTTTTTTTTTTTGGTTGGGGAAGGGGGGAATTTCTTTGGTTTCATCCATCTTCTCCTCAGCCTGAAATCAAACTTGTACATTTAATTTAAACATTTATCAATGGTCATGAAAATGCCACCCAAGTCACATTGATTTTAAATAAAACCTTGCAGTTGCTCGCATGTGCTCTGCATCAAAAGTTTGTCTTCTACCCCGTTGTGCAGCATTGCTTCTTATTTGTTCAAAATGAAGTTTGTAATCTTACTCTAGACTAGGGAAGAAAAAGAAGAAAAGAAGATGCATTTGGCCACGGAGAGATAGAAGATGCTTAATCTTTATGCTCCACATGTTATGGTATATATGCACTTTGGCCTGGGACCATAGGTGAAGATGACAAGAGTAGCTGAACTCCATTAAAGCAAACAGCCTCTGCAAAGAAGATAGAGTGAACTGTGCAGTTTGGTTGGGTATAAGGCCATAGAAAATGCAAATGGCACAATTGAACACTGTTTTCAATAGGGGTGTGGTTTGAATCATAAAGCTGATATCTATGTTAGCCTTGGCTAATGGCTGATGGTGAGAAGAACAGAGTAGACAGTTTCACCCATATCAGAGTGGAAACCAACAACTATGACTCTTAAATTGAAAATTCAAATGCAAAATATGCTCAGTTTCCTTTGAAGAGAAGTAACTAATTTTCAAATAACAAACATAAAACCATTAAACTGAGACATATACCTTGACACGTTCCCAGGTGTCTCCAATGGTGAGAGGACCATGCTCCTTCACAATATCAAAGAGAACCCTAGTGATAGTCTGCCTCTGCTCAGGTGGAGTTTTGAGCGATACAGGTTTCATCTTTGGCTTTGATTTCTTAGCAAAGCACCTAACTGCTGTCCCAAACATACTGTCTTCTCGTCCCGGAACCCAAATTAGTACCTTGTCCCTTGCACCCTCACAATACCAATACCAATTCTACAAAGAAATATTCTGTGAGCACATTTTGAATGTTCATACTCAAGGTTTACTTAAAACAGTAATGTTCTTCCCACCACTAACATCTCACCACTACTAATCTACTAATCTGGGCCTCATAGATTTAAGAATACACTCTTGTATGTTTTAGTTCTACCACTCTTTTTGAGTAATGGGAGGACAAACATTTCTCTACTTGGAATTGGTCGAACCCAGCAAAATCGACTCATAAAATTGTAAATAAACACTCACAAATGGGCTTTGTAAATTGACAGCAAAATGAGAGGAACCGTGCTATCTATTGAAAACCATAGATACATAATTGAGAAATCTAGCTTCTTAGAACTTAAAACAAAAACAGAATCAGCAAAAACATGAAAGAGCAATAGCCAATGAGTATTGTCGGACGTGGCTCCATTAATAAAGAGAATGGAAGAGAAATGGAAAAGAGAAAGAGAAAAAAAAAAAAAAAAAAACAGAATGAGATACCTAGCTCAACTGGATGTTCAATGAATCGCCGCTTGCTCTCAGATGACAGGAAAGGCCGCTGACAGAGAGTGAGGCGAATCCCAGGCGAGAGAAGAGGGATTGTTTCAAACGACACCCCTAATTTGCGTTTAACATTACATAGGAGTTAGATGATTGGCCCTATAATGTAAGGCCCGTTTAACGTCTATCTAATTTAATGGGTCAGGCTAGCTAAGCCCACAATGCAATTGCAGCCCATATTATGAAAAATTGTAACTTTTTTTTTTTTTTTTATATATATATTATGATTTTAAAAGTTGAGACTACTTTTTTCTTATATTTCTAGTTCATGTAAAAAAAAAAAATTCTGAGGAAAATATATATAAGTACAACAGAGAGAGAGGAGTGAACACAAAAACCCTAAAACCCGCAGCAGTAGCAGGGCAAGACCAAATCTGAGTGAAAGAAAGGAAGGAGAGAATGGCGAAGTCGTTGAGATCGAAGAGGGAGAAGAGGCTAAGGGCTATTCGGAGGGAGATCGTTGAGCCTTTGTATGAGCAGAAAGAAGCTGCTAAGCTTGCTGCCCAGGAAGCTGCTCTTGCCGCTCCTAAGCTCCCTGTTCGGCCCTCGCCAAACACTTCCATGGACCTCACCACCTCCATTAACGCTTCCACCTCCCCCACTCCACTCACTACCAACATGGGTATCATATCACTTCATATCTTTTTTATTCAATTCCTGCAATTATGTGTTTCTATTTAACTCCTACTACCTCATTCATATGTAAATATGCCCAATTGCCCATCTGCTTTGCTTTCATCTTCCTCTATAGTTCTACTGTTGAAATATCTGCTGTGCTTTTGATATTTCTTTCCTTTTCTTTTCTTTTAATCTCTATGATTCTGTGTTCAATAAGTTTAGAGGTATAGAACAGGGATTCTCTTGAATAAATCTTTCTATAATTCGTATGTGCAACCACCCCCCCTTAAACATGTCACGCTTTCTGTCAGAAAACTCTTTAACACGATTAGTACTCTTGCATTTACTTTTCACGCTATTTTGAAAGTCAACAACTGCACACCAAATACACATTTCCTAAGACAGCATTAGTAGTGCTATTTCTTTGATATGCTTTTCCTGTATTTCAATGAATTGAAAGGAAAGCATATATATAATGCTTGAGTGATCTGCTGTTGGACCTTGAGATTAAGGTGGAAAAGGGAATACAACTTTTAATTTGATCAACACTTATTAATTGCATGAATAAATGGTCACACCCATATACTTAAAATTGAGTATATGATTGTACCATATTTTTTCAGATTACTCTTTTTTTTTTTCATTTATCATGGCCTCCTTTGTTAACCTTATTTAAAGTTGACAAATTATTCGTCCACTTCACAAGGGTTGTTTTCTAATAGACTTATTATTTCGAATTTTTACTCTATTTGACCCTAACCTCATATTGATTTGACTTCTTATATCTGTACCATTTGCTGGAGTTAGATACTTTCAGAAACGTGGTTTTTTGAACTGTATCAAGCATTAATGTGCATGTTGTTTTCCAAACTTATATGGTTTTTAAGCTGAAATGGCAAACTACCTAAGAATCTACATGTTCAAGGGCCACTCATATGCTGATTAAAACTGGCTTCCTAAGATTTTGCTGTACCCTGATTATCATTCTGCTCTTGTGTTATCACTTAGCATCACAGGCTGTGTAATGGTAGTGTCCTTTATCTTGAAAATCGACCATGGAATTGAATCTATAGACTTTGTACTTACACAGATGCCACTTGTTCTATAGCAGCTCATGCTAATTAAAACGGGCTTCCTAAGGTGTTGCTTTACCCTGCTTATTATTTCGCCCCTTTTTGTGTTCACATTTTAGGATAACAGGATTTCTAATGGTGGTGTACCGTATCTTTAAACTTGTTTTCTGATGCACGGTTTCCATAAAAGACTTGTTAGGTTAAATAAAAATTCTCAAATTTGATATTCTAATCTCTTGAATCTCTTATGTTTGGTTTTTTTTTTATTAGCTAGTTGAAGTAGTTGGTTTGATGTGGATCAGCATTTTATTGCATTGCAGCACATTCTGATGTCCTGGATTTTCCTTTTAATTTACAGATGTGGAGATGGGTGATGGCAGTCAAAGCACAGGTTCCTTAAAGCCTGTTGGTTTAATAGGGAAGAAATCTAAGAAGAAATTCAAGATGGGTAAAGGCAAGCACCGTGGTAAGGGCAAGCTCAGGAGGCGTAACATATAACTCCAATAGATAATATAATGATGTTTCATGTAACACCAACGTTAATGTTCTCCATATGTTTATTTCCCAGTGACTTTGAAAAGAGGTAGTTGGGATGTCATGATTGTAAATTAAACAATTTTGATCCCTATGCTGACTCATTTTAGCTATATTGTGCTTCTTTTCCCATTGAGATCTTGCCATTGCTGTATGAACCTGCTCTATATTTCAGAATCTGGTTGTTAATATGAAGCTGCTTTACAAGAGCAACATGAAACTTTTTCATCAGATAACATTTGTTCATCAAGTTGTTCTTTATTGTTGCTTGAATCCTGTTTTTCTATAACACAAGTAAGAACGTCAAAATATATAAGAAACCACGAGTGATTCCATGAACTTTGGAGTATATACCCTCTACATTGTAAGATACCAATGGTAGTTGATATTAACCAAGAAAATTCAATAACTATACCTCTCTTCCGTGTGCCGCTGGTCCATGCCACAACGCTTGACGTACCCCCCAATGCCAGCTCAAAAAAGCTAGCCTTCTTTTGAGAATCTAAGGGTATGTTAAGTAAAAGGTAAATGGGTAAACATTAAAGGAGTGTTATTTTTTACTCTTTTTTTTCAAGGATTAATCGCGAGTGTAAACAGTAATAATTACCTTCTAATTATATTTGATATGTTTAGTTATTTGAGGAGATGAAGAGAGAAAGAAGAGAGGAATGGTTGAGGAGATGGGGGATTAGTGAAGGGGGTTTGAAGTATTTTCCTTTCTATTACTTCCCTAAATAGTTTTGTTCAATTTATTTTTACAATCAAACATATTTAAAACAAAATAATTTTTACTGATTTTACTCCTCCTATCAAATAGTAACGACTGGTATGGGTTTCCCCCATAAAAATAAAACCCTCAATCTTGTAAAACTATACTAACCATAAAGGCAGAGGCAAGACAAAGAATGGCCAAATTCACCCATATTAGCTTGGCTCTGGTATTCACTTTTCCTCTTGTGATGATGTGCATTGCTGAAAGTAGGCCATCACCAGCTGGTAAGCATAAATGAGAATGCGCATTTGGTCAGGTTTTTGATCAATAAGGGCTACTATATTTTAACTGTTGGGGTTCCCAACCGCGCAACTGGAATTTTCCACAATATTAGCACATTTTTCTGAATTTCGGCAACACGAGCACAGCAACAATTTGAATCCCTAATTAACTAATTAGCTTGTATGAATTTTGTTGTTGCAGTTGCAGTTGCAGTCCCATTTCCCCCCACCACCACCCCACCACGGCATGTAACTCCTGTAATATGTCATAGAGTTCATGGTGTGGAGAAAGGTGAAATATGCTCAATCATCATCAAAAACTTCGATCTGGATGAACCCTTATTCCGTGCCATCAATCCCAATATTAACTGTGACTTTCTCTTTGTTGGGCAGTGGGTGTGTGTTGATGGTAGCCTCAATTGACTTGCTGTCCAACAAATAATCCAACGTATTATATATCTATATTAGTTCAAGTAAATAAACATTATATGAATAAATCTACGAGTAACAAGGTCCCTCAATGATTTATATGAAGAAATGTATTAACAAATACATGTAATTTGCTCCTCTTTGCCATTGAAATATATATTATGATATTACATGAATTCAAGTATACTCCTGATTTTAACGAGGATGGTTGGAATTATACTATGTTCCATATTATTTATGGTATTCAGTCATGCATAGAATGGTCCAAAAATGATTTTGAATTTTCTGTAATGTAGGCCTAATCTAGAGCAGCACAATAACAAGGTCTATAACCAATCAACCAAATGAAGTAGCCAACTTAAAATTACTACTTAAATCTTAAATTTTTTTATAGCACATTAGCGTTCTCAAGGTCTCCCTCTTTTTATCACACGTGGTCACCACTCACTAGCCATTTTTCCTTTGGTTATATTCCTTTGACAATAATTGAAGACACACGGTCATCCACTCTTGCTTTAGTTAAGCAGAGGCTTGTGCTTCACATGTTGTTCGGTTCAAAAGCATCTTGTTTTGCTTTACTAAAGTGAATTCTTTGTCTTATATGAACGTATATCATTCTTTTTCCCTGAAAAGTTTTAACAAAGTTGATACTTTCCTTCGTTACTAAGGTTGATACTTACCTTCGCTTTTGGTACCTTATGCATATATAGTATGGCATGCTCATTTCTTTTACGTTCATGCTAATTCATACATGTTCTTTATTAACATTGTGACATAATTTACTAAAGCTAAATTGACATGTTTTTTCTGTCAATGAATATATTCTGTAGAATCTGTAAATGTGATATTCCATGTTGTGACTGTGGAGCATGTTTAACTCCCTTTGCCACACCTCGGAACTCTCCAGAATGGTTCTGTTCTAAAATTCCATAGGAGTTTAGTCAATAATTGCCCATCTGCTTGTCTTCAAAAAGTTATATATTAAAGGATTGGAACCTTATCCTGATTTATTTTTTCGTCGCTTATACTTTATGTCTGTTCTCATTCCTTTGCAAGTGATTGAAAAAGAGAAAGAAACTAAAGCCGAGAAGAATCTCACAGTTATTTGGCATATATATAGGACGGAGTGTCCTTCCAAGAAAGAAAGGGAAGCAAGAAAACTTGGCAGATGATATCTTTCTTGAGTTTCTTGCACGAGTAGGAAAGAAAGGAATTAGGAAACGTCTGAGGGTAATGTAGAATTACATGTGTTAGATTAAAACAGGCATTTCTAGACATTCTTTCTTTCTTTCTTTCTCCGGAACTCTGCATGCAATTTCTTGCTCTAATTAGACATTTCTAGACATGCTTTATTCTCTTCACACTCCTTTTCCCCTGTTTTTGGCACTCATGTGCATTGTCGGTAACAGAACCACAGAATGTTGAGATTAATAGTGTTGATAATCTTTTCTCTTTTGTAGCTATTGCATGGATTTCTAATCTCACAAGAAAAAAACAAAGTGACATGTAAATGATTTGTTTATGCAGTTTGGTGAAAGAATATTTAGTTTACTAATAAACTTGATGAAGCTTTTTCTATCTCAAGTTACAGGCAAATGATGATGGGTTTGAACTCTAGTTCAAATGGCATGGCTGATTCTGAAAGCGAATTTGGAGAGGAGATATCATCTCTTGATTCTCTTCCCAATGATATTATCTCCAACATTCTTCATAGGCTGCCTGCTCAATTTGTATACAAGTCTGCTATGCTTGTTTGCAGAACATGGGCTGAAATATTACAACTCCCTTGTTTCATAAAGTCACACCTCCATCACTCACAATCAGATTATGGCTTCCTCATCCAAGAACCTCGTAGCCCGTATAACGCGCAGTTCGTTCATATAAGAGATTGGAAAATCAAAGTGAAAGATCTAATTCTCAATTTTCCTGGAAAAATTAGTGGCAGTTCAGATGGTGTGTTGTTGATCAAAACAAGAGCTTCTTCTGTTGGGGAATTATATGTTGCAAATCCAATTACAATGCAAGTCCTGAAACTCCCCTCTCTTCCCTACACCTGCATCTACTCTGCTCACTGTAATAACATTGCAAGCATTTCCTCCACTGGGGAAAGGGAAATCAAAGTGTTAAGCCTTGGAAGAGAGTCCAATGGGATGTATAATTGGTTTGTATTAACTGTAGGCAAAGTTATGTCATGGAGGAAAATTAGCAACACTGGTGCAGAAGCACAATGTGAGCCTGCATCATACTTATCATATGTACAATCATTATCTGTTGATGGGGTTATTTACTGGACTAACTCCTCTTGGATTACTAATCACTCTATTCTTGCATTCGATCTTCACCACGAGACTTCTCACCATTTAAAGATTCCAATTCAAGTTCATGGTGGTGAGTATTGGACACTAGTGCAAATGGGAAATGAAATTTGCTGTATGACTTGTGGGAAAAATGTGGAGATGAAGGCATGGTTGTTGAAGGATTTGAATAGGAATGAATGGGTTATGGTTAAGAGTATAAGTTTTTCCAAAGAAAGCCCATTGAAAAATTACTTTTCCGTTCCTCTAATTTGGCTGGATTCTCAAGTTCTGGTTTTCAGTGTCTATGTTGAAGTTAACAATGCTATTGTGGCTTACAATGTGAATAAAGATGAGTACAAAATAATAAAGATAGATAGTGTTGCCCGCCATCCAATTTTCCTGCACTCAAACACCCTTGTACGCTTTTAAATACATGTATATATATATCCATGCTAGAGAAGATAGTGATTATTAGTGAGGGTCCCTGTATTATTCAACTTCAATTTCCTCCCATCTTTTACCCTTCATGTAATCTATTATCTACGTATGTATGTATGTATGTATTACAAAAACATAAATGCCACTATTTCTTACACCTTGTTTATACACTCCTTCAACTTGGTAACGCAAATCTTAGGCAACAAAGAAACCAAGCCCCTCTATAATTTAATTGTATATCCAATTGCATAAGCTTTCTTAATATTTTCTAGATAATTTCCCATGACACCCAGACCCAACCTCTCCCGGACATTCTCATCTACTTCAAATTGGAAAGGTTCCTCTTGATCATTTCTTCCACACTCCCTTTATCACTTCACCTAATATCCATAGACTATAACAACTAACGAGGTGTTTATAATATTGACAATGATTGGGCCACTTTTGTTTATTTATTATTATTTTCATTCTCATCTAAAAGTTTAAAAACCAGTTAAATTGTGTGTTAACTAAAAATAAATACAAAGCTCATAGAAAATACCTTAAACCCAAGTCATGGTGGACTTGAACATTTTGTTTTACCACTAATAGTCTATTACTAACTCTGTCCTTTACATAGTTTCAATTTGCGGAGATATCAATAATTACATATATAATAACATATACACTTTCTATATGTTTTCTTAATACTTTTTTAAATTATTTTTCTGCCACTCAGAGGCTGTATCAGTTGACTCCTAATTATATACTCTAAAGATGCAGAAAGGATCTTATTTTGATTTTTTTTTTTTTTGGTATTCTGAAAATCTATTTTAATTATATGCCTATATCCTATCGTCAAGTAAGGTATTAACTAATTAATTAATATATATATTTTTATTATACATAATTTAATGGTGAACAGTCTAGGAACCTTCAATGGGTAATATGATAATTAATTATAAATTAAGTCAAGTCATGGGTTATGCTGAATAGTAGCAACCTTTGAAGGGCTCAACGTAGCTTGCAAGGTGGGGCTTTTCTCGTTGACTATCCTTAGGAAGACTCGCAGATGGTTACTTGAAAACCCCTAGAAATAACATTTCTTCATTGACTTGGCTTAAGTCTATAGTGGTGGGGCATATAGAATAGACCCACCACATTAATATTTTATAAAAGAAAATAATGTTAATTTAATTTGATGACTAGCAAAATTAAATCTCTTATTTTCTACAAAATTTTAGTCAGTCCGAGAAAATATCTCTGCTTTCAAAAATTTCATGATGAGTTGCATATGTGTTTGGCTAGATAGAAGAAGTTTCCTATAAAATATTGTAGAATAAATAAAATAAAATTTAAAGCTAAAAATGTAAAATGCAAAGAAGAACAAATTATATAAAACATATTGACAAGCATCACTTCATGTTGCTAAGAAAAAGAAACTATATCATCTTAATTATAGTTTCTGATAGACATTAATTGTAGTCATCAAAAATAAGTGAAAAAAGAGAAAAAAAAAAAGAAAAAAAACACTGGTGATGAAAAGATTGTTGCCAAACTTATCATGTGGAACTCAACAAGAAAGATTTCGATGGAAAACTATTTCTTTTTTCCTTCATCTGTTCTCTCTGAATTCTTAATTTTCAGATTTGACAAAGTCAATTAAATATATATGATACTTTCTAGTTATATTGACTTTCGGTTTAGATCAAGGAAGAGATCTTGATCATATAATATATATATATATATGGATCTACGAAATTTATTAATTTAACCAGCAGATTGGAACTCCTTTATTTTTTATTCTATGTTCATTCTCTTATGCTTAAATTTAATGGGGATTATGCAATTAGACATGTGATGTGAGACATCCATTTAACATATGAAGCTCCACTTTAGAACAAATTAAGAAAGGGTTTGTTGATGAGAGTTGGCTCAATTGAATTGAGTTATATGATATAAAATAAATTCAACATATTTTATAACATGAATAATTCGTGGAATACATTTTAAAAAAGTTAAAATAAGAGTGAAAAGGACAAATTTTATTTAATAATTTTCATGAAATAGAAATACAAACAAGTGTATAAGATAGAATTAGTTAGAGATGTGAATTAAATATCATTTTAAGATATTTGGTGTAATAATATGAAATGAGAATAACAAAATTTGGCTTTAGAAATGAGTGTCTCTGTCTTTGATTGGCTGTGTGTGTTTGTCCTTCTCCTAATGGTAGTAGCAGCAGTAGTTCCCCTTACTCCGTCCACCACCTCCACCTTCCATGTATTTTACCATCTCTTTACGTCACAACTTGATTGAGAAACTTAAACCTCCTCACAATAAACAAACCACCAAATTCCCCTTTCTTTCTCTCTCTAACTCCTAAGCTACACTTTCCACTCGTAAGACCGTTGCAAACTCTTACCACACACCTCCACCTTATTACTCTTCCCTCCTCTTCTTTTTCTCTGCCTCGTTTTCTCAGGTAGTCACTACCAACCCACAACCCAAATCTGCATGGCTTTCCTCACATATCCTGTTATACCTCTCTTTTCTTTCTGCCTTTTTCTTCTCACCTCTGTTTATGGTCATTTTGTGGTGGAGAAGAATAGCATCGCTGTTCTATCTCCACTCAAGCTTCATTCAAAGCATGATGCTTCAATTGGCAACTTTGGAATTCCCGATTATGGAGGCTTCATTCTTGGCTCTGTAGTTCATCCAGACAAAGGTTCTCATGGCTGCCAACCCTTTGAGGGTGATAAGCCCTTCAAATTTCGCTCTTCTCGCCCCACTATTCTTCTCCTTGATCGTGGAGGTAATTCTAATTCCTGTCAAGTCAACCTCTTCGTTGACTTTTTTCTTTTTTCCTTTCTTCTCTGATTTTGATTCATCAGCTCAAAACTTAATCATAACCATGATGGATATTTGATTATTAGTTTTTTTGTGCAAACCTCTGTTTCTCTCTCTGTCTCCTCCCCTGGCTTTTATTATATGCATGACATGAAGAAAACTAACGGTAAACGCCTTGGTTGCTTGCTTAGCTTGATTTCAGGTGAATATTGAAAGCTGATTTCTGTAGGCTAAAAGCAAAACACTGTTTGCTTTATATCGTAAACTTGTTTTGTTCATTAAGGAAATTGATTAATGTTATTTATCTTATTCTTTTCCCCCGTTTTCCTTGTTATATCTCAAAAAAAATTTGGTTACAAAGTGGAATCACCAGATACTGTATATTCCATAAATAGTGTTTCGCTTTTCCTTTGTCTTTCCTTTTTTTTTTTTTTTTTTTTTTTTTTTTTTTTTTTTTTTTGGGTTTTGGGTCCTCATCTCCTCATAAAATTAGTTAAAATTAACACGATTCTTTCTAATAATTTCTTTCTTGTCCAGAACTTCCGGTTTCAATTAAGCGATCGCTTATCTCTGTGTGTAAAACTTGAGTAAGAAAGACAAAGCCTCTCTCTTCTCCCTTGAAGCTATATATCTTTTGAAAGCCAACAGCAGTAGTGTTCTCAGTGATATGAAAGGAGCTCCCACATGACAAAGAAAAAAAGATTTTTGAAAAGCTTCAGACATTTATTTTCATTATAATTTACTCTTAAGACTTGAAGAAATTTTTTTTTTCTTCTAATTTTGAAGTCTACTCTAAGATAAAGTTACTTGCGGTTGTAGAGTGTTATTTTGCCTTGAAGGTATGGCATGCCCAATTAGCCGGAGCTGCGGCAGTTTTAGTGGCGGACAGCGTTGATGAGCCTCTAATAACGATGGATTCTCCTGAGGAGAGCAATGATGCAGATGGGTATATAGAGAAGATTGAAATTCCATCAGCTCTAATAGAGAAATCATTTGGTGATAGCTTGAAGGAAGCTTTGAATAACAAAGACGAGGTTCTGATAAGAATAGACTGGAGGGAATCGATGCCTCACCCTGATAATAGAGTTGAGTATGAGTTCTGGACAAACAGCAATGATGAATGCGGAGCTCGTTGTGATGAACAGATGAACTTTGTAAAGAATTTTAAGGGCCATGCTCAGATTCTTGAGCGCGCTGGTTATACCTTATTCACCCCTCACTATATAACTTGGTATTGTCCAGCAGCTTTCATTCTTAGCAGTCAGTGCAAGTCTCAGTGCATAAACCATGGGAGATATTGTGCACCAGATCCAGAGAAAGATTTTGGAGAGGGCTATCAAGGGAAGGATGTAGTGTATGAGAATTTGAGGCAGCTCTGTGTCCATAGAGTTGCCAATGAGAGCAACCGTTCCTGGGTATGGTGGGATTATGTCACAGATTTCCATGTCAGATGTTCTATGAAGGAGAAGAGATACAGCAAAGAATGTGCTGAGGATGTAATGAAATCTTTAGGTAAGTGCTACTTTGTTTTGTGCCACTGCTTTGCATATATGAGATTCTCTCTGCACTCTTCTGTTTCATTAACTCTGATCCTATTAATATTATTACAGATCTGCCTATTGAGAAAATTAAGAAATGTATGGGTGATTCTGAAGCTGATGTGGAGAATGAAGTGCTAAAGACTGAGCAACAAGTCCAGGTCACATATTTCATATTTACTTCTATACCTTTTCCAATTCTATAATTATAAACTGTCATTCAACTATAAAGACTCCTATGAGCACCAGAGCCAGGTTATAATTTAATTCAATTCTGGTTGCACTGCTTTATAATTTGATTTATGTTTTGCTTCATTTGTGATATTCAGATTGGGCGAGGATCTCGTGGTGATGTCACCATCTTGCCTACCTTGGTTATCAACAATGTCCAGTATCGAGGTTTGCTATTTAATTACCACTCTTCTCTTTAAGCTCATCATGCTTTTACTGTATTTCAACTCCATATATAGAAGACTAATGCACTTTACTATTCAATTTGGTTGTCTATAATCAAAATCCAGTAATTATGTTTCTTGAGTTAGGGGTTTAAGATAAAATAGGATTTCTCATAAACTATATCTTTTATGACTTCTTTAAACTTCCGCTGCGCCGTGCACTTTTGTTCTGCCCTTTGCTCCTTCTGTCTCCACTCTAGAACACAAGTCTAACCATGCACCATGATCACATTGGCAGAATGTAAATACAGGCTCTTTGAAGTTTACATAAAATTTTGGATCCTCTTTCTCAATTTGAGGGTCGGTTGGGCGAAAGTTCTGACTTCTTCAGTTCCTTCTATTTAGTTTTCCATGTGTCTTCTGTTTACACTTTGCTATCAGTTTATCATTTTGGTTTAAAGTTGTTAGTGAACTGACAATCTTTGAATCTATATCTATCATCTGTTTAGTGCAGTGGATATATATTTCACTTTACTCTTCAAAGTTCAAACTAGCCTTTTTGGGACAATATCTTGTATATCAGAAATGTAAAGATTTTGATTTGTTTTATCTAAAGGAAAATTGGAGAGAACTGCTATCCTGAAGGCAATATGTGCTGGATTTAAGGAATCTACGGAACCCTCAGTTTGTTTAACTGGAGGTTGGTGTGCTTAATATTTCATTATCCAGGCTGCACTGATGACTGATGAGTGAATCTCCAATTTCAAGAAATCTAATGTGATGTTGTTATTCTTTGGTACTGGTTTTTGTGTTTATCAGATCTTGAGACTAATGAGTGTCTTGAAAGGAATGGAGGATGTTGGCAGGACAAAGTTGGTAATATAACAGCTTGCAAGGTACAAACATGGAATTTCAATTAGTATCATTTCTGCAAAATATCTGGCTCCTAAACTATCTGCTTTTGATTGGAGGCAAACTGATATTGGAAATTTCATTTTTGTCAGGACACTTTCAGGGGAAGAGTTTGTGAGTGCCCCATTGCAAACGGTGTTCAATATAAGGGTGATGGTTATACATCCTGTGAAGGTATGCATGCCTCGTTCAATTCAAGAAATTGGATCTTCCTCTTCCTCTTCCTCTATTTTATAACACCACTATATGCCTCCCTTGTCATGTTAAACATTTTTTAGAAAAATCAGTGTATATTATAATCTAAATTCATTTACAAGTGCATGTTTACTAAAGAAGGGATAGTGTAGAATGAGGGCAATAGGTTGTCTCCCTATAAGCATTATTTTCATGCTGATGCTGGCAATGGAATATTTACTCACTCCTCTCCTTCATTGACAGCTTTTGGACCTGCAAGGTGTTCAATCAACCATGGAGGTTGTTGGTCAGAAACTAGAAATGGATTTACTTTCTCAGCTTGTTCAGTTCAGTACTGCTTGACCTAATCTTCAGTTTTTCGTTTCTTCCCCTTCATTGATTTGTTCCACCAATTTCCTTGATATACCTCAACCCTTACTGAATTCCCCTTTTGTATGAAGGAATCCACCGTAGATGGATGTCGGTGTCCTGTTGGATTTCGAGGGGACGGCCACAAATGTGAAGGTAATTTTGGAATATGATCAATTTTAAGAGATGCCCTAACTATATACTCTCAAACTTGTTTTTTTCTCTCATGTAGATATTGATGAATGTAAGGAAAGAAGTGCTTGTCAGTGTGATGACTGCTCCTGCAAGAACACTTGGGGTAGTTATGATTGCAAGTGCAGTGGAGATCTTCTATATATAAAGGGACAAGACGTTTGTATTGGTAAGATATATATATATATATATAGTGAAGCAAAACTATCAAACAATTCTGATTTGAGTAGCTGAATAGCATCCGATGAATATTGAATGACAACTAATTAGTAGTCAACGCTGTAATTTTTGTCTAGAACCTTACAACCTTATCATATTACATGCATAAAGCTATAGAGATTCATGGTTACCTCTGCATTTTCTAGACTTGAATATAAATATAATTTGAGAGAGCAGCAGAATTGACAGAATTAAGTCTCTATCATGAGAGGTGTTTTATTTCTAGTTGTAATGTCATTTACTGCAACTCTATTTTATTTCCGATGGTTGTTTATCTCTTTCAGTTTGTTACTGCTTCAGTGTTCAGTGACAGTGTCCCATCATATCACCATTCTGTGTTGTCAATTTGATACCATTTCATTTATTTGCAAATGACCTCTAATACAAGCCTTTGTCCTTACTTAAGAAACTAATCTCGTGTAGTGAAACCGATTTGTATGATTCTATCTTGGATGAATGTTTGTTTTTATATCTATAGACAATTCTTGTCTCACCAATAAAACTTTGCACTAATCCTAGACTGATTTATGAAAAATTTTAACTACTGCTAAGTCCTGTCCAATTGTGACAAGAGATTTTCAAATTCAGATTTCAGATACATATTACTTACAATTTTGGTTTTATCTGACAGAAAGAAGTGGATCAAGATTCGGAAAATTCCTGGCCTTTGTGGTCCTGGCAGTTGTTGTGGGAGCTGGCTTAGCTGGTTATGTATTCTATAAATACAGACTCCGGGTATGCCTAAGATATTGTCCATTTACGGGCATCCATGTTTATAAATTTGAGTTGTAAATTAGCAGCATAAGTTATAACCTTCATTTCCTTTTTTGTAGTCATACATGGACTCAGAAATCATGGCTATCATGTCACAGTACATGCCACTAGACCACCAAAACAATCAAGTTGAAACTGAAGCTCAACCTTTACGTCAAAGTTCAGTATAATTAAGGTCATCATTTCTTCATCTTGTCAACTCTTTCTACTTCTTTTGACCTTGTTTTTTATGCTAATCTATTTCCTTAATTATGTTTCCACTGTCTGCAGAAATTATGGGTAAAGCATCGATCGGAAGAATCCATTAGAGAGATGGATTGGAACTCCAACATGGGCTATTCGATTACTCTTCTTACAAATACTAGGTTTTAGGGTAATTAATTATGTGAACTAGCTATTGAATACAAATACTTTCTTCATAGAATGCTTTTTTGCAGTTTGTAAATAGAACTATTGAGATGTAAATGTACGTCTGAGTTATACAGAAAACACTCACGTGATGAGATAATTGGGTACAAGAATAATGAGGACAATGTTACAGAAAGTTACCAATGATGAGTATAGTGAAGGGGAAAAAACCTATGCTTATCACTCTAAACATTTTATATACTAGTTCTTAAATCTTAAATCTATGTTGAGGGCTCTTATCCTAACTATCAGTATTTGCTGCCGCCTGCAGGAGTGGAACTACAGTTCAAAGTGTACTTAGAAATACGTATTTGATATTTTTATGCTCCTCATTACACAAACAGCTCACAACTGTCATGCAAAAGCAAGAAAAGCAACGTTATGATTTAAGCTACAAAATTTCTTGTAAATTGCCTTATTTTGATCTGAAACTGCACAGTGAAAGCTGACCACGACGAGCTTGGCACATTCCTTCTAACATAAACGAAGAAAACCACTTCATTATCATAAACACACTACGAAAATCAACTTATTTTACATTAAACACTTGTGTTGCGAAATTTTATGCTACATTATGATAGTAACACTGACAAATCAACGAGACGAAAACCTTTGACACATGCTCTGTCGTTAATTTAGTGATGGAACATGTTTTTCCATGGCTAAAGTTTAACGACACCATTTTTAGTGGTTAGAGTATCACTAGCAAATTATAAATTTAAAGCAACTGAAAAATTATATTTTTATATACTTAGATGCATAATTAAACTTATGTATTGCAACGTCATCCATTAAACTTTCATTTTTTTTAAAAAAAATTATTTCTTCTTGTTTTTTTAATTATTTAAAAACTTGAGTTATTGGGCTTGGCGGTCATTACCCTCTTAAAAAGAGGGCATACTTACCCATTTTTCTTTTTCAATTTCTTTCCAGTTCATTCATTATCAACGTCAGATGGGTCTGACTGGTCTGGGTTCTCATTTGAAGTGATAGGTGGGCTATAGTTCTGCTAAAGAGCCCAGCCTCAATATGAGCTCACAAAATCAAATCTCAATGAACCTGATTGACCCAAGAAAAAAAATAAAATAAAACAGCTAAGGACACTCCTTACTCCTTAGTCCTCCAGTCCTCGCTTGTGTTGTAAAGCAGCAAACACAAGCAGAAGCAAAATGAGTTCACTCCAACGGCTTCGCCACCTCTGCCTTCCGTCCAAAGCCATTGTTTCTTGTACCCTCTTCCAGTTCCAACAACAGCAACGTCTTTCACCAATACCCGTTTCTTCTTTTTCTTCTCTATCTTCAATTTCAAAGGAAGTTGCTTTGGAATCAGAAACCACAAATGTGACTGTGACTCTAACAGAAGAAGAGCTCACAAAAATCAACCTCCTCATCCCTCGCCTTTGCGACTCAAACCAACTTGCCACAGCAGTGCGCCTCACCACCTCAGCGCTTCTAGCAAACCCACTTCTCAAATCCCTTTCCATTTCCCTTCTCATCGATTCTCTTGCTTCCCAGCCCGACATGACCCAAGCCATGTCCCTTCTCACCCATCTCAAGTACACCCCAAATTCACACCCATATATCAGAACCATCTCTGTCATGCTCATTTCTTCGTATTTCAAGAAGCATAAATACAAAGAATCCCTCAAAGTGTTCAATTGGATGGAGAGGCCGGACTCGCCGTGCGCACCCGATGAGAGGATTTATGCAATTTTGATTAATGGATTTTGTAAAAAAGGCTTCCTTTTTGAGGCTTTGAAGGTTTTGAGGGCTATGGCGGGTGCCAACATGGTGCCTGGTAGCGATTCCAAGGAGTGGGTTTATCGGGGATTGTTGAGAGAGGCACGGATAAAAGAAGCAATGGAAATAAACGATGCTTTGAGATGTGCAGATGATGAGGGTCTGAAGAGGGTTTCGGATCTGTTGGAACACATAATTACTCAATGGATAGACTAGAACAACTAAGCTATTCATGTTTTGTATATCCCAATTCTGTTTAGCAGAGAAAGTAATATGTAGATTTGATTATGGTGGTATGATAGCATTCCTTCTTTAAATTTCCGTTTGGATTGTAATATTTAAATGGTCTATTGTAGTTGTAATTTGGATTGAAAATACAAGTTTTGATTTTTACGTAAAATCAATTGTAAAGGCTTATGCTTTTTTAGTTGTTAGATTAGAAGAATTGGGGATAAATGACTGTTGTCTTGGTAAATGTTTTTTGAGCTCTCAACTGGCGTCAGTCTCGTGTCAAGAGGGATACTTGGATAGATAGTCATTTAAGGGGAGAAAAAAGGAATTGTAGTTCCTGCTTTGCTAGAGTATGATGATCAAATGCCTCCTTAATGTAAGTGCATTTTTCCAAAATGTTAAAAAACATTTTTTAGTGAGCCTTGTGGAGGCAGTGCTACATTGGCTTAAAAGTATGTTATAATAACTTAAAACTGATATGATTGTTCTTCAGTTACCTACACTTCAAAGTGCTTCAAGTTGGTGGACATTTTATCTGAAAAGCAGTTTTTGGTCAAAATAGGATATTGTCTATAGAGGCGCTTCATGCTTGAAAAAGCAATGGAAATATATTCGAGTCTAAAGCTATTTCCATGAACACATTCATGCTTTTTGTTGCTGTGTTTATATGTGATCACATCACATGCTAAATCCATTTGAACTTCACACTTCATTAAGTGCACCAATTCATTGAGCTAGTAATCAATCTAAGTTCACATCACATGTATGAATGGTTCATCCATTAAAACCAAAAAGAAAGGTCCTTTGATTGCTATGGGTGTTTTTTTTCTTCTTTGGTGATATGACGGTATGGATCAAGTCCATGTCTGTCAGTCACAAATTAACAAAAAGGGACACATATCAATTCAAAAGATAGAGTTGTAAAATGAGGCATTAGGCAATTAAAACATTGCAATCTGTCTCATTTTTCAACATGTAGGACTTATTAATAAAAATCCATCTGTGACATTATTCTACATGGACACAAAAATGGTCCAATAACTTGAAAGTCACAGCAACGATAAAGATAGCAGAAACCATATCCAACTAGTCTGTAAGCATGATAACAAGCACAGAAAGATAAGCAAAAGGATAATCCAGGCCTCAACAATTCAAAGCTTCCCTTATCTTGAGCACTGTGGAGCTTATGAGTGCGTTGACAGCGTTCACTGATTCCATACTTAATTTTCTTGCACAAGATTGGGTGGAGACCAAGATTTGGAAGGCCACAGTTATCAGCGAGCCATTTTTGGCGGCAGAAGATGGAGCCCTTATGTTAGGTCGGCCATCACTGGAGATCACAAACCCGGATGGAAGGATTTGCACGATGGAAGACTTTTCTCCATTTGCGGCCAAATTTAAGGCTGTTACATCAATTGGAGCATAAACAACCAAAGATGCAAAAGGGTCTACACAGGTTTCTTGGAGGATCAATACATTTTTCTCAGTTGGAATCAAAGGCTGCTCCACACATTTTAAAAAAAATCATGTCATTGTCATACTATAGCATTCAAAAGAAATGTATTTGCAGATCATTTATGCATAAAACTAGAAAAGGAGAAGGCAAGTACATACACGAATAATTGATATAGAGTTGCCAGGAAGAGTTCCAATAGAGATGCGTGCAATCTCATGTGCTGGATTTCCATTGGAAAGAACATCCCACTGCCAGAATGAAAATCAATGATTATGTATGTACTCTGCTACAAGTAAATTAAAGGATATTCATATATATTCCACTAAAATGAATTTAAGACTGTGAACCTGATATCGTGTTTTCTCATCTCGGAAGAAATCAAAAACATGCTGCGGGGAGAGAGGAAGCCAAAGGGAGGTAGCAGCACTGACAATGATACCAACTGGCTGGCCTGGTTGGGTGTTCTTGCGAACAGAAACTCGAATCCCACTATTGTTCATCTCAGGTATATGAGACGTCATCTCCTGCTTACCTCCCATCTTTAGAATTCCACACCAGTTCTTCACCATTCGGTGACCAAGCTTCATGATTCTCCTCCTACTTTCTGGTAAGCTCACCAGTACTGGACAAATGGATAACATAATTAGCTATAAATATATGATGGATATAATGAATGAGCAGCAGGTTTAATTTGGAGTAAAAAGGAAGATTAATTAACCTCCCGGAGCTTCATGAGTGGATGCAGCTGCAGCAGTTTCATCAACGGAGCACGCAAATGTGTCACATATTCTTTCAAGTGTTGCAACCCATCTCTCTGCTCCATATGCACTATTGCTACACACAAGATCTCTATATAACCGGTGAGTTTGAGTTTTCTCATCCACTTCCACGTGCTCAACCCAAGTAACCTATCAACGGAGAATAAAACATATAATGGAATACACACCGTTTCATTATTTTAACAAAACTACAATTCTCATGGATACCATACATAGTACGTACAACACAAATTCTCATGATAGCTGTATCTGTTCTCAAATAAAATTGACTAGTATACTTTTTAATTAAACTTACTGGTATATATAAAATTGATGTTACGAGGAACATGTGTATTTATGTATACTAATTCACAAGTGTACGTAGTTACTAACCTGGGAGGACCCAGTTGGCAGTTCACGTATCACGCATCCAGAAGGAAGCTTCCAACAGCGAGAAGGGGAGATGTTCTCTTTCCGGAAATCAAATGACACATCTACTATCACCCAAACGCCCAACTCAACTAGCTGACAATGTCGAAGAAAAAATAACTCTCGAGGTGGCACCAGAGGAGAAAGAATGTGCATTTGCTCATACATCTGAAATTAATAAAAGTTCAAATCTAAAAACTTCAAAAAATAAACTTACTTAAATAAAGCAAGGTTTAATTTCCAGAAAGCATACCAGCTGAAGGGCTCCATGTCGGCTTCCAGACAAACCAGGTTCAAGAACCTTGATTGTTTGCACCTTTGAAACAATTGTAGGGAAGAGATCTGCCCATTTTTCCTAAAAATACATGCATATATATATATATATATATATATCATACTGCTGTAAACTTTCTTTCAATATATAGATAATTAATGTAGAAAATGCATGCAGAAGCAAACAATAAACAAGAGTTAATAAGTGCTAACCGAATTTAAAAACATGTCAACTAATTGCTCTCCATCCATGCTCACTGTTTGTGAATCTTTTGATGATTCTACATGTACAGTAGAACTTTTGAAGTGATTAGCCCTAGGAAATATCCTTTCGTAGCTGTCACGATGAAGAATGAATCTCCCATCAGCACGAGACCTAACCCATAAGGGCTCATCAATATGTGAAACCCTAATCAATTCTTCCATAGCAGTAGCCGCAGTCTCCAACATTAGTCTCTTGTCCATATCTGTAATTCCTTCCATTTGGTAGGGTAACATATCATTATTTGAATTTGCAGGACCTGAATCAAAATCGAGATCAATACTAGGGCTTCCAATCCCTTCGATCAGGGAACTTCCAGGTGATAGATCAAATGAAGATCCTAGGGAAGGGTCCAGTAACTCAAGTTGTGATATCGGTTTCCCAAGGCACTTTCTAATCATTTTTGTTACTTTCTCATACTGAAAAAAAATAAAATTGAATCATCCTCGTTAGCCATGTATTAGAAAACTAATCAAATAAAAGATTAAACAAGTGAGAATGAGGCGTAAAAAGAGAAATAATTAAACAAGTGAACTAGCCTCTTCTTTTAAATGAGCATTTTCCCGCTGCAGTTTTTGAAGATTATTCTCACGTTCTTCTTGAGGAGACCCACAAGATGGGCAAATTACATTCTTCAATGATTCTCTCATGGCAATATTTTCACCCATGATTCTTTCATTCTCAGCCCGAAGAACAGTATTATCTGCTCGCTCATTTTGAGCCTGAAGCATGCATAAATATAAAATGATCAGCATTACTCAACCATACAAGTAAAAGAATTTATCCTTGAATGATGTATAAGACTATGGAAAGCAGACTACCTTTATTTGTGTCCTTTTATTCTGAAACCAGAATTTTATTTGTCTCAGTTCAAGCCCAAGTTCCATGCTTAATTGGCGTCTTCGGTTTTCATCTGGATGTGGGCATTCCTTGAAAAATCTTAATTTCAAAAATTAAAATGTCAGTAAGCTATGAAGCATAGACCCAGCAACAGAGAAAATTCTAAAATATTACAACTCCACATGGCATATATTATATTCAAAAAAATTTAGGTAATGCAGGTGTGTGTACAAAAAGCATCAACAAGTACTTGAAAATATATCTAAATTGTATTTGATATGTGTTAAACATGTTGAAGAAACATCTAAGAAGTGTCAAATATTAAAATTTAAATATTTTTATTTGAAAGATAAATATTTAAAAGTCTTAGAGTGTCCTGAGTATTGATGACTAACACAATGCTCTTTTCTTAAAGCGTTGGTACTTTCATAGCATTTAAGGAAATGGATTAACATACATAAATGATCAGTGCATCAGTGTAATATAAAATTGTACAAATGGATTACATTCCAAACCATGCAAGATTGTCAAACAATTTATCACCCATAGAATCAAATGTGTTTAGAATTTATTAAGAGAACGATACTTTAAATGTAAAAGCACAGCCATTCAATATTAAAGGATTGGGATTCAGGATATACAAATTGCCAAAAACACATCGTATCAAGGCAAAACATGAATAATGAAAATCTATAATCAATAGGTAAATTGAAGGGAAGCCACTCATTTACTTATGCACAGAGAAGAGACCCTGTGTGAGCAAACCTCAACAAAATGTGCAGGAGATGCATTATAACAATATTTCTTCATATCAATTACAAATGAGCTTGTCAACCCCAAAAAAAGTTAGAATATAAAAAAAAAAAAAACTGCCTGTATTATCATACAACCAAAGGTCAATTGAAAAGAAGTTCACCAACAAAAATGCCACTTAAAACCATTAACCAAATGCATCAAAGAAATCTAGCCAAAAATTGTTCATCCTTAATGCATATAAATTTATGAATTGAAATTAAATCGATAAGATCTTAGAGGCTTTGAGAATTAGCCTCTACCATAATTGAATTGATAAAATCCAAGAGGTTTCGAGAATTGGCCTCCACCATAATTGAATCGATAAAACCCTATTGGCTTCAGAATTAGCCTCCACCATAATTGAATTAATAAAACCCTACTGGCTTCGAGAATTAGCCTCCATCATAATTGAATTGATAAAACCCTACCAGCTTCATGAATTAGCCTCCACCATAATTGAATCGACAAAACCCTAGAGGCTTTGAGATCGAATTAGTGTCTACCATATAATTATCAAGTTCACTACACTACACACCGAATCATGTTTAGGATCCAACATTTCAAATCACGACATGGGTATAGAATTTGTGGTACACATAAATATATGGATATGTATATATAACCTAGGTAAAAAAAAAATGTTACAGGCAATGATTATCTTACTCTTCAAGTCGCTGTATCTGTCTAGCAGTATGACGATGGTAGGACTTTCTTCCACTGCGAGAGTTGGAAGCTTCATGTTCATCACCAGCACCACCACTTCCCATCACAAAATCCCTATCCATTTTAGACCTCACCAACAAAAGCTTTTACCTTTCCCTTGTTTTATATCTTGGTTTTGTAAATTCTTTGGTTATATTTTTTTTAGGCAATTTGGGCCTTCATGATAACTGTGAGATGCAAATTTAACATGTATAGCACCCACGGGTCAATCCCATAAAAGGGAATATTATCAAGGTCATTAACCAAATAAAGAGAGAAGAAAAATCAGAATACTCTGATTCTGGACCAGGATTTTGGGTGTGAAGCGTTAGAATAATTGGAAAGTTTTAATCTTTTCTTCATATGCAAAGAACCTATCAACTTGAGCAAGGTAACAGCTAAATCACTGATAAGATTGGCGAAAATAAGGGCAGTGAGATATGCCGTGAAGGAAAGATGCGATATATGGGGAAAAAAAAAACTATTTGAGAATATATATAAATAAAAAGGAAGAAAATCATTTTGTAAGGAACCATTTTTGGAACCTTCTATCTGGGGAAGATTACAAAGATGCAAAATTGTAGAGAGTTCATGCAAAAGGGAAGGGTTGGATAAGCTAGAAAACAAAATCCACAGAAAGAGAAGTTTGACTTGTTTGGCTTTTCCATATAACTTTTTTCGGGTTTTGTTTCACTCTTCAAAAATTTGCAGGTCATGCAGTTTGGGTTTACACTTGGAAGAAGAAAGGAGGGAAGGAAACGGTCCAGAAAAAGTTTAAATGTACCTATGCTATTGCTAATGCCACATCATCTATAACTCACATTGCGTTTACCACCCCTTCACTCTTGTCTTCTTCTCGGACCCAAGTGCCAAGTATGACCATGTTTCAGAGAATTCTACNATGACCATGTTTTAGAGAATTCTACGGAATTAAAAATAAATAAAAAAGTCAAACTTATCTATTTTTTTTCCCCTTTGTTTAAATATAAATTTTTTAGGGCTTGGCTCTTCCGAGTTTGATATAAGCTTTTTTTTTTTTTCTTGGTAAAAAAGTATGATAAAAATTTACATTTATATCGTTTTGGTTTTATTAATTTTGCTTCTCACAAAATTTGGCTCCTCGAGGAAGGCCTCCAGCAATACCTAATAACAACATGCTACTAGTTTCAACTTTCAACAATAATCAAGTTTAGCTTGTGTATAAATAAAAGCAATAAGTCTAATTTATAATAGTCCCACAATTAATCTATAATGTTTATATGGTTGATAGAATTAAATTCAATTGTTCTAATTTGAAAATTTGTGGATGGTATAGTATGTGAAATATTTCAACATCCCTAATAATGTGTCTTTATATTTTTTGATGTATCGAGAATGTGCCCTTATAAATCTTACATTCTTATATCTGGTATCTATATTAAAAAATTGATGGCCAATTATTTAATATTATCCATTCCACATAAAAATTGCTGTTTTATTATATGCACATATCTATTAAGTAATATAGATGACATAAATAATCTCAGGTGTCATTTATACTTGTGGTATAGATATTATTTATGATATTGAATAATTTCTTTTATTGTTAAGTAACGTATTTTCTCACATTTATGGTAATGTGGATTCTATCTAGAGGAGTAGAAATCTCACATTGGCAAGGGAAGGGAATGAAATGAAGAAAAATAACAAAATGATTATGTTACATACATACATCTCTTTGCTCTCTAAATGATAAAGAAAGCCTAATTTATTTTCTTCTGTGCATGTAATGTTGCCAAATTCTATTGTTGAAGGGGCATTCAAAGAATAAGTTGCTCTACTCTTTAATTATCTTTCAACTCTGCTATATACAAAATACACATAATATTTTCTACAATTTCCTCTTGGCAGACAATGTATCTAATACAACCAACCAACAAATGAAATCAAGTTTGGGGATGGAAAAAGCATTCCCGACAAGTTTCCACCAAGGCACCAACTCATGTGCTGGATTTCTACAAGATAGGTTACGTACGAAGCATGCGAGCTTATGGAATTGAATTTAAGGAAGGGCCAGATGGATTTGGTGTGTATGCTTCCAAGGATGTAGAGCCTCTTCGCCGAGCCAGGGTGAGTGGTAGTACTTCAGTTATCTTTTTGCAGATATATATATATATATAGCTTGCGTTGCTGTTGTCACATGTAAAACCAATTTTGGATATTCTGAATTGTCTAATACCCTTTGTGACATACTTGTAGTCCATGGACAATTGCTGTTATGATGTGGTTTTGTACTTACTTGAGCAGGTTATAATGGAAATTCCTCTTGAATTGATGTTAACCATAAGCCAGAAGCTTCCATGGATGTTTTTTCCTGATATAATTCCACTGGGTCATCCAATTTTTGATATTATCAACTCGACTAATCCAGAGGTAATTACAACTTCCCTATAAATCCAAGATTCAGAGCTAGATATATCTGATTTTCTAGTTTGTTTGGTTGTTTATGATAGAGTGTATATATATATATATATATTTTCACCAATCTGTCACTTGTAATCTCGTGTAACTCTTGTCAATTCGGTTGGTGTCAGCACCTGCAGTTACTTAAAATGTTAAAACCCTTCTCTGGCCATGTTGGTTAAGACTAATCCAGAGGTAATTACAACTTCCCTATAAATCCAAGATTCATAGCTAGATATATCTGATTTTCTAGTTTGTTTGGTTGTTTATGATAGAGTGTATATATATATATATATATATATATTTTTTCANATATATATATATATTTTCACCAATCTGTCACTTGTAATCTCGTGTAACTCTTGTCAATTCGGTTGGTGTCAGCACTTGCAGTTACTTAAAATGTTAAAACCCTTCTCTGGCCATGTTGGTTATTTTAATTGCATGAATCTTTGTGGCAGACAGATTGGGACCTAAGGTTAGCGTGCCTTCTCTTATATGCATTCAACCACAGAGACAACTTTTGGCAGTTATATGGTGATTTCTTACCAAGTGCTGATGAGTGCACTAGCTTACTTCTTGCTTCAGAGGTGCGTGAAAAAACTATTTTGTCATTAAACCATGATATGATAATCAGTAAAAGTTAGATGTATCCTTTTTATGAGATTGGTGAGAATATGGCATGTGCATTGATTTGTGCTTGATATCAAAGGGACATCATGAGCAAACTAATGGGGAATTTTCAATTTCCCCTTGTTAAGTTGTTTCAAGTTTTCTGTTCCGAATATTCTAATCTGAAGTTTCTATGTCGAATCATGTCATAACACTGGAAAAAGTTATTATTCTTAGTACTATATGCTGTATAACGTACAAGTAGTCTGTTTCTTTCTCAAATATTGAAATTGCAATTCTGGTGTTTTGTCGGCTTACTTGATTCTTGTCTTTGGGAGAGCATTTGATGATTCTATTTAAACAATTTGGTTAGAGCTATGTTCCAATTAATTTGACTAGGGAGATTGCACTTGGCTAAATTTAATAGCATTCTTTGCCAATGTATTCTAACGCAAGGTCATTGAGTTTTAATTTCTGGTGAACTTGGAAGATGGCTAACATCAAAGCCATGAAATATATATTACCTCTTATGTTGGCATGAAATCCTCTGTTATTTGAAGGTTGTTTTGTTAAAACACATCAAAGCTCATTTCTATAAGTACTAGTGATTAGCTATTTGTTAATACTTACTTTACAGTCTTAGAAATAGCTTTAGTCCATCTCCTCTCTTGTTGATCTGTATGTCCTACAGGAGGAACTTTCGGAGCTGCAGGATCCCAGTCTTTCTTCTACTATGAGAAACCAGCAACGCCGAGCCTTAGAGTTCTGGGAGAAGAACTGGGTAAAGAGCAAATTCTGTCTTGTTAGTTGGTCTTCTGCTTGCCATATTCTACTGTGCACAGAAATTTGTTTCGTGTTCTTAACACATATGTATTGACCTCAATCAGCATAATGGTGTACCCCTTAAAATAAAGCGTCTTGCTCGTGATCCTCAAAGGTTCATTTGGGCAGTAGGTATTGCACAATCACGATGCATTAACATGCAAATGAGGATTGGTGCACTACATCAAGATGCAAATATGTTGATTCCTTATGCTGGTAAGCTCATATCCACCTATATAAGTCTGACTATATATATTATTTTGCTTTCAGAATATAATCAACATGTGTGTTATCTTCATAATTTTCCTATAGTGATCTATTTTTTTAATAGAGTTTCTAAGTTTAATTTTAGTTGGAAGCAATGCAAAAAACCCATCACACTCTTTGATCAGAAGAAAAAAGCGTGCATAGATTCTACTTACTGTTCTTTTTTCATTTTTTTTTTTTTAAACACGAACTATACCAACTATGGAGATGAAATTAGCAGCATGCTTTGAATTAATATTGTGAAGTCTGTGATAGCTTTTGACTTGTTTATTTTCTGATTTACTTTCTCTGGTATTAAATTTAATATCTGTACCCTTTGCTTTTTGTTCCACTGATGCAGTTTAATTTGTTAATCATCAAATTAGAAATCTCTCTCTCTTTTGGTAATAAATGATAATAAAAGTATAGCAGAGCTACTAAACTATCCTTCTTAGAAATTGTATAAATATTTTTAATTTTTATAGAAACAAAGGTAAAGTTAAAGCATATGTGCAGTGTTTATTGCATTCTGACAATTATGATGAGAAAAAATAAAATAAAAAAAGGAAGGAAAAAGATAGAGGGAAACAAGTAAACAAGAAGTGCCCAAAAATGTATTCATCTTACATGACAGGTGGTGGTAATGTGCTTTTTTTTTTTTTATTCTTTGGGGGTCAAGTTGTCTTTCTTTCTTTTCTTCTTCTTCTCTCTCTTTCTTTCTGTTTTATAACTTGTATCTATTTGACAAACTTAGTCCTACTTTTCAGACATGCTGAACCATTCATTTCAGCCAAATTGTTTTTTCCATTGGCGTTTTAAGGACCGGATGCTTGAGGTGCTTATAAATGCTGGTCAGCGGATTAGAAGGGGGGATGAGGTAATTTTTTCTCATGCTTATACCAAGTGTTCTTTTGATCGATTCCCTACATGTACTAAATGTAACTGCAGGATTCTGTGCATAACATCAATATGTGAAACCTGAGAAGGTAAAGTTTAGTGTAGATGCTGTAGTCTTATATTAGTGTCCCAAACACCATAATTAATGCTCTAACTGAAGGATCTAGGGTACCGCGCTATCTAAGATGCCTGGGTGAAGGTTATTTACCAATCACCTCTTATATTTTAGTAATAGGATAATTTAGGAAAGTTATAAATGTACATCCGAGCACTCCAATTTTTTTATTTTTTCTGAACTACTTCACGTGAGATGACCAGTGTTGAAGCAATGCATCAATGAAGTCACAGTTTAAACAACTTTAGTTGATTTTGCTGGTTGACCTAGTGCTTTGATGGGTTTATTTGATGTTTATCCATGCCAAGTGCTAGTATGATATTCCTGTATCCTCGTAGAAGGTGTTGAGAGAAGATACTGCGGAGAAACTGCTTTCAGTTGCAGACAGAAACAAGCTGATAAATTTTATTTTATCTTCAAGATCCATTAGCTATTGCTTTTGCTATTAGAAAAATTAGTAATCTGTCATGTATAGTCTAGTTGTTTGTAAAATCCTTGGTTCTAATTACAGTAACTCCCCCTCCCCCTTGTCAGTATGTCTTATTATGTCGTCTGTATTTACACTTATCATCAATTTTATGGTCCATAAGCAATGACAGAGTGACTGAGGGGGAGTATTATTCTTCATAAGATTCATCAATTTTCTTGGTTGATTTTTCATTAAATTGGTTTATATGTTTAAAAGCAGAATTGCTTTTATGTTCAGTGATACTAATTGTCTTGCATGTCTTTTATTGTAGAGTTTGTATTATATTCTTGTTGTCACACATGAAGATCCTGATTATAGTGTCAAAAATTTTAACAGATGACTGTCAACTACATGAGCAGACAGAAGAATGATATGTTCATGCAAAGATATGGATTTTCATCATCTGTGGTAAATTTCTTTCCATTCTAATCTTGAGAAAAGGAATATGATATAAATTTTCAGTTCTTTGTACTGAAAACTTATGGGCTGAGACCCTCCACTCTTGTAATAGAAGCTCATGATTAGTCTTCACAGAAAAAATAGAATAAAAATTGCACAATTGAAGCCCTGTCATTATGAATGTGAACCACAACATAATTTTGGTTTCCTCTAAGTAGTTGGAAGCCTCTTCTTTCTCTGTTTGCTTTTGGTTACTTTCTTTTTGTCTTTCTTCCTTTTTTGTTTGGGTAGGTTTGAAACAAGTTTAGTGTCATGTAATTCTGTGCTTGCTAGAAATTGCATGGAATAAATTTGGATCAGTAGGAAATGCATAAAGTTGCAATTCCTTTTTTCTTGCCTGATATTTTCTGAATGTCACATGTAAGAATTATCTTTATAAGAATTCTTTCTCTACCTTTCCAAATGGCTTCCTCTTGGGAATATTTCAATACTCTTGTAATGAACAGTTCATATAGAATACTTACAGATGTTATTTGTGTTAGATCTATTTGGTTTTGTAATTTTAGTTCTCAGATTAGCATCCTTTTGCAGAATCCTTGGGATGTGATCCAATTCTCAGGCAATGCATGTATTCATTTGGATTCCTTCTTGTCTGTATTCAATATATCCGGCCTTCCTGAAGAGTATTACCATAACGGTATGGGAAATCTGAATTTCCTTTCTGGAATATGCTTTAATTACCCTTCTCTCTATTAAAATCAGGATTATTGAGAATATCATTGTGAAATTTATAGCAGGTCGTTTATCAAAAGTTGGAGACACTTTTGTTGACGGAGCAGTTCTAGCTGCTGCACGAACGTTGCCGACTTGGTCAGATGGGGATGTGCCTCCAATTCCTAGTGTGGAAAGAAAGGCTGTGAAGGAGTTGCAAGAAGAGTGTCAAAGGATGCTAGCAGAATATCCCACAACTTCTAAGCAAGACCAAAAATTTGTAGGTAAGTTTGATATCTATATCCTTACACTGGAAACATGGCATCATAATGTCATTTTAACTTAAATTTTCATGTTTGTGACAATTGACAATTTTCGGAGAATCAATATCATCCTGAGAATGGGTTCCAATGGAGTTGACTCTAGTTTTGTAGAATGAGCTAGAAGACTGCAATATTCTCTATTAGTATTATACCTGATGTGTCTGTAACATGGATAAAACCTCCCTATATGCTTGGTTGAAGCTACAACTCTTTTGATGGGATTTGTAATAATAAACTTAAGGTGAATTTGGTATATGGGTAAAGACCTTCTTACTCCCTTAAGATTTACGGATCTTTACCCCATATACCAAACTCACCCTTAAAAGTTATATAATCCCCATCCTCTAGGATGGACTGAACACATTAAAAATATGACGTTCAAATTTTCCAAAAGTTGTTATTATGCACTTATTGGCCTTCAATTGGAGTTCTCTGTGATGATAAAAGCTAATATTTTGATCGCATACCATGACCACAGATTCTTCGCCAGAAGCTACAAGGACACTTGAAGCTGCATTAAAGTATGTCATATTCACATTACTAGCAGTTTCATAAGCTTTTAGAATTTTAATTTCAGAGATTTTTGAAATCCTCTTTCAGTAGTCTCATTTTAAATATTACTTGTGCAGGTATAGATTGCACCGGAAGTTGTTCATAGAGAAAGTGTTCCAAGCACTGGAGATCTATCAAGAACGAATACTATTCTGATCCCAAAGTTACTAACCATATAATATCTAGGAAAATTTTGTAATATGGCTGTTTACCTATATTGACAAGAAATAACGCTTCTATCCATGAATTGCATGCTTAGGTTCCAATCCATGCTTTTCTTTTTGTGGTTGTTTCCTTTTCCTTATTCAAGCTCTAGCTAGATTTAATGGCTATTAAAAAAATAAAAAAAGCAAATTGAAAAAAAGAAAACAGAAAAAAAAAAAGAAAGAATAAATTGTTGCCTATATATGTGAATATTGAGAGTGACGCTGTAGCCATCTAGTTTGTTGAAACCAACAAGAGCTATAATTTCTACGAGGATTGCTTGGATGGGAGGGAGGGGGTCACTAATTTCCCCCTCTAAAAACATCTCGCTTAGAAGAACTAGAACACCTGCAAGTTCTTTTCCTGTTTTTTTTTCCCCCTCGAGTGAGCAGATACAAAAAGAGGGAGTGGAAGCCAGATAGAGAGAAAGAGGGAGAGGCTGAGTAATCTAATTACTCTCTCTGTTACTGACTTTCCTTCAATGCTAGTTTCAGTTCAGAGGCCTTAAAATGTTCTCCAAGAATACAAACAACGCAAGAAGATAGCTGTCAAGAAGTACATATTCCTAGTGTTGGTAAAAGGCAGCAACCAAAATGAATTGTTGAGGTTTGCTATGCGTCTAGCATTGGAAAGCCAAAATCCATTTTAGCAGGAGATTCATATCTCTTGTAGTAATTTGCCAGAATACTCTTAAAAGCAGACGTGTCATTTTGGTTCTCAGGAAAGAACAAAAAGGTGAGGAGGAGTTTTAATATGTTAAAACATGTTTTATATAAGGGTACTCTCGGTTTGAAAAAAAGGAAACAGGAAGTAACAATAGATAAGCTCAACAATGACAAAGAAGCAAGCAGATGGGTATAATGTGAAAAATATGACCATTAGCAAATCATCTAGATAAATGAATTCTAGTAAATAGAAAATGGGAAAACCAGCAGCTTTTGCATTGTATAGAAACGAAACCTCAGGGCTTCAATACATATATTCTGTTCATATTCTTAGTTACAAGAATACATGTAACTAAGGAGAATAATGTGGAATAATGCAGTTGCAATGAGAATTCAATGTTTTCCACCCTTATTTTTTTTACCAATAATCCCCACAAGAACAAGTTCCATTTCTGAAATGATGGAACCTTCTTACATCTCTTAGTATAATCTCTCTGTCCACTATCTTTGATATGAATTTGGTAGCGACATGGCAGTCATTGCAAACCCTAAGGTTCTTGGCAACCCTAATGGTAGTTCCAGGAGGGGTATTTAGAATGCCAAAAGCTATTGCTAGTTTCTCACTGTGCCCACAAAGCAACGTTTCTTTCTCTTCATCATCAACATTGTGAAGTACACAAGAAGTATCAGGTACATAGCCCTCCTTTCTCATTCTTTGTGACAGAATTTCAAGAAAATCATGCAGCTGTTTACTTTGAGAATGTGATGCATCTCCTGCCAAAAACTTATGAACCTCATCACCAAACTCAATCCAACTACAACCAGGTTCTTTTCTTACTCCCATTTCCTTCATTTTCTTCCGAACATCCATTGCCTCGTTCCAGAGTCCAGCTGATGAGTATATATTGGACAATAGAACATAGTGGCTAGCCACATTTGGCTCCAAGGAAAAAAGGCTTTTTGCTGCAATTTCACCAATTTCTACATTCTGATGGATCCGGCAGGAACCAAGCAAGCTACTCCATGCATCTACTTTATTAAAATTGGATGGCATGGTATTGATTAGTCTATATGCCTCTTCCACCTGACCAGATCTGCCAAGCAAGTCTACAACACAAGCATAATGGTCAGCCGTAGGTTCAATCCCATGGTCATCTTTCATTTTATGGAATAAATTAAGGCCTTCATCCACCATCCCTGAGTGACTACAAGCAGCAAAAATTGCAATATAGGTCACTTCATTAGGCCTTACTTCCCCATTCTTGGCTCCTTCTGCCACCATTCTTCTAAATAGCTCCAAAGCCTCTCCTCCGTTCCCATGCATTCCATAAGCCATTATGAGAACATTCCAGGTGATTACATTTCTTATAGGCATCTGATCAAACATTCTTCTAGATAACTTCAAGCAACCACATTTTGCATACATGTCAACTAATGCGCTTCCAACAGCAACATCTGTTGCTACCATTTGTTTAACAGCATAAGCATGAATTTCTTTCCCTTTACCTAGTGCTGCCAAGGCAGCACAACCAGGAAGCACTGTCATGAGTGTCACTGAATTAGGCTTGACGATTACTCTTTCATCATCATCATAATCATCAATGGTTTTACTCTTTTCTTCTCCCCTTTGCATGTCATGTAGAAGATTGAGTGCATCATCATGGCGTCCACAAATACCATAACCAGTGATCATTGTGTTCCAAGAGACAATATCTTTTACATCCATGCTGCTAAATATGCTTTCTGAAATTTCTATCTTCCCCATTCTGGAATACATGTCCATAAGTGCATTTTGCACATATCTATCCTCATCTACGCCCCTTTTTATTATGTATCCATGGATGCCTTCTTTGTCTAAAAATGCTTCACAACGCACACAAGCTGGTAGAATGCTTGATAATGTGGTAGCATTTGGAAAAAAATCAGATACAGCTGCCATCTCAATGAAGAGATCTAAGGCTTCTTCATCAAACTCATTTTGTGCATAACCAGTAATCATAGCATTCCAAACTGCAATTGTCCTTCTCAAGAATCCATCAAAAACCGACCGACCTTTTTCAACTTGTTTGCAATTCCAATACATGTCAACTAAAGCACTACCAACGAAACAATTCTCAATCAAATCAGTGTTTCTCAAGGCATATGAATGTATTTCCTTTCCAGTATTTAACATCTCCAAATGGGAGCAAGCAGGCAGAACACTTGCTAGTGTAACCCCATCAGGTTTAACTCCATCAAGAATCATAAGGCGAAGAAAAAATAAAGCTTCCATGAACTGATCGTTTTGAGAGAATGAGCTAATAATGGTATTCCAAGACACCATATCTCTGTCATCAAAGAACTCAAATAGAGCTTGCGAGTAATCAACTCTTCCTAATTTTGCATACATTGCCATCAAAGCATTGTTCGTGAATGTTCTCCAATCCCCTTTTCTCAAAGTACATGCATGTACTTGCTTTCCAAGCAGCAAGCCATCACGCTTACGCAAATTCGAACAAGCATGAGCTACACTCACCAAAGTGAAAGAGCTAGGTTCCAAATTCTCCAACAGCATTAACCGAAATGCTTCTAAAGCCAATTCCCACTCCTCAAATCTACACAATGTAGCAATCATGGAATTCCATGAAACTTGGTCTTTCTCAATTATTCTTTCAAACACTTGGTACGCACCCTCAATATGCCCACATTTCCCATACATATTGACAAGGGAGTTAGCCACAGTCACTGAAGACGAAGCATACTCGAATTTGATAACATGGGTGTGAATCTGTTTACCCAAAACCAAATCCTGGATACCCGCCACAGCTTTTAGAACAGCAGGGAAAGCAAAATTGTCTGGTGGGACCCCAGCACGAATCATTTTGATATATGTGAAAATAGCTTCGTCGAATAGATTGGATCGAGTTTGTGAGCGAAGTTGTTCGATCCATGAGGAAGGAGAAGGCAATTCTAATATGGGTTCTTCTGCAGAGGAAGTGGTGGTGGTGGAGATGAGAGGAGAAGTTACAGTGCTAGTGGTGGTTGTGGCGGTGGAGCGGCTGAGAAATGGAGAAGAATGTTTGTGAAGAGCAGAGGGGTGATGGATTTGGTGAGAAGAGGAGGCATTTGAAGGGAAAGGAAGAGACTGCGGAGGGAGTGGGAGCAGCAGTTGGGTAATAGAGGACATCTGGCAGTTATTGCAGTTCAACTTGAGCCACTCTATCTGTTCATTTTAGCTGCACCGGGTTTGGTCCTCCATTATTACTCCTAAGTTTTTTTTTTTCAATAAAATTATGTAACTTCAGCATGAATTATTTGCCAACCACTCTTATCAAATAATTTTTACTAAAGTGTCGGTAAAAAAAATTTTAGGGACTAAAGTGTCACCATCCTATTTTTTAGGGATCAAAAAGGGTTTTACGTAATTGAATATTGATACTTGGCGCTGACTTAGCGGTTGCAAGCTAGAAAGGCAAGGCAGGCAAGCTCCACCGATCTATTAAAGTTTGAAACTTTGCCATTAGAGTATTAGACTAGACTAGCAGCTATCACAGGAGGAGAAACAGGGTGAGAGTGAGTGGGAGAATAATGGCAGGGGCATCATCAGCAGAACCCATAGCCAAAGTTTCATCCATTTTCATATACCCAATCAAGTCTTGCCGTGGAATTTCGGTTTCTCAAGCACCACTCACTCCTACTGGTAAAATCACAGATGCCCACCTCTCTTTTGCTGCTTTATTCTTAATTCCTATAAACTTTATATTCTAGTAGATTATAAATCTTGTTTCTTTTGCATTCTACATTAAATTCTCTGTCAAAAACCCCCTCCTGGATATGATAGTGGTACAATTGATGTTCATTTTTCTTGTTATACTCTTCTTCAAGGACTGCTCTTAAGTATTGGGTGTTGAAGTTGAGCCATGTTGTTGTTTGCTTTACTTTAGGCCTAGGATTAATATATTATACTTTTGTTCAAGGAAAGCCTGAATAAGCTTATTCCTGAATCATCGTTCAGAAGAAGCCAGTACTCTTACAAGTTAGTCCTTACTTTTGATCTCAGAAAGACAAAAAGATTCTTCATTCATCCTGTCAAAGCACAACCATGTGTACTGGCCTACTAGATCTGTTGCCGCAGGGTTAAGTAACAAGTAGCATGATTTANAAGCCTGAATAAGCATATTCCTGAATCATCGTTCAGAAGAAGCCAGTACTCTTACAAGTTAGTCCTTACTTTTGATCTCAGAAAGACAAAAAGATTCTTCATTCATCCTGTCAAAGCACAACCATGTGTACTGGCCTACTAGATCTGTTGCCGCAGGGTTAAGTAACAAGTAGCATGATTTACACCTTTGTAGAGTAAGAAGGGAAGAAAGCAGATTAAGTGAAGTCCAAAATTGCTTCTGTGCTGAGTTTTAGGATTATGATATGAGCCTGTGCTTTAGAACAAAAAGATCCCATAGAATCAGAAAATATGATAAAATTTACTGGACCACTTGAAAAAGCTTGATCTCTGTGGCTTTTTCATGAACTGCTAAGTGGCATTCACTGTGTAAGAGTTAGGAAAAGAGAATATAAAGTTAACAGAAGAGTGGAAAAGGAAAAAAAAGGGGAAAAAAATTTGGGCTGTAATAAAAAATTGACGTTTGGACTTTGGAAGGGAAGGAACAATAAGAGTTCGCCATAGGTTAATATTTGATGTTGTTTCCTTAAGACTATAGCTCGTGCATATCCTCACGATAGACTGCTGTCTGTCTTTTGACTCAAGAAAGCGAGACACATCACACATGGAAATGGATGGGGATATTGAAGAGTTAGGTTTTCACAATTATAGGTGAGGGAGTAAAAGTAATGATGATTACTATGATATCTTCTCACTATGGACCAGCAGTAGTAAAGGGTATTACAAATATTTAAGAGACTGAGGTAATTCTCCCCAATTTTACCATATACCTGTCTTCAAACACTCACATTTCGTCTATTTGTTTTTAAGGCATGAACCGTACTTGACTTTCAGGTACTGATTCATTCACAATCAAAACATTACCAAGCATTTTAGCTAGGTTTCTTCTGTAATTGTCTTGTATACAAAGGAGGTTGTTGGAGAGAGAGGGCCGGGGGGTTTGATAAGAAGTGATAGAAAAACTGGTCATGTTGAGCTGGGGGTGCTTGGCTCCCTCCCTTCCCATGGTAGAATCATATGGTTATTAAATGATTTCGTTTCATTTCTTTATTATGTTATTCTATCTGACAGGATTTCGATGGGATAGACAGTGGTTAGTGGTGAATTCCAAAGGGAGGGCGTATACTCAAAGGGTTGAACCAAAACTTGCTTTGGTTCAGGTAGAACTGCCAAGTGAGGCATTTGTTGAAGGCTGGGAACCTACAAAAGACTCTTATATGGGTAAGTTGCTTCACTGTCTTGATGCTTTTAAACAAACAAAATTACTTAAATTTCAATGGTTGCTTAAATATTTTTTATTAATCCAAATAAGCTTCTCAAACTCACAACAGAAGATAATTTATAGTTGCTTTTTTCCTTTGTGTGGTCCATAAATATTGTAAGTAGTCACCATGTTGACATTACAGTGTTGAAAGCACCTGGGATGCAAGCTCTCAAAGTTTGTTTGAGTAAACCACATGAAGTGGCTGATGGTGTCTCAGTATGGGAATGGTCTGGCTCTGCATTGGATGAAGGAGCTGAAGCATCACAGTGGTTCACAGATTATTTAGGGAAAACCAGTCGACTGGTCCGCTTCAATACTGGTAGGTCTTTGCTTTTAAAAGAAGGATGGAAAATGACTAGACCTGTTTTAAAAACAAATGAGGATATCTAGGCTCCATTGCGGCACTTTATTTCATGCATGCATGCATCTTTGCATACAAGTACATATTACTTTCTCTGCAATTTTCTGCGGTGTTATATTTCCAAACTACTAAATTATTATTAATGGTCTGTTTTTATTGTTTCAAACACAGCTTCAGAAGCTAGAGCTGTGGATCCTAATTATGGTCGTGGACATAATATCATGTTTTCTGATTGTTTTCCATTCTTACTATTTTCTCAGGTGAGTCAAGTTGAGACTCGATGTCAAAAGTTATCTTTGCTTGTATTCTGAGTCTTTAATCAATATATATCATTTATGCCTTTCAGGAATCAATGGATGCACTAAACAATCTTCTCAAGGAACCCATACCCATTAATCGTTTTAGACCCAAGTATTGATTCATCCATGTCTATTGGTCTACTTCTCCATATATATCTATATATATTCATCCATGTTTTTTGAATCTCACCATTGAATGGGTATTGCATGATGCAGTATCCTTATTGAAGGTGTTGAACCATTTTCTGAGGACTTATGGACAGAGATCAAGATAAGCAAGTCTACATTTCAGGGCGTTAAGCTCTGCTCTCGTTGTAAGGTGAAGAGCTCTCCTATCTCATTTCAGATTAGCATGTATCCAATATGCTAAATAGGTACATGTGTAACAGTTTAAGCTTTTGACATGTAAACTTGCTAAAGTAGTGGAGATATAAAATTTGTGTGTAAGATTATCAATCATTATTTAAAAACAAAATCTATGGATTGGAATTCAATAGGTGTTCTCTATGTGTGTCTCTATATACAATTATGTCTGTGTATGAGCTTATCAAATAGTATCATTGTATATGAACTTATTAAAACAGCTAACAGTAGTTGTGTGAACTGGTGCTTTTGGTTATGGTCAGATACCTACAATCAACCAGGAGACAGGGATTGCTGGACCTGAGCCAAATGAAACTCTTAAGAGTGTTAGATCAGACGAAGTGTTAAGACTAAATGGGAAACAGCAGGGGAAGGTAAGACATTTAGTCATCAAGATTTTAACCAATTCTCCATTGGTTTGCTTGGGTCATTGAAATAACACGTGAACTGATTCTGCAGGTCTACTTTGGGCAGAATCTGGTGTGGAAGGATTATTCAGTTCAAGGGAATGGAAAATTCATTAAAGTGGGGGATCCTGTTTTTGTCCTCCAGAAGGTCTCCTCTGTAACTGAAGCAGGTTTTTGAATTTTGTAGAATGATAATCCGGATCGCATATACCCTGTTTTATGAAACAAAACACCTGGTGATATAATAAAAATGAGAGAATGAGGTTGCTTGGGAACGCTGTTATGTATTTTATGATTTCAATTACGCAAATAATTGACGCTTCCCGAAGCTAGAATTTTGGGATATAAGATGCACAATATTTCTCAGAGATTGGAAGGTATTTGCTTACCCTTTTCTTTTCACTCATGGCAGTTCATGTCTTGGCTAGATTTATTTAGTTCAGTTGGTGACTGGTGAGGATCCTTAAAAATCAAAATCAAAGGAGTAATGTTACTTTCACTACTCATTTCTCAAAGGATTCACTTGTAGATTTTTCTTCTTAGAAAAAAGAAAATCATAGCACAGAAATCGTTAGTAGTAGAGAAGAATATTTATCTTGGCTCTCGCTAATACTCTTGAAAAATCCACTAGCAATGGACATATTTTTTACAAGTGTCCTTTCTTTCACAATATAGAATACAAGCAAATAATGGGTCTTCTTGTCTAGGTAATCCTGGCATGACTGGGTTTGGAGAATTGGTATGAGAGGGTTTCTTTGGCTGCTTGGAAGTGGCCGAAAACATGTAAAAGCTGAGTCGCATGCACTACGCTGGATTGATTTTTGTTTGAAAGGTTGCTTGCGGACTCGATGCTCACTTTGTTCCCTTGTAGTTCGTTCTTGATTCCTTCTTCTGCACCAAATGTAGCATCAACATAAGTAAGATACAATCAAGAAAATAAAGAATTGTTTTCATGCTCGAATGTTTAAATGATATCTGTTAACATGGGGCACTTCGAGTTGAGCTCTAAATACATGCTCCAATTTGCTTGAGTTTTGGCTCTCTGTTCACCTATGTAAAGGGATCAATGAAACAACGCCAAGTGACTAATGAGCAAATGCCCGGCCATAGCATCAAGCTGAGATACCTTTTGGGGACTCTTTGAACCAAATCAATTCATAGAGACTTCATTCTAAGTGAAGATTGACATGAACACCGATTTAATCTTAGAAGTCAATTAAACTAGGGAAAAGAAATCCTCCTGAAGCAATAAAAATTAATATAAGAGGACTTATAAAAATACATTAGCCGACACCCGTAGTGAAGCAAAAAACACAAGTCTATCCATTAGAATATGTGTAGGAAGAGTTATTTGGTGAAAGATAAGATCACTACTCTAGCCATAAGTAAGAAAGAACGAAGCTTACTTCCACTTGCAATCAATCCCAAGCATTCTCCACGGAAGCAAGTATTGGTATTGTGATCTCTGTAGCATAGCAAAATGTTGTATTTAGAAGCCCACCAACTCCGAATCCAAAAAAACAAATATACGATCAACTTCATTGACATGAAGTGTTCAACCTCATGATAATCAACTGCAGTACAATATAAACTAACAACACTTTCACAGTATGATATAAACAAATTCATATGCTTCTATTTTCAATGACTTTGTAGAATTCCGACTCTCAGAATATGAATTTTTTTGAGAGTACGCATTTTCTGACAGTCAGAAAGAAGACAATAGTAAACAGTAATATGCGTTTTCTGTACAATTATTACATTGAGCACTCTCTTGAACAATTACAACTGAAGCAGCCTGTGTTTAAAGCCAAAAGCATAACCCACCAAGTCATTGGAAACCCCAAGCAAAAAACTTGTCATTTTCTGTATGCTCCTGTATTACCTACAAATACCAAAACAAGCAAATTTCATTTTCTGTCAATACTTGCAAAGCTATGCAATGCCACACGAATAGGCATGTCCAAAAGAAAAAAATGAATAATAATAATAAAATAAAATAAAAAGAGGAGACAACAGAACACGTGGCATCACCTCATGCCATCCGGAATTGAAGGAAAGCCAACCACCTGGATATGTAGGGTCTCGGAATCCTATGTTGTATTTGTTTTCTCTTTTCTATCTCAAAATCCAAAAGTAAAAGAAAAAAAGTTTTAGTCCTGAGAAGGTTCCACTGCCTTATGCACAAGTACTCTTTCTATTTTCTTCTAGTTTGAGCACATACTTAGATAGAATAACCGACAATGAAAGGTCAAATTAGTAAGTGCTATGTTATCAAGCTTTAAAAGAACACAAGATCCCCTCAGGTCTCATAACATCAAAGCAGCTATAGCATCAACACTTGATCCCATAATCTACCATGCCCTGTCATTGTATATGGATTTAGATAGTCTAAGATCAGTCACCTCTTGGCGTCTTAGTGAATTCTTATTATTTGTTAATAGCCAAGAGACATAAGGCATCACTCTCAAACATCAGGCAAACCTTCACTAAAAAAATCAGTCCTTCTCCCTTTTGTCCTCCTCTCTCTGCAACATCCACTCTTCAATTATTTCTCTCATGCATTCTCCCAAACATTTAATGTTTCATTACTTGGGTCTAGCTCCAGTTCATCAAACACATCTATCCACCAATAGAAAAGAACCAGTTTCAACAACATCATTCTCTAGGAAGCTACTGGTACCACCAGGTGACGAAATTCTGATAGCCAAACTTGGTTTTATCAAGGTCAAAATTGATTTGACAAACAGCTTTGACTCTGTTTGAGCCACATCAGCATCTAAATCTAAAACTGACTGGATTCTGAAAGGAGTAAATCAAGATGACGGTTGAGGTGGTTCTAAACCTCCCAAAGAATGATTTGCTTTCTCAATTAAAATGAAAGTCATCTTGGAAGAAGAAACGAGGTTGCGGTTATTGTCCCCTGTTACTCCAAATTAACAATATAGTGTTATTTAAACAATAAATAAAAGAGTTAACTTTTATTCAGTCGGACTAATGCATATGGAAAGAAATTTTAAGAATTTAAGCAATTGAGAATAATGCTTTGTTATAGACCAACATATAAGTATTGTATTATTTTTATCACTCTGAAAAAGTTTTTTATACATTAGATGACAGTTGGACCTCTCACAAATTGCTCGTCTGACATAGTTTTTGATATCAATTTGGACAGAGAAAATATAGCAGGGATCTAGCCTAATTACTAAATATCAAGGGGTGTGATTGCAACAATTTAAACTAGAGATGGTGTATTTACAAATAAAATTGAAAAGATGTTTGTATATTTCAATAAGTTTAAACAGACTGCAAGAGGTCTGTGAAGTTTGATTGGTCCAAGTGGTATCATTTATCACCCTTTTTGCTAACACCAATCTCTTGAAATAGACAAAGAGAGGTTTATATTTAATAGAACAAGGAAGCCAAAAAAAATTAGCATCACAGTAAAAAGAAGAAAAAATGAGAGAAGGGACAAGAAAAACTCCATCTCTAATCTCTATCCTCCTTTCAAGAGTTTGAGGACTTACAGGTTGCGGACCTTGGACAAAAAACCACCTCTAAGGTGCAAGGAGATTGTAGTGAAAAGAAGATGTCTCTCAACATATCAGCGATATACCTGGCTCCAACATTTGCCAATGGCTTCTTGGACCTTCTTAGGTTTGCAGAGCCCTTGAATCACCATGGCCCAGGTTGAAGCTTTTGGCAACAAAAACTTATGCAGCATGACTTCCACAATTTTTGAAGCACCTACTGTTCTCTGTCGCTTAACTAACCGAACTACAAGCTCATCTAGAAACTCCCTCCCATCTTGAGGTGGGTTTACTTTCTCTCTTAATGTTGTCAAAAAAATATTGCAGGTGATTAAGTCAGGGTCACAACCTTGATCGAGCATAATATTTAAAAGATCAATGGCTCTGGAGATGTTAGTTTGCATGCACAAAGCATTTAGGATTATGTTATACGTTATCACGTCTGGTTGTGCTTTGGGCCCCTGACAAAGCATCTCCTGGAAAAGTTTCAGGCCATGTTCTACCAAGTAAGCATTGCAAAAGCCATGAATCATTGAACTGTAAGCCACAACATCTAGTTCAATGCCTCTACTCAGCATTTGCTTCCACACCATTGAGGCCTCTGTGAGCTTCCCAGCCTTGCACAAGCCATCAATGAGTATGCTGTAAGAAACCTCATTATGGTTACAATTATTATCTGCCATCTCTTTCCACACAAGAATAGCTTTATGGCTATCGCCTATTAGAAAGAAACCTCTCATTAAGGAGCTATAAATAAAAGAGTTGGGCAGGTAACCTTTATTCTTCATCTCAAATAAAACTTCCTTTGCTTCATCTGGCTTTCCTTCTCGGCAAAGACCATCTATGAAAGCACCATAAACAATAGTATTTGTTCGACAGCCTTTTTCTACCATTTCCTTCCACAACTGCATTGCATGCTCAGATTTTCCTTCCTTGAACAACCCACTGATAAGAGATGAATAAATATACTCATTCCCACATTGACCTCTTTCTTGCATAATAGTTAACAAGCGAGCCCCATCAACAGCTCTACCTTGCTGAACAAGTCCATTAATAAGTATTCCATAAGTAACATCATTAGGCATGCATTTATTTGATACCATTCGATCCAAGAGACTCACTGCCTTGTCCAACTTACCTTTGAGACACAGGCCATGAATAAGGGCATTATATGTCACTTCATTTGGTATACAACCTTTAAGAAACATATTATCAACAAGCTTAGCTGCACGTGACAAGTCACCCTTCTTGCACAATGCATTAATCAACACATTAAAAGTAGCAGGATTTGGGAAACAACCTTCAATTTGCATCTCATCCAATAGTGAAATCGCCTCATCAATTCTACCCTCCTTGCATAACCCATCCATTAGTGTACAATATGTATATTTATCCGGACTGCAATTCCTGAGTGCCATTTCTCTGAAAATTTCAATTGCCCGATCAACTAAACCCAGCCTACACATGGCCTTAATAATCAAGTTAAAACTGAGTACATTTGAATGTATATTCAGACTCTTGGTCTCCTTAACATTAAAATAAAACTCCAGGGCACGAGCAAACAGACGCTCTTGAATAATGACATTGAGAACAGAATTTAATGATTTTACAGTTTGCCTACATTGAAATTCATCCCCCATTCTATGAAACAAGTCCACTGCTTTTTCAGGTAAATGCGCTTTTCCATAAGCCTTAAACATAATAATGAAATTCTTCTCAATAAAAACTCTCCTTTCACGCTTCATTTGATCCAAAACCTTCTCTAACGACCCAAAATCGCAGGAAGTGGCATAATCCTCAATTAATGAATAGAAAGTTGAATCACCCAATTTGTAAGAACCAGATTTGGTACCTGATTTGAAGATTACAGCCGGAACCGGAGGCTCAGGCTCAGGCTCAGGCTCAGCTTCATCCTCTCTCTCAAGCTTGGCTTTCTTTGAGGAGTAACACTGGAGTGATTGTCTATGGGACTTGGATGGGATTGAACGAAAACCCAGTTTAAGGCGTCTCCACAACGAGTTGCTGAGGAGCTTGGTGTGATATGTTGAGCATTTTCGCATCGATTATATGGGTTTCTCTAAGTTCACAAATAGCATGAATTGGGTGATAGAATCAAGGTTTTAAACTGTTTATGATGAGCCCTCTCTGTTCTGAGCTATTTTGAGCTCTGAGACTGGCCGGAGATGAACGGGGAAATCGACCAACGCCGCTGGTGGCCGGAAAACGCTGGGTATAGCTGAATATAGACGTTGGGTGCTACAGTCTTGAGAAGAAGAAAATGCGGCTCAATTGAACTAGAAACTAGAAAGGACCCAAATAACACATACACATCTTCGCAAATATTGTTAGTTTTTACAACAACAAAAAATGTATTTTTCTCAAAATAATACATATTAAGTTTATCAGTAATACATCTATAAAGATTGTATCATGTAAAAGTTGACTTGTCATATCATCATCTGTTGTTATCAATTTAAGGGAACTGTCAAATTTTTTTATCTGATTAAGAAAATAAAATTGTTCAATGAGTGAATTCAAAAAAAAAAATTACGAGAACAAAATTAAGACTTAAGACTTGCTTTTGTGGGAGTTTATGTTTTTTTTTTCTTAACTTTGTAGACAACAAAAATAGTGTAATACAATGATTTTTTTTATGATCATTGTTTCTAAATTCTTTACATGTGTCTTTAAAGGAGTTGCTAAATGATTAAGCATTGAACATTTTATCATAAAAGTCTTATGTTTCAATATTATTAAAAATAAAGTAAGATTATAAAAAAATAAACTATCTATATTATATAGCCTCCAATTCCAAAAAAAATCTTTTTTAACAGTCATATAGCATGGAATTTTGCTCCATATATATAAGCATTGGTCATGAGTTATGGCTGGTTTCTCCATTCTTTCAAGATGAATGGTTTCCTTACAATCTTTGAATAACAAATCAAGGAAAAAAGTTTTCCTTATTTGTCGCTCTTGTATAGGCTTATAGATTGTGAATTGGAATTGACATATTCCTTTGATGCCAATCGACCCATTAATTACTATGAATTAAACAATACATTCTATAATGTATTCGCTGTTACAAAACCAAATGCTTCAAACTTCAAAGTATTCAATTGATAAAAGATCATTCTGATCTATTTATTCTTTTAGCTTCGGATACTATCATTAGCAGTTTGTGGAATTTCATACAAGTTATTGCTGAAATGGATTGTGGAAGGGAATTCCTAAAAGACAGGGTTTATAGACTAAATATTGAAGAGTACAAACACAACTATCTAAGGCCCTGCATTCTCTTTGATTTTGATGAGTTGCAGCTTCTCTTGTTGATGGGCCATATCATAAGTTGCATGGAGGCCAAAGAAAACATAGTATATCAGCATTACACCCGTGCAAATTCCAAATCTGTAGAAGGCTGCAGATCCCAAAGATCCCATGAGGAAGATATTTGTTGCAATTGACAAAGAAGGTAACCATGGAACAAGAGGCACCCCCCAAAATTTTGGCTTCTTTTCCTGAGTCAAAAACACTGAAATCCCAAGAGTCCCCAAGAACCAAAGAGGCACTGTTATTGCATACCCTATCCAACCATTAGGCCTCAATCCCCAATAAGCTGAAGTCCCCATTGAAGAGGCAACAATAACCAATATAAAGATAACTAGCTTTAACAGGTTCTTTGGTTCTGTTTTTCCTCTTACATAGTATCTCCTAACCAAAAGAGCAACAGCCATCATCATGAAGACAAAAAGTGTGCTTATTGATAACAAACTTGACAATACATCCAAGCCTGAGAAAAAAGCAATAAGAGCACTTGAAATGGTAATCAAGAGTGTAGCGTTAATGGGTGTTCCTGTTTTTGGGTGTACAAGAGCAAACCATGGTGGAATCATGTGAGCACGTGCAATATGCGTGGTATAACGTCCTTGCGCCAGTGCCCCTACCAAAAGCACAGTGGTCATCCCCTTCAAAGCCCCAAAAGCTACCACATATTTTGCCCATTTCATTCCCACACTCTGAAATGCCACAGAGAAAGCTGCATTTGGGTCAATGTCTTTGTATTTCTGCATCATAGTCAGAGAAAGTGCCATTAAGCAGTAAATGACTGTGATTATGGTCATTGACCCAAGCAAACCAATGGGTATATCCCTTGGTGGGTTTTTTGTTTCTTCTGCCATGGTTGCAATATTGTCAAACCCAGTATATGCAAAATAAACAACTGCAGCTGCCTGAAAGATCCCTTTAGCCCCATAAGGCAAAAAAGGTGTCAAATTTGAGGTCTTGCCATGAGAAAACCCCGCAATTATCACAAACAGAATCGCAGCAGCGTTTACTGCAGATGCTATCCAATTGAGATATGAAGTCTTCTTTGTGCTAATCATTGCAATTGTTCCAGCAATTGCTAAAACAGCAGCAGCTATTGGGTCAAGCAAGTTGTAGCCTTCTGAGAGATCTGTTTTTATACGAAGTGAATTGGGAGAACGATCCAAGAGGGATGTGAAATATGAAGTCCATGCTCTTGCTACTGCAGCACTTCCCACAATGCCTTCAAGAAGAATGTTTGCTGCTGTTATAAAAGCTGCAAAATCTCCTAGTTCGATTCTGAGATAAGCAAATGAGCCACCTGCAACTGGGATTTCAACAGAAAATTCTGTGTAGCAGAGAACTGAGAGCATAGCTGAAAAGCCTGAAGCAACATAAGACAAGACAATAGCAGCACCAGCATGTTCATGAGCTTCTTGACCAGTGAGAACAAAGATTCCTGCTCCAACCGCTGAGCCAAGTCCGAACCAGATGAGGTCCCACCAATTGAGGCAGCGTTTCATGTCGTTCTCACTCTCTTTGCGGAGCTCCTCTGTCTCAATGGCATCATCTGATCTGCTCATAAGACGTTCTTTGAACCGAAACCATGTTTGTGAAAGAGCAGAGACATAGTTGCTCCAACTTTGGAAGGACTCTTCTGGTAAGAAATCTTGTTTGCTCCATCTCCAGTAACTTCTTGGTGGTTCATGGACGTCAGAGACTCCCATGGAAGCCATTGAAATAGTTTTTGTTGTTTACTGAAGCTGGTGGGTGCCGTGGAGTGTAGACAACTGAGGAAAATTTAGCAGATTGATGCCCAAGTTGTAACAAAAGCTTCCAAGCATCTTAAATTGTTTTGTCGTAGAGTATCTCATCATTCATATACTGTGTATATGGGATAGGATGTGCTATTTTCTAGCAATTAGATATTTTTTGTATCAAAAAGAATGATGTTAACTTTAGTTATGGACATGATAGCTGCACGTCACAAAGGTGTCCATTTATCATGAGTTGTTGGATTAAAGGGTTAGTGAGCTCAACATGTGCAATGTATTGTTAAATGACATGCAAATTGATAGACGTCTCTTATCCAAACGGGCAATTAAGGCGTGCATATGTTTGGATTACCTATGACTGGAGACTGGAGTTGTAACATTTTGCCCAACCATATGAAGGTTTATTGTAAGAAGATTCCATGGTTTGTCACATATTACCAACGAGTATGGAGTTACTGTCATTTCTCTCGAAACTAAACACAGTAAACTAAGACTTTATAGTTCAAGAAAGGATACATAACATCCACATCCCAAGGTAAATAGAAGTGTGAGTGCAAGAGATTACTAGCTAGCTTTCGACTTGTACCTACTGGTTTGAAGATTCCGTGAAATCTAATTACATAATATTCAATAAGATAATTTGTCTTCTATACTATTATATGATCAAGATGTTTCAGAGTTAGACTAATAATCCATGTTGTCCAGTAACAAATTGACTTGGAGAAATCCTAGTCTTTAGGTTATAATGCGCAATAAAAGAAACACTTTTGGAGCACCTTATCATTTAACCTCTCATAACTTAATTTCTCATTTTCATCAAGGTTTATCTCATCCTCTTCATCAAGATTTAGGCCTATTTCTCTGGCAATTCTATTTTGTAATTTAAAGATGCTAAAATCTTGTGTCACAGTGACCCAAAACACTTAGTTAAGGTCAAGGTCTTTGCACATGCCTATTTTCCTTTACCTTAATGACAATATACAAGTGTTTTATGAACTTACGGTAGTAAGCAAAATATTGCTAGACAATTTCAATACTCTCCATACTTGTACTGTTGTACAAGGTATTTGCTATCAAGCAAATTATAGGAACGTGAAATCCTACATGAAATGCTTGTGGTATTGTCTCAGAAGAGAAGAGAACTGCTGGAAGTCCTACAAGCAACAATACCCTTTCATGCAATGAAGGTAAAGTTTGACAGAGGAACCCTTTTTATATATATAATCTAATTAAGTTCTGCATATCTTTGAATACAACATAATTATTTGGTAAGAAGCAAAGCATTCTATATTGTGTTCACTATTAGAAAACCAAATACTTCAAGTATTCAATGAATAAAAGATCATTCTGATCTATTTATTCATTTATTTTGGGATACTAGCATTAGCAGCTTGCGGAATTTTTCATACAAGTTACCGCTGAAGTGGATTGTGGAAGGGAATTGATACTGAATATTGAAGAATACAAACACAATTTTCTAAGGCCCTGCATTCTCTTTGATTTTGTTGAGCTGCAGCTTCTCTTGTTGATGGGCCATATCATAAGTTGCATGGAGACCAAAGAAAACATAGTATATCAGCATTACACCAGTGCAAATTCCAAATCTGTAAAAGGCTGCAGATCCCAAGGATCCCATGAGGAAAATATTTGTTGCAATTGAAAAAGATGGTAACCATGGAACAAGAGGCACCCCCCAAAATTTTGGCTTCTTTTCCTGAGTCAAAAACATTGAAATCCCAAGAGTCCCCAAGAACCAAAGAGGCACTGTTATTGCATACCCTATCCAACCATTAGGCCTCAATCCCCAATAAGCTGAAGTCCCCATTGAAGAGGCAACAATAACCAATATAAAGATAACTAGCTTTAACAGGTTCTTTGGTTCTGTTTTCCCTCTTACATAGTATCTCCTAACCAAAAGAGCAACNAGCTAACTTAAGTATAATTAGAGCTATAATAACTCTATTTCCTAGAGTTATCAGATCCCATGAGGAAGATATTTGTTGCAATTGACAAAGAAGGTAACCATGGCACAAGAGGCACCCCCCAAAATTTTGGCTTCTTTTCCCGAGTCAAAAACACTGAAATCCCAAGAGTCCCCAAGAACCAAAGAGGCACTGTTATTGCATACCCTATCCAACCATTAGGCCTCAATCCCCAATAAGCTGAAGTCCTCATTGAAGAAGCAACAGTAACCAATATAAAGATAACTAGCTTTAACAGGTTCCTTGGTTCTGTTTTCCCTCTTACATAGTATCTCCTAACCAAAAGAGCAACAGCCATCATCATGAAGACAAAAAGTGTGCTTATTGATAACAAGCTCGACAACACATCCAAGCCCGAGAAAAAGGCTATAAGAGCACTTGAAATGGTAATCAAGAGTGTAGCATTAATGGGCGTTCCTGTTTTTGGGTGTACAAGAGCAAACCATGGTGGAATCATGTGAGCACGTGCAATATGCGTGGTATAACGTCCTTGCGCCAGTGCCCCTACCAAAAGCACAGTGGTCATCCCCTTCAAAGCACCAAAAGCTACCACATATTTTGCCCATTTCATTCCAACGCTCTGAAATGCAACAGAGTAAGCTGCATTTGGGTCAATGTCTGTGTATTTCTGCATCATAGTCAGAGACAGTGCCATTAAGCAGTAAATGACTATGATCATCGACATTGACCCTAGCAAGCCAATGGGTATATCCCTTGATGGGTTTTTTGTTTCTTCAGCCATGGTTGCAAGATTGTCAAACCCACCATATGCAAAATAAATAATTGCAGCTGCTTGGAAGATCCCTTTAGCCCCATAAGGCAAAAAAGGTGTCAAATTTGAGGTCTTGCCATGAGAAAACCCTGCAATTATCACGAACAGAATCACGACAGTGTTTACTGCAGATGCTATCCAATTGAGATATGAAGTCTTCCTTGTGCTAATTATTGCAATTGTTGCAGCAATTGCTAAAACAGCAACAGCTATTGGGTCAAGCAAGTTGTAGCCTTCTGTGAGATCTGTTTTTATACGAAGTGAATTGGGAGGACGATTCAAGAGGGTTGTGAAATATGAAGTCCATGCTCTTGCTACTGCAGCACTTCCCACAATACTCTCAAGAAGAATGTTTGCCGCAGTTATAAAAGCTGCAAAATCTCCTAACTCAATTCTGAGGTAAGCAAATGAGCCACCCGCAACTGGGATTTCAACAGAAAATTCTGTGTAGCAGAAAACTGAGAGCATAGCTGAAATTCCAGAAGCAACATAGGACAAGACAATAGCAGCACCAGCATGTTTATTAGCTTCTTGACCAGTGAGAACAAAGATTCCTGCTCCAATCACTGAGCCAAATCCAAACCAGATGAGGTCCCACCAATTGAGGCAGCGTTTCATGTTGTTCTCACTCTCTTTGCGGAGTTCCTCTGTCTCAATGGCATCATCTGATCTGCTCATAAGACGATCTTTGAACCGAAACCATGTTTGTGAAAGAGCAGAGACATAGTTGCTCCAACTCTGGAAGGACTCTTCTGGTAAGAAATCTCGTTTGCTCCATCTCCAGTAGCTTCTTGGTTGTTCATGGTTACCAGAGCCTCCCATGGAATCCATTTTGTTGTTTACTGAAGCTGGTGAATGCTGTGGAGTGTAGACAACCGAGGAAAATTAAGCAGATTGATGCGTAAGTTGTAACGGAAGCTTCCAAGCGTCTTAAATTGTTTTGTCGTAGAGTATCTCATTCATTCATAGACAGTGTATATGATATAGACAGTGTGCTAGAATTATGTTACTTGTATACTAATTAGCACCACACTGCTTTCACTGGTAAACCAAGTTAAATTTCAATTGTACCAACTGTGATGTATGGAGTTACTGTCATTTCTCTTGAAACTTAAACTTTATAGCTCAAGAATGGAGACATAAAATCCTCATCCACATCCCGAGGTCAATACAAGTGGGGGAGCGAGAGATTACTGGCTAGCTGTCCATTTGTACCTACTGCTTTGAACATATTGTTTATCCGATACTGGTCTTTCTATACTATTAATCTTTCAGAGTTAGATTAAGAGTAATGCATGTAGTCGAGTTCAAGAATTGATTCAGAGCATGCACATTATAAGGAATTGACTTGGAGTCAATTGTCTTGTAGCACCAGCTGGGTCCACTCGAGTGTGAACAAATATCAGCCACCTTCATAGCTACTTGAGGTTGGGTTCTTCTCAGTTTGTTAAGGCCCTCCCTATACCACGCTTATAGTCAATATTTACAAAAAAAAATCCTTATGGTCTATATTTTAGACCAAGAAAAATCTATTGTCCCAAGCAACTAGATTAGTAACACTCGCTACATTCAAACAAGAATTCAATTATATACGCTATATGGGGTCAAATTATGCAAAACCAAAAGTCAAGTGATCCTCCAATAACTCTTGAGACAAACGTACAAGAAAGTCTTCTTGCTTGGTTGTATCTCTGTGACAACATTTTCTTAACACAAGTGTTGGAACGAAATTGATTTTATCATTTAATTGTCCAACCAGAATCGTGAGCAAGTATGAAATCAGAATCTGGCGTGTTAGATATTACTTGAGGGAGGGTTTCCAGATTAGGACAGCATCGGATCTGGAGTGACTCAAAAGATGGAAAATTCATAATCCATCTGCACACAGTGTTGTGATTAGAATTGTTGCGCCAATGCAGGTTCTCATCTATGTCTTGCACATCATTGTGTTGAAATTATCTCCTTCTTTGAATCACACCTATTAACTTCAACGTGTGAGAAAAGAGAATGATGCAAAAAGCGTATTAAGGTTAAGGATTTATGTTCCCACTCAAGATTCACATTGACAAGGAAAGGACAAAAAAACCACATATGCTACTCCATTGCATATTAATATTATCATGTATACTAATTGCTTGAACGTCTCCTGGCAACAATAAAATAACCCATGCTCAACTCTTTTGCAATCTCCAATTATTACTCCTTTATTCTAACCATCTTCATCCCATATATAAATGTTGCTGTAAACTTAGCGAAGCCCCTTTCCCCAAGTGAAGGAACAGTAAAAACATTAAAAATAAAATAATTTTTAAATTTTATGAGGCATGATGTCTATACATGGGCTTAAGGAAGGACATAATTACCGAAGAAGGTAACTACTAACTAGCATACAGAGAAAATTCCTAAGTGATCAAACAACCAACATATTTGTTAAAAAGATGAAAGCTTTTATATTCGGCAGTGAGGATCTAAGTATAAACAAAGATTTTACTACTTTACAAACATATAAAATAATCGCAATAACATTCAAAGAATTATTGGGCACATTCTAAATAGAGATAAAGTAACAGACCCAAACACAGTGCGAACTAAATGGGAATTTCTTCAAACAGCTTAAGCACAGTGTAAATGTTGCTCTTGCAGGAGTTTCCTCATGTCAAAATGCTGTTTTCCATGCATCTCAATACAGGATTCTTTCACTCATCTTTAGTAGGAGTTTCCTAATTACGCTCTCCGCTTAGCTCTTGAGCTTCATCTGGCTTAGTCCTTCCGTTACAAGGCAGTCGATTTTGTAGTGTGATATTACTAGCATGGTTGAACTATTGTTTTTTTTCCATTTAACATGGTCAATTTATTAAAACATAATTTTTAATTTATGTCTATTAAAATTCAATTGGAGTGAAGCATCTAACAACGGACCAAGAAAACAAATCACGCATAATCAATAGATTAACCCATTGTCTTTGTGCGCCATTTTTTAGAGCTTTTTGTGTCAAGCTTCAAACCTCTCTCTTTGCTGTTATGCAACCAAAAAAAAAAAAAAAGGTAAATGATCTTTCATAGAAAAGTTAGGCTACTTTAATTGGTGGCTGATCCTTATCTTTGCTTGACTAATTCAATTTTATAAATCAGAGAATGCAGACTCTTTTCAACATCATGGATAATGAAAGATGAGAAACCAAGTAACCATGAAGGGGGTAAAAAAGGACGCAGTCTAGAGAATATCTGAATATGTTTGCATCATAACTGAGTTGGGCTACTCAGAACTGATTTCACTCATTCTGGGATCAAATTCCCAATTGTGGTCCTAATGTAACATTCTGCTACGCAGGCAAGTTTATGAAGGATTACCGCTAGCAACTTCAATGTCATAATACATATCATCATCATTACAGAGGGAAGAAAATAATAAATAAGCATTAGTTGAGCAAAGATGCTGACTTTTCTGAAGAAAGCCATTCTTGTACTGCCAACAAGTCAGGAAGCACAATAGCTCCAGATTTCCTACACTCCTCAGCATCTGGTGTCTTAAATCTATCCAATAACACTGCATGCATCCCTATGCTCTTAGCTGGTTCATAGTCTTTGCGCATACTATCCCCAATATGTAGAACTTCTTCAGGTGCAACATTTCCAGCCCTCTCAAGGGCAATCTCATAAATTTTCGGGTTTGGTTTCTCAACACCCTCAAGCCCGGAAAACACACCAAAGTCCCATTCAGATCCCTGTATCCTCAAAAATTATAGATGCAATACTATCAGAATTGCTTGTCTCCGATCCACCAGCTTAGAGATATCAAAGTAATCACATTAATGTAGGGTACAACATTATGGAGTTGCATAACTCAAGTTCAACAAAATTTTATCCATAACGATACAGGGATACATGGCAATTTACAGATCATAATTATCATTTTGTTTCAAAATTAAAGTGCATCATCCCGTGTAACAGTTCCACCATAACAGTGCATGCACAAGTGTGGGCAGGTAGACATGCACATTTCTTGGTGTGGTGGGATAATTTAACCTCATTGCTACCAGGAGAGGTTAGCCAAAGTAGAAGTCTGACGTGAAACTTAAAAAGAAAAATCATAAACACTTTACCTGATTTAAACCTAAGGCTGGAAGAATCACATCCTTATACCGATACTCTGCATTACTTACAATGCCAACCTTGATACCCTTTCCATGGACCCATCTTAAAAATGGTTGGGAGTCTGGAAAGACAGTATAAGGAGCAGATGAACCAAAGGATGCATATATGCGTCTGAAAATTTTCTCAAATGTCTCCTCATCATAATCATATCCAGCCTGCCAGAAAAAACAAAATTTCTCCTTCATGATATTCAAGCAAATTGCGTAGACGTGATTGCAGGTATCATAAATCTGTAATTTAGAGCTTTATGTCAATAGCTTATGCATCAAAAAAGGTAGAGTGAAATATTTGTTGATTCAGTGCTTTCATTGTTGCAAAACTAAAATTCCAAACTTTCCAACTATACTTACTTTTCCTGATGTATTACATTCGTGACAACAACTTGACAATCATAATAAGTAATACCCACCACTGTAATTCTGTAATGACTGTCAAATATCTTACCCTGATAAAAGAATCTCTCACGCAAGCTTTCCACCACACAATATTTGGCATTTTGGCTGCAAACCCAAAACATGGATACTTCTTTGCCATGTCTTTATATGCATGTTTAAAGCCCTCATGCACCTGTCTGTAGTCTGGGCATGGCAAGCCAACAGATTTAGCTGCCATGCAGTAATAGTCACCAAGCTGCCCTTTGTAAGCTATTAGTGTACCCGTAACATCTACAGTGATACAGCTTAGTTTAGACAATATTGACATGGTGGCACAAATTATGTTGTTGGCCCTTAGCTGTCCGAGAAACTGTCCAGAGGAACTTCCAGTCTTGCAATTTCAGTATATAGCTTCAAGACACCAATTACTTTGGTAAAGCACTGAGCTCCTTTGCCCTTTCTAATCAAGCCTGCATATATGTGATTACAAAATTAGCTTATTTATTTTCTTAAGTTATTTTGTAAGTAAAAGGGGCTTCTTCTTTTTTTTAGGGGGGGGAGGGGGGGAAGACAATTGCTTTATATTATTGTTCTTAGTGATATTCTTGCACAAAACATAGAGAAATAACTCCTCACACAAATTATAAACTTCTGCTCTAGTTAATAACATCTGGGCCAGATAATATAGGTTACAAGTGATAACAGAGTGCTACATATATATACACATACACACACACAACTAGTGGACATGCTGAGAAAGAGACATGCCATATAAGTCACAAAGAAGATTTTATACAAATATGAAGATTTAAAAGTTACACACTACTATGTATTATCTTGAAAGATGATGTACTCATGTTAGCACTGAAAAACTATGTCCATATTTCTGCATACTGACAACTATGAAAAAGATATGTCCACGTCACTAAAAAAAAAAGAATGACAATGAAACCAGAGCTGTAACATTAGTTCAGCAAGAAAGAGGAACATATATAAAATAAGGGATATTGCAGACTCTAATTAATCTTATGGAATATGTACATTGTCAATATCAAAACGATCTTGGACAGTAAGCTTAATGATGCTAGCTGTGATTCAGGGTGTTCAACAATTTGATACCATAGTAGAGCATCAATCAGAAAAATACATAGAACCAAATTCGTTCCTAAATGTAAGATAGTTAAATACCACTTTGTCTTAATGCAAAATCATCTACCCATCGAGTACCACACAGTAAACATTTTCAAAGAGCTGTTACAACTACTAAGCTTTCTAGTTTGCACATAATGCTAATCACATTGAGACAAGCTTGATCATTATGAAACGCCCTCCTATCCCATCAACCAAAATGATTAGTCTCTCTATCTATCAATTCCTAGAATATATCTCCTCCTCAGTGTATATTATTTTAAATATGCATTCACCTTTATACACACTCAAGTTACTAAATAATAGGTGCATGAACATTGAACAATCCTATCTTTTCGTTACCAAAATACCCAGAGATGTAACTGCATCCTATCATAACACTCAATCTTCAGAAGAAAGAAGTAATAGTATCTAAATCTTTAGATAACAATTAAGTACCTCTTGCAGCATTAATGTTTGAAATGCCAAAGGCCCTTCATTAGTCCATCCTTACCTTAATAGTCTAACTCATCTTTCTTCTGTTTTCTTTTTATCCTTTTTTAATAGAAACTAAGCTACATATAACAATAAGATAAACCTCTTTGTGATGTAGAATATATGCATATGGAAGTAATCTTGGTGCATATGCTCTATAAAAAAAAATTAAGATTTTGATAACAATAATCTGGGTGCATATGCTCTATAAAAATCAGTAGTCAGAGCAGAAGAGCTGGAACTCATACAGAACTAATGTTGGTGCTTTCTAATAAATATCCAGATAAGGAAGTGCCTTGTTGACCTTTTTTAACCAAAAAATGATAAATCCAATTTCCTCTGAAAAGACGAGATGATGACGTCATACTTTCCTTCTAAGAATATGATAAAGTGCTAGTCAAATCAGCCTTGGAGCAAAAAAGCACTCATCTTATGACAATTCCTCATTTAGAATTTGTGACATAAATACACCAAAACCCACACATACATAGACAAACAGAGGTAATCACAAGATCATCTCAGAAGTCATTCAGAAGAAAACATAAACTTTGTAGTATAGGAATTATAAGACAAAACTCATTTCTGAACTTATGCTGACCACCCAAACGCGCTCTTGATTTGACAAAGAACTTTCATCATGTAGAAGATATCCTCTATCTAACTTTACAAAACCATCATATCTGTTCTTTATCAAAAAAAAA